>CM062811.1:498760371-499320371 GCA_031772625.1 Pinus tabuliformis | reverse complement strand
ATATAAGCAAAATGAGAAAATAGTGAATTTAGAAACAACATTGAAGATTTATCTTTGATTTAGATACTTACTGGTTTGTTAATCAATTCACATGTTTTTCTTCTTGTTTAGTTCAAAATCAATATAAATCATGTAGTGATAACTCTTTGACGACTTTAACAATGAAAACATTGTGTATTAATATGTAAGATTAAATTCTTGACATGAGAGGTAAAGTCATGTTTATTGTATTTAAATTTCAGTTCTTACAACATTATGTAAACTAAAAGGAGGTCTTATGCATGTATAAAATGTTGATTACATATTTTTATGGACCATAAGAGAAACAAATGGGCTTACATGGATGCATGAGAGGTTTTAATTTTTTCTTCATGGATAATGGAACAATTTTGATTTTTCTTTTCAATGGTAATTATAAATAAAAGTTGAATTAATAAATATTTTATGGCTAAGAATTAAATGATAAATAATGTGATGGTGATTAAGAGACATTTGTTTGACTTTCTAATAGACTTGGTGATGCATTTTTCTTTCCTATTTAGATTATGTAAAATAAATATTTATTTTTTATGCATAAGTAAATTATTTAAAGTAGACATGTCTTTATCATTGTGAGCATGATGCAATATTAACTAGGAGAAATGTGAGAACATGAATTTTAGTGACTATCTCATGATAAGTGCGTGGAAAAAATAATATTTCTTGAGTTGTTCATTAAGAAATAATAACATATATTATTTGTCAAAAGTTTAAATCTAATATAGTATGATTTTTGTATTATTTAACTCCTATTTATTATTAAAAAAAGTTAAATTTAAACCACTACAATCGCAAATAAAGAACCAAAATCACACCAAAATGTTATATCTTTATTACTAGAAAATTGCTCACTTGCATCTTCAAGGGAGAACTTCCGATAGAGAAAATCCCCAACTACAAGTAACTCCACAAGCCTTATTTTACATTTCTTGATCCTCATCTTTAGAGAGAGAAATTTCTAATTTAAATTGGTAAGAGTTGCTATAAATATTAAATTTAAATTGCTTGAAAATCTCATAACTTTAGTGATAAATTAAATTTTATTAATATATATATTTTTTTAAGTTATATTAAATCTAAATTAATTATAATTTTTTCTTTTTTACTTAAGTTATTTAAATTAATAATAGATTGAATTTTATAAACCAATATAGATCCATCTTAACAATAGATCTACCAAGAGCTGAGAGGGATCAAATCTCATTATATGAAAATCTCTTTTTAGAATGTAAAACTTGAAAAAAGATGTACATGCCAAAATATTTAATCTCTTTTAGTGATTGATAAATATGTGATTAAAATGGATATATAGTACTAGTTTTCTATCTCTATATATAGATCGACCATAGTGTAAATTTTCATTGGTTAAATTGTATTTTTGAATAATTTATTATTATTAATATTTTATATTAAAAATTGAATGAGTTACACATTTTCATCTTATTAAGAACTAACTAATTATTTTTTCCTTGCAAGTATTGAAATATTTTACTAATTAGGTTAGAATGAATATGAATGAATTATCTAAGCAATACAAAAATATTTATCGTAGTTTTACAATCATAGTTTCAACCATACTAAACTTTGAAATTTATAAAAATATCTTTGAACTTTTTTTATTACAAAGTAAGTCGTTTTTAATGCAATTTTGTATATAAATTCACCAATACATAATCTATAATACATATTATCTCATAAAAATAAACATCATGATGATAACCATCTAACAAATGTAAACATAATCTAAGATGCACATTCAAATTCACTACTATCATCTAATTATATACACCTCTCGCACATATAAACGTCATTAGCTAGCACACAAATATAATAATATAGCAAGGAATCATCATCGTGATCAGCGATACCAAAACAAAAGCATTGTAATCTAACATCATCACCACACACATATTCAAATTAATATACATCTCATGTCAAATAAATGTTATTACATACACATCTATCTGCAAGCGCATTAAATGAGCATATCTAATATGACCTAAAAATATACACATCAACACCAACATATAAATTATGTTCATAACAAATAACTGTTATCAAATAGTTGATACAACAGACGCAATAGTGGCAACCTGGTCTGTAAGAGAAAGATCTAGGTTGGTCCTCTTTTCTTCTCTTCCATCTATCACACTTAAAGGAACTCTTGTAAAGCTTTCATTGTTTGTTTCTACATAGCTACCCATCTTAGTGGGACTAGAAGTTTGAATCGACACTAGTTTTCCCTGAAACAAGATGGCGACTCCACTGGGGAACAAATAGTTTGTTTTGTTTGTTTATTGTTTGCTTTATAAACTACATACGGAGCCTGAAGTTAGCCAGCTAGCCTTCGAAATGCCTTTGCTATGCAATTGCGAAGTAAATAAATGCTGCTCAGTCGATATCCGAGTTGGTTTATGAACCGAACATCTGACTTACAAAGCATCCTAAGTTCCCTTGTGGTAGCTCAGAACCTCATCAGATCCTACCCTTATGCTTTGTGTTTACTGTCCATCATTACATAGCCTAAATCACTAAACTTAGTTGCAAGTTTTGAGCAAAAACCAAGCCCAGTTTCGCTCCTTGGCCCATCGCACTGTCTGTAACTATGAAACCTGGATGCACCGCACCTCCCGTGTGTTGCAGGTGAGATGCATCCCTGTTTCCCTGTGTTGCACGTGCGATGATTGAGTGAACTGTTTTTCTTCTCTGAAATTTGGTTTTTTCTCTTTATTTTCAGCTTTATTCAGTAGTTTTGTTGTTCATGATCAGTACCTTCTTGCTGTAACCATCTTCCTTCACATTATTTCAGCCTCCATCAGTTAGGAATTGTAAATTTTTTTGTGTATTTTTCAATCATTTACAATCTTCCTTTGTCGAAAGTAGCTTAATCGAACTGTCGTTTTTGATGCAAGTGTCGTAATTGTCATTTTGAATCAAAAGAAGAGTGTCGTAAAGTCTTCCTCTTCTAGATAGTTGATTGTAATTTTGTCATTGTACTTAATTTTGAAATTATTAGTATTTCAAGTGTCGAAAATAGTTTTCAATTCGAAATCAAAAAGTGTCGTCTTAGTCTTCCTTTCGTTTTGAAAAGAAAAATTATTAGTACTGTCGCTTTCAAAGAAAATAGTTCAAGTCTGTACTTTTCTTTCTTTTTGTCATTCACACATTAAGAAAGCGGAAAAAAAAATACATGCATGTGCATCTGCATTTTGACTGCTTGCGAAATTTGATTTAGGAAAGTATATTTAGTGTGTGATCTATGCTCTCTACTGAAAGAAAATCATTATCTTCTTTCCTTTGTAGCTAGGATTTTCATTGCTAAAAGAACATAAATGACTGTTTATCATTTTAGATTGCATATTTAGGAATTTCACATCTACATCACGCGGTGAACCTTGAAAGACAAACCTCTAAGCAAGATCAACTTTAAAATGAACCTCAATGAAAAAAAATGCTTTGGAATCTAGTGCAACACATATAGAATTCTAGGCTAAAGATGTGTTCCGGCGTCATAAAACCTGGTGACTACCGTTTTCATCGAAGGTTGGGTGATTCCTCCTCTTTGATATGACAAGTTCCAGTACGGACTTGTGCTCCCCATACCGTCGAATATATATTGGGAGACCACAATAGGCTGATATCCTTTATCCTTAGGAAGTTGTGTTTGCCACCCTATCAATCGTAATGCATTGAACACAACATTCAGGAAGATTGACTACCGTACATAAGTCCTTGGTAATTTCTCTATCATTTATCACCAATGTGTATTTTGAAGTTTTACGATTGATTTGGTAAACCCTCTGTCTAGACTTCCAGAGCAGTCACTTTCATTCCTTTTTGACTCCTTAAAAGAAAAGGTCCATCTGAGCACTTGTCACTTCAGGCTCATTAAAAATCGAAGGCGACTCGAGTCACCTTTAGTTTTTTCTTGACTCTTAAAAATTGAAAAAGCAAGTTGCGTCAAAGTGTCTTTAAAATTTATTTTAAATGGAATAACGTCCCTGTTCTTACGTTGATCTGAGGTTGAGATAATGGAGTTTACCAATCAAGGAATCCCCCTTGGAGGGAAGCCTAGTCCTTTCTCCTCATGGGGAGATATTGGTTCTCCATATATGGCTACATTTTCCCTTCCAGGAATCACAATCGGCCTGCCGGTATGGCTTTTCTCGACCTCTGTCGTTCAAAACACCACAATTCCTCAACAATCTAATCAGCAAACAAATGATACTGAGGTTACCCCTTCGCCTTCTACTTCGTTTTTTTCTCCTTCCCCTTCTTCCTCTTCGCTTGGTGAAACTAGTGACACTAAAAACCAAGTAGCTGAGAAGAAAAAGAAAGGGAAGGAGAAGAAGAAGAAGCCAGCTAAACAAGGGAACACCAATGCATCATCTGGCGAAAATCTGCACATTAAAGTTTCCAAACCAAAAACTCCATGCGTAATTTGCAAGGAGAGACATTACCATCAAGATTGCCCTTGCATCCCATGGATCTTGAGGGAATGTCTCCCCGGTTGCACAATTCGGTGTCATCAACCCCTGACAATTAGGTTGACAGCACGCCATCAACTAGTGAGAACGAAGGCAACAGACAAAAAGGAAAAGTTAGAGTTCCATGTAGGTTATGTGAATATGATCACACTCTTCATCGTTGTGATTTTCTGGATGAAGCCAAAAGTATTTCGGATAGCCATCCTGATTCACCATAGAAACTTCCACCTAGATATAAGAAACTCTTACCAAGTCCTTCAATAGTTGAAAACCCGATTGGCATATCTCAATTGTCGATCGAATCACCTATCATTGAAAGTGAACCTTCTGAGTCCATACCGGATCAAAGTCAACTGGTCAAGATGGCAGTCGACCCAGTCTTGCCTTCAGAAAATACAACTTCAGATGATATAGTTTCCAAAGCGGATGAGAACGACACTGTTCAAATTCTTTTTGTCAATATAGAGTCTAATGAACTTGTGGGCAATTCGCCCATTCCTTCACAACAGGAAGAGAACCCCCTAGTTCATGAAACTTATCCAGACATTTATCCGATACCTCCTCCGAGCAATCTAGTCATTTTCTTTGATTGGAATCAACTAGTGAAACCTCGCCTTCCATCTAATGTACCATTCTGAATCATAGTACAAGTTTACAAAATGATCATGTCTGGCACAATCATAAATGAAAGGGCTTCGGTGAGTATCCTTTCCTCAACTGCTTGGAAAGCACTTGGTTCGCCATCCCTTTTGCCTGAAAAATAAAATTTGTCGAGCTTCAACAAAGGAACCAGTCGACCATTAGGGATCCTTCCAAAGTTACCGATAACTTTCAGAAATTATTTGAACGTGATGGTAGTCTAAGGTCCACTAGATTACAATTACTCCTTGGACGTGATTATATATATAGCATGGAAGCCATTGTTTCCACATTCTTTCGAGTGATGTGTTTTCCACATGAAGGTAGACTGGTGCAACTTGTCGACCAACTTTCATTTCCTGGTCTAAACATAGCTATAAATCAACCATCATCCCTAAATAGTCTCTTTGCATCAACATTGTCTCTTCCATCTTCATCCCATCCACCTAATTACCGCAAGTAATTCGGTGAATGTGATGAAGATTAGGGGGCATGCACCCTAGTCTACCTCGGCAGGCGAACCCAAAGGAAAAGAGAGATTTTCTTGAAAGGTTATAATACTTGGACCAAATAACATTCCTGTATAAGTCATGTGATCAGTATGATGTGATTATTTCCTTTGTATGATTGTGAAGCTCACAACATTCACCTTCTTACGTTATGTGATTAGAAGCTCACAACAATCACCTTTGTCTATTTTGATGGACATCGCAAAGGAAGAGTTTTTGTATCCCAACAGAAACGATCCTGCCTAACTGCAAGGACTTCCATTTGATAACCTGGAAGCTCTCCTTTTACTGAAAGACTTGGGGGCATGAAAAGCTTTGCATGCAAGTGAAAAGTGACCTTTTATTTTCTTAGTTTTTATTAGTTTTTAGGTTTTTAACCCTTTAACCTCATAGCTCGGTCATTTCTAGCTTACATAAAAAGGTCATGAGCACATGTTATAGAAGTGATCAAGCTCATTAAAAACTAAATCTACCAAGAGACATTATCAAAAGACTGGTAAGAGCAATGTTCCCGCAAGGTTCAAGCTCATTAAAAAATCAACCTGCACTAAGCACATGTTGACACAAGGTTCAAGCTCATTAAAAAATAAACCCGCTTTTGGTAAATAACCTTTGTGATTGCTTTGCTATCTGCCCTTTGTGAACTTTGGTTGTGTTCCTTCCGTCACCTCCATTTCATTCGGCTGACCATATGCTTCCACTTGATTGTTTACCCTTTTGAGGAACATTTGCGATGAGTGATTCTGATTGCCACCCTCTTCACACTGCCATGTTTTGAGAAGTTCCAAACTTACCTGGAACCAGCTACTACCCAGAAATATCACTTGTTCCTAAAAAAACGAGCCTCTTTTAAACTCTTTTTTAGACTCGTTAAATATAAAAAGATTGTCGAGCTACTAGCCTTCCCATCTCATTAAAGTAAGGGGAATGCTATGCCTCTCATATATTTTAATATTTTTTGACTTGAGGGATTATTAAACAAAAATATCGAGAGCTTGTCTTTTTCAGCTCGTTAAAACTATCAAAAAGTCATCCCTTTTGTATTATTTTACACTTTTTTGGACTTAAGGGATTATGCCACGAAAAAGGATTGTTGGAGTCTCCATTTCATCCATTTTCAAACTCTCTAAACATGAAAAGGATCGAGTTATATTTGTCGTTAAACTCGTTAAAACAATAGCGACAAACTTGTCCACCCAGACAAGATTGAATCTCACTGACACTAGGCTCGCTAAACACAAAGTGACAGGTTTGCCCGAAGGGCAAACTATAGACTAAGGATATGTTATCCTCCTCAAGCTTGTCAAAAATAAAGAAGTATTGGTCAGCAATGACTGGGGAAAAATGGGAAGAGATCTTGAAAAACTCTATTGGTAGCAAGTCGCTCTTGAACATGACACTTTCACTCCATCACCGTGATTGAGTTGGGTTGGGTTTCCATTCACTGTCACCATTGGTCTACCATGCCATCCATGGGGTTAACGCTACCAGTCCATATCAGTGTCGCCAATATGTTTAAGAGAAGTCATTAAGAGAATTTACCATCTAGCAAATGCTTCATCCACTGCATTACATCCATGCTTCATTTTTCATGACTGCCATTCCTGAACCTCATATCATCAGATCGTTTTCACCTCCACAAAAATCATTTGCTCTGTTTTGCGTTGTAGATGTGGGATACATCAAGGCCCTCCTATGACAGGTCACTTCTTGTCGACATCAGCTCATTATCTAAGAAGTTGACTTAGAAACAACCCTTTCAGTACTTTAAAGCTTGCACGCCTCAATGGCAAGTTTCTCACTTCCGGCAATAGGTTTACATCAATGACCTTCGACCGAAAGACTTTGCGTGGTGTTTCACATCGGCTCATGTATTTACACCACGTGAATTGTACTATAGTACCTTGAGGGTCATCATCATTATCGGTGACTCCTCTCGCGTCTGTTAACATATTACATCATTGGTTGGTAATCAGGCGATGTCTTTCCATGTTCGACTTCAGAACATCTTTTCACATGGATCGACTTGTACATCGGGCAAAGATTGCATGAGTTTTAAAGACCCCGGTTCTAGTTTCATCCATTCGGGCTGCAATATATTCAAGAAAATAAAGGCATCAATTGTACACAGAAGCTGCACAGATGGTCATCTAAACCAAGGAAGATGACTCTTCATGTGAAGAATCACAAGTCTACAACAACATACGATTGTCTGTCTTATGTACATGGAAATGAATTTATAAGGCTGAGAATGGGAATGCTCACCTCAGCTAGATCATGAAAATAATATCATGATGATGTATTGTATTGTATCTTATATAGGTGAGCTTCCAGTTTGAATACCTCGGATCCTCATGAATAAAGCATTTCACCCGACATCAGAAGATTTATGACCTCATGCTTTAGGGGGCAGCTGTTGTAGACATATTTGGGAACTGCAACCCAAACTCATATGTCCATAAAATAAGGGATCCTTAAGTCCCTAAAAGTGTTTTTTCACACCCTAAAGGATCATGGTCAATTGATTACATCATTTCCCAGGAGTTCCACCTGAAAAACTACTCAAAACTGGCCAAAACTAGACCATACAGACTGCTCCATGGGCAAGGTGCGATGCACACTGACTGCCTAACTGGCTAGGTGTGATGCATACTCAAATGGCCTTCTGTGGGGTGTGATGAACAAGAATATACAAATGGCAGAGACAGTTTGCAAGGTGGATGATCATGGAATCTTCCATAAACTTCTTCTGTGACACTTGCCTCTTTGAATTCACCCAGGGATGAGTAAGAGATCATGAAATCTCCAAGTGGAACCAAGAACTATTAGTGGAATGACATTAATAAAAAACCCAGAGCTGACTCACACCCTTGCAAGACATCTATAAATGGATCCCTAATCTGAGAGATCTAGGGTCTGGAATTTTGTATTTTGTAAGGAAGTGTTGTAGTTTTGTTGGTGAGAAGAGACACTGCATTGTTGGGTGATTTTCTTGTTCATGAGGTGAAGAGGGCTTCTACAACTGGGAGGATGATGCTGGATTAGACAGCTGGGTTGTAATCCTCTCTTACATTACTATTAATAAAGTTCTTTGAGTTTTCCTCCATATGATCTCGTATTTGTGAATCTTATTGTTTATAAATGCAATTGTATGGTCAATGTGTTTCTGATTCTACATTGTTTATGATGTTTTAGATAGAGATGCTTTGATAGTTTGCTGTTACTTTGACTCTACAGGTACTCTTTGAAGTGGGACAAGTAGGAGAGGAGTGGCAAATTCTAACAAGGAAATGAGAAATCAAGCTAGGATCAAAGCGAAAGATCTAGGTTGGTCCTCTTTTCTTCTCTTCCATCTATCACACTTAAAGGAACTCTTGAAAAGCTTTCATTATTTTCTTCTAAGATAGCTACCCGTCTAAGTGGGACTAGTAGTTCGAATTGACACTAGTTTTCCCTGAAACACGGGGTAGCACTATGTGAAGGCTCCTTTGACGTATCTGGCACTGCATGCCCTATATTGATCCTTGCTACTAGTAGCTTACAATTTCTAATGATATGGTGCATAATTGTCATCATCTCACATGGACAATACCTCAAGAGATCCAATAACCTAGGATTTGTGTTGATGTCTCAAGCGTTCACAGGGCAGACTCCTTGTCAAAAAAACTATAGATAACCTGTCAGAGTAGTCCATCCTAAATATTAGGCCATCCATATGGCCTCAAGTCCCATGCCCCCTTAGGATGTGCCTCACCCTCTTGGGCCTTGCCCATCTTCTCATTTGCTCCTTCTGGTGGGGGAGGAGGTATGTCCACAAGGAATGTGTCGATGTCTACAAAATATATAGTACATGTTAGCCTCCTGTTGCAACAGGTGTTCATCTTTCATGATTGACATTTTTACATGCCAAATATGTCATCTTTCATGCTGCAAGGTTCCATATTTCCAAAAGAGGCCAAAGAAAAGGCCATGAAAGTGTGCCAGTCCAAGTGCCACTGCTATATTCCAATTTTGATGACTTAACCATTTTTGAAGAATGTTCTATGAAAGGGAGGGCCAAACAGTTTAATCTTGGCCTCCCTAGGTTTCAATTTCTTGTTTTAGAATATAGAGAATGGTATATGTCCAAACAACTTAATCTTGGTAGATTTGTAGATAGGTAGAGAATCAAAGGAGCCCAACTGCTTAATCTGGGCCCTTGGCAGAAATAAGTGTAGATTTAGATAGGAGGGCAGTCAAAAAGAAAAAAAAGGATAATCAGGGTTTGCAAGTCTAAGTGCACCCACCCAAAAAGAAGAAAAAATGTCAGGAAGGTAGGCTGGGTAGGTAGCTGTGTGGTTGCAGAATCATGGCTTGTGATCCATTTCATGTTGTCAAGTGTCATATTTATTAAGATCACAAGTTGGAGGCAGTTTTCATCTGCAGGAGCTCAAGCTGGACATCTCTAACTTCCCCATTCTTCCTTATCCCCAAAACACTTACTAATTTCCCTGAAGAGGTCAAGATCTGCTTGAGCCTCTTAGTCTCATCATGTTTCATAACATTTGCCTAAGAACAGATCTGCTTTACTTAGAGGCACTCATATCTTTTCTACAAGTTCTATTTTCCCTCTGTAGCCTAAGGTCCCTTACCTTAGCGCTTTCTTGTCATCTCCATATTAACTACTAACTCTATTATCTAGCTCCCTATCGGTTTCCCCTTCCCCTACTAAAACTATATATAAAAATCCCAAAAATATAATAATACCCCCTCCCTGGCACTATAGCCCTATTCATCTAAGTCTGGGAAGTAGCAGTTCATCTAGGGCTGTTATTAGCCCATCCGTGTCCTGGAGTTACTCTGACACCTGGTCAGAATAACAACCTTTACCCACCCCTTCGCCCTTAAAAACCTCACGATTTCTACCCCGGAAGTCATTTTCCCAAAGATTAATGTTTAAAAGTTTTATTAAACATTAAGTTTTTCCCCCCCGCTTGAAACTAACACAAAAACCCACAAAAACCATAGTTTAAACCCCCGCCGTGCAATATTAATATGCGAATATTCTCGCGGGCCCCGATCCCTTATTCCCCTCCGCCTTACCCGTCCCGCCAACCGTTCGATCGTCCGCGCCTCAAATCAACGGTCGGTGGGCCTTTCCATTCCCCAACCCGCCGATGGTTAGCGTCCGGGAGATGGGCGGTTTTGTCGCCATACTCCCGCCACGCGTTGCCCTCTCGGCCGTGACGGAGCCCCTCCTCCGATATCGCCGTCTGCCCAAAGGCGGTGCGTCCAAAACCGAAAACTGCTTCCGCCCTCCTGCGTCAGCACCACGTCACCTGCTGACGTCATCTGCCTGCGTCGGCCTCCTGCCACCATACTGCCAACTCACCCCGCCACGTCACTGCCACCGTGTCACTGCCACATCACCCACCGTACATGCTGACGTCACCCTGTTGACATCATCATGCTGACGTAATCCGCCATACTGGGTCTTGCTCGCTGACGTCATGCTGACGTCATCAGCAAAAAAGGCGCGAAGGCGAAAATCGTGCTTAGGAAGCTCGGATTCAAATTCTGAGGCAGTTTTTCTCGCGCATGGCTACGAGAAATGGGCCAAAATGGAAAGATCCTCATCGCGCAGCCCCCAGCAAGCCCGAAAGGCGCAAAACGACCCGTTTTTCTTTGCGAGGCATTCAGAAATGAGCAAAAAACAGTTCTAAAGGAAACATTGGGCCGAACAACGACCATTAAATATTGATTTGAAAATTTCAGCACCACAGCACATCGAAGAAGCGGCAAAGAGTATCAGTTGAATATTTGTAAAGGAAATCTATAGTTCCGAGAGCAGGTTAACATTGAATGGCCTCCAACAAAGTCAAATAGAGCGGTGTAGGCCCATTAAAGCTCTCAAATCACAGTTAAAGAATTTAAGGCCACCGAATAGCAATGGACTAGAGACCCATGCACAATTATTGCAGAAACACTACACCAAGCCATCGAGGACAACACATTAACTCAGTTTTGATATGGCTACCCTCAGCACAGCTCAAAGATATTTTCTTGCATTTATTGCTGGATAGGATTAGGTTAAAGTGATCATTTTTCTTTAGGACCTGTTTAGGTAAAGCTGTAATAGACAAGTTTTGATATTTTTCCCTATATATACCACCCTCTGTATTTTTTTTAAGGGTTGGTTGGTTGATAGTCTTCATTAGAGACTCACATTGGATATCTGAGATGTTTTACTTAATCAAAGATTGCTGAAAAGCTTGGAGCAATGACTGTTTGCTCTGTGTCTAATGGTCTGAAGAAATGAATGTGGAATTCTTGTGCTGCAATATGAATCAATAAGTGTTTCTTACCTCTGTTATTCCAATTTCACATATGCTTAAGTTACAGAACAAAGGATTGGTTTAGAATTTGCTTAGCCGCACTCTATGCTCAGTTTCTGTGGCTTATTAATGTTTTCCTCTTGATTTAGGCATAAATATGAATTCCTTTATGGCTCATGTTTGATCTATTTCACATATGAATGACTGTTATCTAGGAATTCTTAACTGCTCCTAGATAGGGCTCATTTATCTCCTTTCTGCTAACCTGACTGAGAGATTCTTAATTGCCTCTCATTCCTTAGCCTTTAATCCATCTTTTTACCTTGAATGATTGTTTCATATGCAGCTATCTTGCTCCATATTCTTTCTTGTGACCAAGAAAACGCACCAGTAGTCTTAGTCCTTGACTCCAAGCCCAATGGTTCTAAAACTTTCGTGCTATCCCTGCCTCTTTACCTGAAAGTATCATCCTTCCCACCAAAACTTAAACAAAACCCCCTTGAACTCAATAACTAGCCTAAAATCATCTCCAACAAAGCTAAATCAGAAAGAGAGAGCCCTCTCTGATTGCAGGTGGGCTAGAACCTGCAGTCCAAAGATTGGTCTGTGGTTACCTCGGCCGTATCCTTTTGTGCTGAACAACCTGAGTGATAACAGTACACAAAAATAATTAAAAAATTTCATTAAAAAATTTCATTAAAAAATTTAATAAAACAAGTTAAAGAATGTGCTAGAATAAATTTTATTCTAATTAATTAAGACAATAAAATGAAACTAGATTAATTTAAAGAAAACACTAATATTACCTCTATCATCTGCAGGCTCATCCAGTGTGAAGAGGATGTTGGGATATTGTCTCCAATCAATGCTTGCATACAGAAACAAAAACAAGATAAACATGTGGTCATCCTCACTAGCCAGTAGTGCCAGTGCTTGGGTTGAAATCTTGGCTGAATACTCTGACAGGCCCCTCTTGGGCATCATCTGGACCCACATGTGCATTCATACCTCATTCATCAGCCTAGGAGGGGATAGTCAAATATAGGACTCATCTCTAGAAATATCTCAAAAAGTAAACAAAAAATATTTGAAGCAAAATGGAATCTCTCCCTACCATGTATCATCACACGACATCTATCTAAAGCCCTAACAAGCAACCTCAAAAAAGTGACAGGCCATATGATACATTGTGGCACCTTAATCAAAGAATTGACATAATGAAAAAGAGGGAAACTAATGTGTTTCCCATCACTAGTATAATGTGCAATGGTGATCACTAATATTGAGAGGCACCTAACCTCCATTGCAACAAAATAAGCAATCCATAGTTGTCCACCACACACCTGAAAATTTGTTGGACGAACTACATGAACCCCAACATATCTCTAAGAATAGATAAGTTGACACTCTTCTACAACCCCATGGGGGACATCAGGGAACTGGGGAATATCCTCCCCTCTCTTGGATAGGCCAGTGATAAAATACATTTCCTCCTCAGAGGACCTATACCACACCTCAAGACCGACACATAAATCTTGCTTCTGGACACTCCTTCGAAGAATGAAATGTACCAACAAGATAGAGTGTGCCTTCAGAGATGTATCTTACTCATAGTACTTAAGGAGGCCTACATTCCTCAAGAGTTCTCAGGTCACTGTGCTAATAGGACAAGGGCATAAATCCCTCTCTCTCTCAAGCCTCCCATGGTCGGAACACAATGTATTGATCCACCATTTACTCTTCCTACTGCTACTACTATTGATGTCTCTGCTACATGATTGACATATAAAATACATCAACCTCATACATAAAACATAATGTTTTTATTGAATGAAAAATGTATTTATAAATATGGAAACATAACTTTCAATTAAAAAAACTCCCCGGTGCATCCAAAAAACAATAATGCACTAGCTCCGATGCACTATCAAACACAACCACACCAAAGACAATGCATATATACATATGATGCACCACTTTTGGTTCACATATATACATTTTCATCACGGTGTGTCTCAAAATTTTGCATCGGTACGAAACATTCATGTTATCGAACACATCGAGCTATGGTTTTTTATAAAATGTGTGCGCCATGTCTAGTAAATATAAATGCATTGGGTGTAAGCTAAAAATGTATGCACCAATGTAAAATTTATAACTTTTCCTGAGGCATTTTCGTTTATGAAATGCACCACAAAAACAATGGTGTGTTAGGTTCACACATCGAACTATGATGCACCCTATAAATTTATAGGGTGCATTGTTATTTGTGTGAGCTAAAGCTGTCGAACACATCGTACAAGATTTTTTTTTTTTTTTTTTTTTTTCTCAAAACAGTGGAAATTTTAACCTATTTTTAAATTCTAATCCACTAAAAAAATAAAATAGAGAGAAACATAGACATTACCTAGACATTTGGTCATTGGGGAGGCATTGTTAATAGGTAATTGAGAGAAAAAAAATTCACCACCGTTTGAGAAAATTGGAAGCCATGCATTATTAAAGCATAGTATAGAAGGATGATGAACAAGAGAAGCACCAACGTAAGGGCACTTGCATGAGGAAAGAGGCACTGATGCTTCAGAACTCAAAAACACTGTAGATGGTAAACATGAAATTTACAGCCTGCAATTTTTTTATATTTAACCCTCCTTTGGTGCATTATAATTATAGCCACACCAGTGCATCAAATATTCACGAGCACCACTTTTAAAAATAAAAATAAAAACCCTATAGTGGTGCTCTTGTTAAGACACACCGGGGTGTTCAAATACATGTACCACACCTGTGCTTTTTCATACTATAGCATCACATTTAAAAAAAAAAAAATTCCTAGAAGTGTTCTTTCCCAGATGCACCGAGGAATTTTTATACACAAACAATGTTGAAAATGCAGCAAGAAATTCCTAATTCAATTTTTCCTTGGTTAAATTAGAAGAAATTCGAATTTCAATTTTAGCAGAATACTTGGAGAAATTTAACTAAGGTGACATGTCTTTTGTCACCCAATTAACTTAGTAAATTTGGGTTGGAGACATTTGAGTTCAGTTCTACATGATTGATTTCTAATTTGTAGAAATCTATTTAAGTTAATTTGAGTTATTGTTAGTGTAACTAGTTCTCACTGTTAGTAGAACTAGTGGAGGTTCAGTTGAGGGTGTGTAACTTTTTCACACTGAGTGACAAGGGCATGTAACCTTTTTCACACTGAGTAATCATCCAGTTAATTGATCAGTTAGTCCAAATTAACTCATGCATGCTGATAATTCGAGTTACCTAGTTGATATTGGAGTTCAAGGGCAATGTACTATTAGTTGTAGACTTATCGAAGTTTTATAGTTCATGCATGTAATCAAAGAAGGATCTATAGGAATTGCGCAATCCAAATTTAGGAATTTCCTAATTAATAGGGGCCTAATTTCCAAGGTAACAACACAAGGAAATATGAGCTTGGAGGCCTAGAAAATTGGCTAATATTGGCCAAGGTTAGTCAGTCAAGCAGAGGATAGAAGATACAGGTGTAGGTTGAGCTCAAGCTTGAGAAGAGCATATTGTATTCATCTTGATTATTTGATTAATGCAATACATATAGTAAGGGGTTTTGAGCAGTTACTTTCCCCTAGATAAATATCATTGTATGTGTGTTAAATCTTGACGCATGTTAATGATTTGTGTTCTCAATCGTGAATTTTATTCCGCAGATTTTTGGAGTAGCTTCTAGTCTTGTGATTTAGTAAATTTCATGAGTAGTTTAGAATCTACACCTTAATTTCTACATGGTATCAGAGCTAGATTCACAATAGAAAATAAAATTCAAAGCTTTCATTTTAGGAGGTTCAAATTTTAAGATCATTGTTACAGGTTTTCTCCTTGACTAAGAAGATGGCTTTCAATGGACTTAGGCTCGAGTATTATTTGGAAGAGACCACAAATTTTATGGCATGGAAGATTCGAATGGAGACAGTATTAGATGATAATGGGCTGCTAAAACACATCAAGATATATGTAGCGAAATCCCCAACATCTGATGCCCAAGATCTTGCTCAATCGAAGAAGGATGTGGCTAAAGCAAGGAGGATCATGTTGGAGGGAGTTCGAGATCATATTGTCTCAAATATCCACAGGAAAGAGACTCCGTTCGCAATGTGGAAAACACCGACTGAGGTCTTTGAGAACAATAGTGACCATAGGAAGTTGAAACTCAAGGAAAAACTTCGAAGTATTAAGATGAAAAAGAATGAAAAAATTTTGTAGTACCTAAGCAGGTTTACACAATGTCATAATGAACTTAGTGGGGTCGATATTACTTTCCCCAAAGAATATCTGGTAGCTCTAGCCCTCTTGGGACTTCCCAAGAGATGGCATAGTTATCAAGATTTGGTAAATGGTAGAGATAAACTACCAAGCTAGGAGTGGTTATGGCTCAATCTAGAGTAGGAAGAAATAAGGCGAAGCAACAAAGACATGAATTCATCCAAGGTCGAGGATGAGGAGATTTGTGCCTTGGATGGAAAGGAAAAGAAAGTGAAAGGGAAGAAATGCCGATCCAAAGTAGAATCTGGTTAATGGGGCAAGAAGAAAGACTTATCCAAAATCAAGTGTTTTCACTATCATGAATTGGGACATTATGCCATGAAATTCCCACACAAGAAGGAAAGAAATAATACCATAGGAGGAGTAGTGAGTTAAGCCTTGGATTCACAGTTCAAACTTGATTTTACCCTCATTGCATGCATGACAAGCACAATGATAGGTAGTGTGTGGTATCTCGATAGAAGTGCCTCATTCCACATGATAGACAACAAATAATTTTTCAATCACTTGGAGGAGAAGGATCTCCAAATGCACATCGAGATGAGAGATTATGGAAGGTATATCGTGACCGAAATTGGTATAATTACATTTTAGAGGGATTTTGTCTCCCCTCTTAGGCTCAAGGATGTGATGTATGTATTGGGTCTGAAGAAGAATCTAGTTTCCATCACAACATTGGAATATCATGGCTATGATGTGATATTTAGTAAAAGTAAGGATTTATCAAGACACATCGCCACGAGACAAGTGAAGCATATCGGGGTTCGAGTGAGGAACCTCTACAAATTAGATGTGCAATATTGTGCAAAATTGAGCACAAAAGAAGAGAAGGTGTAGAGTTGAGATGTCAGTGAATTATGGCATAGAAGACTTGGTCATTTGCATCATGACACTTTAAAGATCATGCAATATATTTTCACATGCCTTCCCAATGGAGCACTAGAGTAGTAATATACATGCAAAGGGTGTACCTTGGGGAAGTACACAAAATCCACCTTCAATGCTTGCGATAGCAGGTCACATGCAATCCTTGAAAGGATCCACTCTAATGTATGTGGACCTTTCTCGATAGCCTCCACTCCCAAACATAGGTATTATGTTATATTTGTAAATGATTTCTCACGTAAGTGTTGGATCTACTTCATGTAGAAGAAAGACCAGACATTCTCAAAAGTTGTTGATTTTAAAGCACTTGTTGAGAAAGATACTGGTAGGAAAGTGAAGGCTCTCAAGAGCGATAACGATGGTGAGTACGTGTTGAATGAGTTTAAAAATTTTTGTGCTAAGGAAGGAATTCAATAGGAGTTGACAACACCTCGTAACCCACAATGGAATGGGGTGGTTGAGAAGAAGAACATAAGTATTGTGGGAGAAACACGAGAAATGTTGCATGACCAAAGCCTACCTCTACACTTGTGGGCTGAAGCATGCAACACAGTGGTTTATTTGCAGAACATGAGTCCTCATAGGATTCTTGCCATGAGTACACTAGAGGAATATTTTTCAAGGAATAAACCAGATGTGTCACACTTTAGGATCTTTGGATCATTAGTTTACTATCATGTTTACAAGGAAGCAAGGAAAAATCTAGATCCAAAAATAGAGTTGGGATATTTGTGGGGTGCACTGATACACCTCACAACTATTAGGTGTACTTGTCATCCCTCGAGATGACAATGGTCAAATGGGATGTGAAATTTGATGAGGAGAAGGCAATGAGGTGTTCTCTTGAGAAGGAGCTTCAGTTGCAATCTAATTAGGAGCTTTTGTCTCCAAAGGAAGAACCTCAGGAAGTTGTGGATGATGAGGGCTAGTATTGCAGTAGTAATGCTACAACTCCTAGGCTACCAACTTTACTTTTATCAACCCGGTATTTCGTAACAAACTTGGAAGTGTCGGTGCTATATGCACAAGTACTAGTTCTCACTGTAGGTTGTCACTTGGCTAGTCGGCACGAGATTGCTAGGAGCTCAAGCAAACTTCTATAAATTTTAGAAGCATCTCTATGTGTGATGAAAGGAAAGAAAGATTACTCTACAGATGCTATTCTAACTGTAGAAAGGAGAAAGACTGGAATGTAAAGCAAAACCCAGTCACCCCAATTAACAAGCTAATTCTACTTTTTCCAAAAACACTATGAAAACCATGAAATAAATGCCATTACCTACTCAAGGAAGTAAATAACATCTAACCATGCTATTTCTGGAAGTAAATAAGAAGAAAACGTATTTTTGGATTTTTATGTGAATTTAACATGCATCTAATTTATTGTGTGTGAGTGTGGCAGTGAACAGGTGGCGTTAGAGGGCAGTTTTGGAGCTTAGGAGGATGTAGGATGGTGTGGATGGGTACTAGGAGGTCTTAGGTGGCTTTTTGGAGGCTTTTACCACACTCGACCTTCAAAAGAAAGCCTACAGGAAAAACTACAAGAGGACACAGGAAAACTACAGGAGGAAAATAGGGAAACTACAGGAGGCCTACAAGAGGTGGCCGAGAAAAAATTTCGCTGTTTTGAGGGTGTGAGAGTGGGTAGAAAAGGTGGATGAAGGTTGGAATGAGGTGTTAGGGTTCCTAAGGTCTACCATGAATCACTAGGAGAGAGAAAGATGATTGGGTTTGCTCAAGGATAGAGGAAGAAGTTATATGAAAAATGAAGGAAACTAGGGTAGAATTGAGGTGAGGTTTGGGAGACTTGTAGGGCATGGACCAGATGGAGGGGGTGATTTCTGGAAGAGATCTGTCGCATAGAAACTGACATTCAACCAAGAAAATCAAGCAACCAATGGAATGAGAGCATTCTAGGAAAAATAGAGTTTTGCATTAAAATGGCCTAAACTATGATGCACAGAAGGAAATGCTGGGAAATGATATAAGAAAGGAAAGCATGAAAAAGGACTATTGCAAATTAGGAAGTGAACATGATAAAGAAGATCTAAATCAACGAAAAACTGGACTATTAACCTACTAGAGAGTTGCAAACACTAGAAGTCATAGGAATGAGGAAAATCTATGTTTTTGGGGCAGCAAGAGAGTTTGTGCCTCAAATCATGGTCCCAAGGAGAGTAAGAGAGGCCAAGGAACTATTGATAGCCTTTTGAATCTTCTCTGATCATTGCTTAACCTGCTACAGAATGCACAAATGGAAGCAAGCTACTAAATCATCAAAAGCAACCTATTCTTAACCATAAGAGGAATACATCTAACAACAAACTAATCTACAAACTGAAGTAAAGAATACAAATACAAGTAAAGAGAAGCTTGGCTACTTGGATTGGGCCCTAACCTAAGATATTCAATCCTCTGAGGTAACTCAATGCTAGCACAAAAAGGATTCCATCTTCATTATCAAAAAATAGCAAGATTACATAAAATTGTCATAAAATAGTAAGCTCGAAATTTGAGCAAAGTTTACACAAGAAAAAAAAAGTCGACCCTAGTGAGGCCCTAGGCCTCTCTACTTATATATCTAAAACTACCAACAACTTCCTTAAAATTAGGGAGGCTTGGCTCCCAAAACTTGAGATAATTATCAATCATCTTCGACTTTCTCGGCTGCCTTCTAATGCATGATTCGGTTGCTTGTACTCCGAGCTGAATGAAGGGAAATTCGAAGTGAGGAGCAATAAATGAGGGGGATTCCATCCTATAAGTCCTCTCCTTTGTCTACTTCAAGTTATTGCTACAGTTTGACCATTAGATCCTTGACTTTGACCTCGAAATCCATCAATAATCTACATTAAATACATGTTAGACCACATGGCATAATAACTAACCCAACTCACCCTATAAGCATAAATATAATCAGAAAATCATACAGTAAGTTAAGAGAATGGTTGATTTAACTAGGTTAGGAGGTAAAATGAGCCCATATAATTACTCATTTATGAGGCTGATCATCACCCCCTACTGAAGGTGTTGCTCATCCTCTGAGCAACCTAGTCAATATCTTCGTCTTTCATGGCCCTCGTGGCCTCCCTAGCATCCCAGGCTTCTGATGTGGTCTGCTCATGTTCTCCATAAAATCCTACTTTTCTTTCTATGTCCTTCCACTGCTCCTTCTCTTCTTCTTATTTTCTACCTTCCAGCATGCCTAATATGAGTGGAGGACTCAGTTTGAGGCAAATCCAGTTGACCATCTTCTTTTGCATGGAGTGCTTATACATTGGCACTCTTTTCAATGCCTCCTTCAACCTCATGGGAGAATGGTATTCTCTGATCTGCAAGTTGTGGGGTAGGGTGTTCCATCTTCTCATGCATGCATGCACACAGTCATCCCCAAGTAGCCTAAGCATATCTTCAAAGTGTGCAATGGCTCGTTCCTAATTGGCGAGATATTTAGGGGCCATCTGAGGGTCATTGGCAAGCAGGTTGTGTGTGATGATGAGTGCCATAGGATATGATGGCTCAACTATTATCATCAATGGTTCATTTTGCTCTTTTATTAACAATATTTTCATTTCTGATGCCCTCAATTCTTCATGGTTCATCCATGACACCATGGCCATTAATTGCAGATCCCCTAGCTTGGCATTGGGGTCCCACACATTCAAGTCTGTGAGGGCCATGTTGTGTAGATAGAACTCTTCCATCTTTGCTCTTTCCTCAGAGGTGCTTTGGTCACACAAATCCATGAACTTCCTGTAGTCTTCGAAAGGCATTATGCCTCTATGTGCCAAACTTTTTATTTGGAATTGAAGCCATTGATCCTTGATATAGAGGCCATAAGATTTGGTTGGTTTTCTGCATTGTAATGCTTCTATGGATAAGCTGGCCATGTATGCCAAATGAGTCTCTTTCTCCTATAGACACCTCCTTAGTAATTCATTCTCTTTCTCAAGGTGGCTTCTTGTAATGGCTTCTCTGTCTATGAGAGAACTCAATTCCCTACACATTTCCCTGTGTTTGTCTTCCATGTGGCCAATATCCTCAACTCCTTTGGACTTGGCTATCTACATCCACCTATGCGTTCTCACTCTCTTTTTTACCAATTCTAAAAATAGTGGAATTGCAAATTTCTGTGGGATTATCTTGCCTCCCTCAAGTAGTTTGTAATAGGAGTCAAGATTAGGCTGGGGGTTAGGTTCTTGTAGCTCTTGTGCTTCCTCTTTCACCTCTGGCTGTCCTCCTATCTTTTCCTCAAGTTTTTGTGTCTCCTGTAGTTTGGACAGTGTTTGTTGTAGGACTATTTTAGCCTCCTGCAGGTCTAGTTTGGGGTCCTGTAGAATTACCTTCCCCTTCCATGTAGAAGATCTCGTAGTCCTCCTTTCATAGGTTATTGGTGTCTTGGAAGGATATTCTTTCACCTTGGTAGATGGTGAATCTTCAATGTTAATGGGAGTCTTTGATGAGGGCTGAGGTTTGCCTATTTTAATTCTGGTACTCTTCCTTGCCTTGAAATACATGGAGGTTTTTCTTTTCCTCTTCTACTTCTGCTTGATTGGTGTATCGAAGGTAGTGAGGGCAGCTGCTACTTCTCTTTCCAAAGTTTCACGAGACTCTTCTCTTTGCTTTGCTCTCTCTGCCTCCTTTTCTCCCTCTTCTGTTTCTTTTTCCTCCCCCTACTCTGTCTCTTTTTCTACCTCTTGTTCTGTCTCTTCAACTCTCCCCTCTTCTATTTCTTTTCTTTCCTCCTTCCTCTCTTTCTCTACTATTTCACCACTAGCTTCATCTTCTCCTCCTTGCTATTATCCCTTCTCACTGACAGCAGGACTGACATCATAGGTTAATGCCTTGATGTCATCCTCAGATGTCATATTTCTGAAAACTTCCCATATTATAGGGATTGTAAGAGTATGGAGGGATTCTTCTAGTATAATCTTTATTAGGCCATGGTGAGCTAGCTACTGTGAATTTCCTTCTTGTACCTTGGTGTTGGAGTCAATGAGGGACTGAAGGAGAAAGTAAGGGATACTGAGATTTTGATGTGTTGGGGTATCCATGCCATATCTCAATTCTTGGAGGATTCTAAAATGATATCGATAAACAATGCTATGCCTCCCCTCACAAGAAATGTATTTGATCAATTGGTATCTAACCTCATCCCAGGGATATGGTACACTAGCCCTCCTAATTCCATTTTTGTCTTCAACAGGGGTTTCATTATCTTGGAAAATTTCCTCTTGGCAGCCTGGCCAATTGCTTTCTCATCCTTACTCCAAGGTAGCCCAAGAGGAAGGGTAGTAACCCTACATATGAATTTAGGGGTTATTTAAATGGAGAGGCCCATAATGGTTACAGTAGCATGAGTTCTTGTGTGAGGGACCAAAGAAAACCTCTAAACTTTCTCAAAGAAATTCATTTAGTTTGCCCTTGTAAAATTTCCACCACTTGAGGATGTGCATGGAGTCTAGTGGAGTTAGTGGGCTCTTTTCACATAAACCCCCCTGTCATACTGCCTGTACTTCTTTTGAAAAACCAGATATGGATGTGGAGACAAAGAATTTTGAGTGAAATAGAAAAACAGAGGGGATTGTATTTTTTTTTTAAACAATTTTTTTTAATGTATTTCTATCCTCTTAAAAACTGATTTTATCTTCAATTTGAGACCAACTCTTTCAGATTTTGATATTTAATAGAGGGAATTCATGAACCCTACCTCTTCATATTGAAATTTGTGCCAAAAATCACGTTTCCTCCCTTCAAAATGACTCACTGCCCCTCCTGTAGAAGCCCACTCTCCTTGCTGTAGATTTCCTGTAGGTGCTCCTATAGAAAATGTTGAGAGAAAAAATATGGAGGGAATCAATGGAGGATGGTGGATATGAGGCCTTGGGGGCATAAGAAGAATGTTTTGTGGCTGAGTTACAAGGAGAAACTGAAGAAAAGGTGGTGAGAATACGTGGGGAGGAGTGCTCATTACCTTTTATGGCTGTTTTCGGTTATGAGTGCTGAGCTATCAAGGTGTATGTTGCCTAGATTAGGACCGTTGGTCCCAACCTACATGGTCATCATGACCTCCTCTCATAATCATCCCCTCATTACTGCATCGAAGTTAACTCTTCTTCCCACTACCTTTCCTTCGCATCTTTTGCTTGAGTTGATTGTGCGCATGTGTGGGTGATATCTCGGTTAAGTGGAGTCAACTAAATGAAGGTGGTCAAGTTAACTAGCCACCTTTCCCTCTTTTGATTTCAACCATCTCGTTTCCCTCATATGATTCCTAATTACATAAATGTAAAGAGAGGAGTGACTTAGCTACTTACCTGTAATCCAAGCATATTTGCTGCCATCGATTGTGAGGTGCTGTGGATTTCTCTGCTGCATGCCTTCATTTTCCTTCATGCATACTGTCTTGGCTTGCTGATGTATTGTTTGTGTTTTTGTAGGTTCTTCTTTTGCTGGAGCTGAGCTGCATGTGCGTTTTCAACCTTAAGATGTGTTGTCCCTTGCTGCTGGTAATGGACTTCTATGGGATCAGCCGCTACAAGAATTCCTACAGAAGCTCCTGTAGTTGCTTCTCCCCTTGAAACTTTAGCTATTTCCCTATGCTTGGATCTCAAGAATGATGCCAGAGGTGGAGATGAATGATGGAGGGATAGTAGGTAAGCTTCAGGTAAAGTTAATGGTGCCTTTTCCTCCTTTTTTTTTTTTTTTTTTTTTCAAAACTGAAAAATTGTTTTTCTGTGTTTTTTCTTGGAAAGGAAAAAAAATAATAATGATGCTTGGAGTGTGATGCAGGCTTGGAAATGATGGCAAGGAGGTTTGAAGATGGTAAGAGGGATTATAGGTTCCTCATGAAGCTCTTCTTGTCCCTCAAACTGCCTTTTGTAGACACTTCTGGCTCTCTATAATTCCTACAGGAGCCTCCAGTAGAAAACACAGAGCCTCCTGTAGAAAACACAGTTTTGGAAGAAGAGGTATAGTGGGGTGAAAGATATGCCAAAAATGATGGAGGAAGGTGTGGAGAAGATGAGATGGATTCTGGTATGAATGTCAGGGTCCCCTTGGCACCTTCTTCTACTCCCTGTAGTCCTCCTGCAAACCTGCAAAGCAATAAAAGTTCATTTTTCTTTCTATTTTTTTTTTTTGAAAACAATTAGTGTGCCTCAGAGAGGTTTTCACCTTAATTGCCTGCCTTGGACGCCTCCAAGGGAGGTTTTCACCTAGGGATCTTATTCTTTTCCCTTTTTTTTTTGACATCACTGGGTCGCCTCAGAAGAGGTTTTCAACCCAATGATGGGACTTAAGCGCCTCATGGAGGTTTTCACTTGAGTCCTTATTTTTTCTCTTTTTTCTTTAGTGAGTGGTTGAAGCGGAAGCTAAGAAATGATCCACTACCATCACTGCTTTATTCAAATCTTAAATAAAATCTTGCTTGGAGAGGGCTTCCTTGTAGACTTTCAACTGATGTCCATTGACAAGCATGGGGATGGCTTCATCATCAATGGTTCTGATTAGAACTGAACCATTGTCATTTCATTTCTCCACAGTGTAGGGTCCCAACCATCTTGTCCTTAGGTTGCCTTTGAAATCCTTGTATCTTGAATCATAGAGTAGTGCCCAATCTCCCTCTTGGAATTACTTCTCCCTGATATTTCTGTCATGCCATATCTTTCTCTGAAGGTGAACTACCTCTGTATGGAGAAGGACTTGCAATCTGTATTCATCCAATCCATTGAGCTAAAGTAATCTCTCCTTCTGTGCATGGCCAAGGTCTAGGTCTAGCTGAGCTGCCATCCTTAGGGTATTGAATTCAAACTCTATTGACAGCAAAGCCTTCTTCCCATAGACCAGTTCATAGGGTGTGAACCCAATGGTGGTCTTCCATGTTGTGTTGTAGGCCCAAGTGGCCTCAACTAATCTGTCCACCCAGTCTTTTCTGCTGCTGCCCACTACCTTGGTTAGGATCCCTTCCAATGCTCTGTTAGTGATCTCTACTTGCCCATTGGCTTGTAGATGATAAGAGGTGGAAGTCCTGTGCTTGATCTTATGATGTGTTAGCAGGTCTTCAATCAGGTTGGAAGTGAACTGACTGCCTTGGTTTGTGACCAACTCCCTCAGATACCCGAACTTGTAGAATATGTTTTCCCTCAAAAACTCAACTAATTTTTCTTTTGTCGCTGCTTTGATTGCTTTTGTCTCTGCCCACTTTGTCAGGTAGTCAGTGCACACAATGATGTACTGCTTCTACTTTTAAGGAGGGTTGATAGGCCCCACAAAGTCCATGCCCCACTTCTCAAATGACTCAAAGGTCACTTGAGGTTGCATGGGAATTTCATCCTTTGCAGTGGGTTTCCCCATCCTCTGGCACCGATCACACTAGCTCGTGTATCTCCTCACATCCTGATGAAGAGTCAGCCAGTAGTAGCCTGCTTGCAATATCTTGAAGGCGATTCTTTTTGCTGCAAAAAGACCTCCACAAGGCCCGTCATGATAGGTCAGGAGGATTTCAAAGACTTCCTCCTCCCTGACACATCTTCTTAAGATCTGATCTAGACCAAGTTTGAAGAGATTTCCTCCAATCCAAGTGAAAGGGGCGCTTTTCCTTACTATCTTGCTCTTCTCTTTTGAGGATAGGTGTGGTGGGAACTATGTTGAAACCAAGTAGTTTGCTATATCATCAAACCATAGAGAGAGTACTGATATGGAAAATAGGTGTTCATCTGGCATTTAGTCATCCACCATTCCTTCTTCACCTGCAGGCAACTTTACTCTAGACAAAAAGTCAGCAACAACATTCTCTTTACTAGGCTTATCAATAATGG
The DNA here is from genome assembly GCA_031772625.1 of Pinus tabuliformis. Taxonomy (NCBI): domain Eukaryota; kingdom Viridiplantae; phylum Streptophyta; class Pinopsida; order Pinales; family Pinaceae; genus Pinus; species Pinus tabuliformis. The sequence continues at coordinate 499,294,365 of CM062811.1, read as the reverse complement.
TAAGATCAAACTGCTGCAGTAAAAGCAACCATATAATAACGCAAGCATTTATAGCTGGTTTGTTTATTAAATATCTAAATGCATCATGATCAGTGTGCACAAAGGTTTGATAGCCTGTGATATAATGTCTGAATTTGTTTAAGGAATGCACGACAACTAGGAGTTCCTTCTCGATCATTGTATAATTTAACTTTATCTTTGACAAGTTTTTGCTTATAAAGTATATGGCATAAGGTAACTTTTCATCAATTTGTCCTAAGGCTGCTCTTATTGCTTTTTTCGAGGCATATGTGTGAATGTGAAAGGGTAAGGCCCAGTTTGGGCCTCTGAGAATTGGGGTAGTCACTAGCTTGGTCTTCAAGGTATCTAGGGCTTCTTGACAGTTTTCCGACCATATGAACTCAACATCTTTGCCTAGGAGGCCAAACAAAGGAGAGGCTAACTTGTTGAAGTCTTTAATGAATCTCCTGTAATATCCAGATAAGCCTAGGAAGCTTCTGACATCTCTCACCTTTTGAGGAGGTGGGACCCTTTGGATGATGGCAATTTTGTTGGGGTCCACTTGCAGTCCTTGTTGAGATATTGCATGACCTAGCACAGTCCCTTCAGTCACAAAAAATTCACATTTTTCTAGACTAAGGGATAGAGTCATCTCAATACACTTATCTAGAACTTCTCCTAGGTTAGATAAAGCTTCCTGAAAGTCAGAGCCATAAGGAGTAAAATCATCCATTTATATTTCTGCTGCATCATGAACCAGTTCAGAAAATATACTCAACACCACACTTTGGAAAGTGGCTGGAGCATTGTACAAACCAAAAGGAAGGACCCAGTATGCAAAGGTACCGCAAGGACACGTGAAAGTAGTCTTATCTTGGTCTTTCGGGTTGATTTGAATCTGATTGTACCCGCTAAACCCATCTAGGAAGGAGGAATTTTTTTTCCTTGCCAAACCGTCTAACACTTGATCTATGAAAGTTAAAGGAAAATGGTCCTTTTTAGTGGCATTGTTCAATTCCCAATAGTAAACACAGATTCTCTAGTTACCATTTTTCTTTGGCACTAGCAGTAAAGGAGAGACCCATTCACTGTCAGAGATAGGATAGATGAATCCTGCATCAAGAAATTTCTGCAGTTCTTCCTTAATAATATCTTTAAGTGTTGGGTTCATCCTCCTTTGAGGCTCCCTGACTAGCTTGCAATCTTCCTTGATGTATATATGATGAGTACATACTAAAGGGTGCACTCCCTTCATCTCCTTATAACTCCAGGAGAAGGCATCTAGATATTTTCTCAGTATGCTGCATAGCTCCTTCTCGTGGGAAGTAGATAGGGATGGATTGATTTTCAATGTTCTTTTCGGGCCAAACTCTATATTTTTAACATGGAGAGAAGTGGAGTCGGCCACATGGAGATCAGTTTAGGGGTTGTTTTGGGTTTCTCTTACTATGTCTCCTAATGGTGATACAATGGGAGGTGGATTCTGAATCAAAGTTTCAATCATATCATCCTCATCTTGCGGTTCCCCCCCATGGCGATTTATAATGTAAAAAGTGGTGCAGAACAAACTTCATCCTCATCCTCCTCCTCCAACCAGAGAGGTAGATCATGTTCTAGCAACGATTGGGCAGGAGGATATAGGATTAACTACTTGGACATGTGCTTGTTCTTTATGGTCATGTTCCCAGCTTGGCCACTGATGTAAGCATCGACTGTAGCCAACCAAGGTCTTCCCAGAATGAGAGGATACCCAGTGAGCTTTGCCTTTGGCTGGAGAACTAAGAAATCAGCAGGGTACTCCCAAGAATCAATGGAGACCATCACATCTTTCACAATCCCCTCAGGGGTCACTATCGAGTGGTCTGCTAGCTATAGCACTGTCGTGGTCTTCTTCAAGGAGCCTTGGAGGTTAAGTTTGAGCATTGTGTCCTTTGTCATCATATTAATGGCAGCTCTTAGATCAATTAGGGTATGTGGGACCATTGTGCCATTGATGTGGACATCAACTATTGGGCTTCCAGGGTCCAGATATTTTGGTCAGATTATCTACCCGAACATCAGGTCAGACAGTTGTCCTATGACATTAATGGTTGGGGCATCTCTCTTGTGCCTTCCTAGATGCCTAAAGCACTTCTCTTTGATCAACCTATTATAGTTAGGCATATCTTTTATGGCTTGGAGAAGTGGTATCTTCACACATAAATGTTTCAATTCTCCCAGGAGTTCAGTCTCTTCTAGGGTAGGTTGTATTGTCATGGATAGTCTCTCAGGAAAGGGTGGATTTGCTTTAGGTTCACTTTCCTCTTTATCTTCCTCAACCTCCCTGGGTGGAGGCTAGCTATCTGGGAGAACTTTCCCGTATCACAAGTTAATTTCTTGAATCACCACAGCATAAGTTGGGCATGATGGTTCCCCACTATACACTTGCTGAGCCTATCTGTTGTTCAGATTCGGATTTGGTTGGGCAGGAATTTGGGGTTGCCTTGGTGGAGCAGAAGGTAACAGTTGTAGTTGGGTAGGTGGTGGAGGCAGAAGAGTAGGAAGAGAGTTATATTGGGGCCTCCACCCCTGATGAGATGCATTCCACTGAGGTTGTACTTGAGCATAGGATTGGAATGAATGGGTGGCTAGTTGGGCATGATATTGAGATGTGAAGGACCAAGGAGGATGCGTGGACCAGGAAGGATGGGTAGGGGGGCCCCATGAAGGTGTGGAGGTGACTTGCTTGGTGTTGTAGTATGCTTGAGATGTCCCTTACATCCCCTATTGGTATGGTCTAGTTCCATGCAACCTCCTTTGGTTTATGTAATAAATTTGTTTAGTGACTCCTTTGGCCCCTTGGTATACAACTTTAAGTTCGGGCAACGAAGGGCACTTATCTGTAGAATTATTTTCTTCACAAAATGAACAAACCTCTATAGATTTAAATGGGAAGTCATTCCTAGGATGCCTCATGGTACATTTAGGGCAAAAAATGGCCAAAACCCTCTCTGCTTCCTCTTGTTTTCTTTTGATATGTAAGGTATCCATTTGCATGGCAAGAATCTACAACATCTCACTCCTGAAGTCTTCCAACATGTTTCCAATTTCACCTTTAATGGATGAATTGGAAGAAGAGGTATTGGCTATGGGTTGACTCCCCCTACCTTTCTTTTTGGCTACTCTAGAATGGTTTCTAAAAATAGTCTCTATGTCCTCATAGGATAGTTGGTAGATGTCTCCCCCAGCCAATAGATGGAGGGTGTCTAAAAGGTATTCTTGAATTCCCCTGAGCAGGAACAACTTCAGAAACTCATGGTCAAGTGTACACTTGGCCCTTTTGTAACTGAGCTGGAACCTCTCTTCATAGTCTTCCAGGGACTCATCACTTCCTATGGTCATTCGAAAGATTTCTTCTTTAGTGTCTTTTGACCTACAATAGTCTCGATACTTCTTGTTGAAGGCCTGCTGCATCTGAGCCCAAGTTGTGATGCTATTGCTAGGTAATCCCATGAACCAGCACAGTTCTGCGTCCTTGAGAGTAGAAGGGAACAGTTTCAACTTTTTCTCGTCTTCTGCATAGTCATAAGTTCAACAGATGAAAACAAATTCCAAGAAGAAGGTGTCAGGATCTTCTGTATCAAACCATGGAAGTGATTTAGGGCTGAAGGATTTATATTCTTCATTCTGGTGTCCCCATTAGTCTCCCGAATGGGGAAGGTACCCTCTATTCTCTCTCCATTTCCCCTAGCATTTTTGTTTTCAGCCATTGGCTCCAGAGGAATGTTTTCTTCTTCTTCTTCCCCTATATGTTCTTCAAATATGTCTGGCTATTTACCTAAGGGTTCTTCTTGATTGCAACCACCAAAGAAGAGAGAAGATTGGCTGTGTGAAGTAGTGGGGATGTTGGGCAAAAATTTTCCGAAGTTATCTCTACTCCTACGAGGCATGAAAGGAAATATTTTTCGTTGCTTTTTTCTTTTTCCCCACACTGAAAGTACCCGCAAAAACTGAAATTGTGATTGAACAAAACAAATTGCAACTAGCTGAAATGAACTTGCTGAATGGAAATTTGCAGAATTGGAAAGGAAAGCAAGGAAATGCAAAACTGAAAGAAAAGAAATGACTCGTCTACTTTTGCCAAAATAAACTATTAGCATAATGTTGTAATAGGAAATATAAGAAAGAAATAATCATAGAATACTCTGACGCTTCCATGTCAACGGTGCAAAAAAGTGATGAGCGCCAATATTGCAGCAAGAATGCTACAACTCCTGGGCTACCAACCTTACTTTTATCAACCCGGTGGTTCGTAACAAACTTGGAAGCGTCAGTGCTATATGCACAAGTACTAGTTCTCACTGCAGGTTGTCATGTCAGTCGGCGTGAGATCGCTAGGAGCTCAAGCCAACTTCGATAGATTTTAGAAGAAGCTCTGTGCGTGATGAAATGAAAGAAAGATTACTCTATATATGCTATTCTAACTGTAGAAAGGAGAAAGACTGGAATGCAAAGCAAAACCTAGTAACACTAACCAACAAGCTAATTCTACTTTTTCCAAAAACACTATGAAAACCATGAAAGAAATGCCATTACCTACTCAAGGAAGTAAATAACATCTAACCATGCTTTTTCTAGAAGTAAATAAGAAAAAAACATATTTTTGGACTTTTACGTTTTTATGTGAATTTAACATGCATCTAATTTATTGGGTGTGAGTGTGGCAGTGAACAGGTGGCGTTAGAGGGCGGTTTTAGAGCTTGGGAGGATGTAGGATGGTGTGGATGGGTCCTAAGAGGTCTTAGGTGGCCTTCTGAAGGCTTTTCCCGCACTCTACCTTTAAAAGAAAGCCTACAAGAAAAATTACAGGAGGACACAGGAAAACTACAGGAGGAAAACAGGGAAACTACAGGAGGCCTACAAGAGGAGGCCGAGATCAATTTTCGCTATTTTGAGGGTGTGAGAGTGGGTGGAAAAGGTGGATGAAGTTTGGAATGAGGTGTTAGGGTGCCTAAGGTCTACCATGAATCACTAGGAGAGAGAAAGATGATTGGGTTTTCTCAAGGAGAGAGGAAGAAGTTCTATGAAAAATGAAGGAAAGTAGGGCAAAATTGAGGTGAGGTTTGAGAGACCTGTAGGGCATGGATCAGATGGAGGGGGTGATTTCTAGTAAGTTGGCCTACTTCTAGAAGAGATCTACTGCATAGAAACTGACAATCAACCAAGAAAATCAAGCAACCAATGGAATGAGTGCATTCTAGGAAAAACATAGTTTTGCATTAAAATGGCCTAAATTATGATGTATAGAAGGAAATGTTGGGAAATGATGTAAGAAAGGAAAGCATGCAAAAGGACTATTTCAAATCAGGAAGTGAACATGATAAAGAAGATCTAAAGCAAAGAAAAACTGGAAATCAACCTACTAGAGAGCTGTAAACACTAGAATTCCTAGGAATGAGGAAAATATTTGTTTTTGGCGTAGCAAGAGAGTCTTTGCCTCAAATCATGGTCCCAGTGGGAGGAAGAGAGGCCAAGGCAAGCACAAATGGGAGCAAGCTACTAAATCATCAAAAGAAACCTATTCTTAACCATAAGAGAAATACATCTAATAGCAAACTAATCTACAAATTGAAGTAAAGCATAGAAATACAAGTAAAGAGAAGCTTGGCTACTTGGATTGGGCCCTAACCCAAGACCTTCAGCCCTTTGAGGTAACTCAGTGCTAGCTCAAAAAGGATTCCATCTTCATTATCAAAAAATAGCAAGATTACAAAAAACTGTCATAAAATAGTAAGCTCAAAATTTGAGCAGAGTTTACACAAGCAAAAAAAAGTCGACCCTAGTGAGGTCCTAGGCCTCTCTACTTATACATATAAATCTACCAACAACTTCCTTAAAATCAGGAAGGCTTGGCTCCCAAAAATCGAGATAACTATCAATCATCTTCCACTTGCTCGATTGCCTTCTAATGCATTATTTGGCTGCTTGTACTCCGAGGTGAATGAAGGGGAATTCGAAGTAAGGAGAAAGAAATGAGGGGGATTCCCTCCTATAAGTTCTCTCCTTTGTCTACTTCGAGTTATTGCTATAGTTTTACCATTAGATCCTTGACTTTGACCTCGAAATCCATCAATAATCTACATTAAATACATTTTAGACCACATGGCATAATAACTAACTCAACTCACCCTATAAGCATAAATATAACCAGAAAATCATACAATAAGCTAAGAGAATGGTTTATTTGACTAGGTTAGGAGGTAAAATGAGCCCATATAATTACCCATTCATGAGTCTCATCAGTGGATAAACCATAAGAAGAGGAGCAAAGAGTGGAGATATCCACTCAAGCAGAGACATCCAGGGAAGGAAGCAAGCAGACCAGGGAAGCTGAAAGATTATTGTAGGATGCTAGAGAGAATATGGGATCACCCACATCACAGTGTAGGAAGAGAAGGTCATCGGATTAGTACACTCGATACTCTAATGAGTGATCTAGTTGAGACAGAACCATCCTCATCCAAGGAAGCAATGCAACAACCAGTATGGGTTGATGCTATAGTAGAGGAATATGATTCCATTGTCATACACAGTGTTTGGGAAGTGGTCCCAAGACTAAAAAAAAATCATTACTTTGTTCGAGATGGATTTACAAGGTAAATCATGCAAAAAACAAGATCATAGAGAAACACAGGGCCAGATTTGTGGCTAAGGGGTACTCTTAGGTGGAGCGAATTGACTATGAGGAGACCTTTTCTCTTGTAGCAAGGTCCCCGTCCATCACATCAATTATAGCACTGTTAACGTAGATGGGGTGGAAGATCCACCATATGGATGTGAATACAACATTCCTAAATGGATTTGTTGAGGAAGAAGTGTATATTGAGCATCCAGAGGGGTTTGAGACTTTCGATAGAGAGTTGCATGTGTGTAGACTCAAGAAAGCATTGTATGGTCTCAAGCAAGCACCCAATGCTTGGTATACTAGGATCAATAGCTATCTCATCAATTTGGGCTTCACCAAAAGTGAAGTAGATGAAAGCCTTTATCACATTGTGTTAGAAGGTAAATTATTGATTATTATGTTATATGTCAATGACTTGATACTTACTGGTGATGAGACTCTGATCAGATCTTGCATGGAGGACCTTGCAAGAGAGTTAAAGATGAAGGACATGTGACTCATGTATTATTTCCTCGGTTTGGAAGCATGGAAAGGAGATGGGTAACTGTTTGACTCTAAGGGAAAGTGTTCTAATGAGATACTAAAGAAGTTCCACATGGAGAGAAACAAACCCATGGACACTCCTCTAGCATGAAATTAGAGGAAAGAGGATGCCACTTCAGGTGAGGAAGTAGAGGATACTATTTATAGGAAGATTATGGGTTCAATAATGTATTTGGTTTACACATGACCGGACATGTGTCATGCAGTTAACCAACTTAGTAACGCCATGGTTAATCCAACCAAACTATATTGGAAGAAAGAAAAGAAAGTGTTGAGTTACCTTAGAGGCACTTCTTAGTTTGGTCTTTGGTATAGATGGATAGAGGGAGTGAATATTCAATGCTTAAAAGATGAAAATTGGGTAGGGAGTCTATCAGACAGGAAGATCACTTTAGGAGGAATTTTCAGTGTTGGGTCAACAAAAATTTCTTGGTAGAATAGGAAGCAGAGATCTGTGGCACTCAGCTTAACAGAAGTAGGGTACATGGTTGCAAGTCAAACAACATGTGAGGATATTTGGTTGAGAAATATTATTGTTGGTTTATTTGTTCAGAATATGGATCCTACAACGATTTAATGTGACAATCAAAGTTGTATCAAAATCTATGAGAATCCAGTGTTTCATGCTCAATCCAAGTATATCGACATTCGATATCACCATCTACGAGATTGTGTGCAGAGGTGAATTATGTTGTTGCAGTACATTCCAATAGCGGAACAAGATGAAAATATTTTGACAAAGGCTTTGCCAAGAGGAAAATTAGATTTCCATAGAAGTAAGAGTGGGGTGTATAATATTCCATTTCTTGCAGAGAGGGAGTGTTGAAAATTTAACAAGAAATTCCTAATTTAATTTTTCCCTAATTAAATTAGGATAAATTAGAATTTCAATTTCAACATAATACTTGGAGGTAGTTAACTGGGGTGACATGGCTCTTGTCACTTAGTTAGCTCAGTAAATTCGAGTTGGATACACTTGAGTTCAGTTCTACATAATGGATTTCTAATTTGTAGCAATCTATTTAAGTTAATTTTAGTGTAACTAGTTCTGATTGTTAGTAAAACTAGTGGAGTTTCAGTCAAGGGTGTGTAAATTTTTTCACACTGAGTGATTAGGGAATCTAACTTTTTTCACACTAAGTAATCATCCAATTAACTGATCAGTCAACCTAAATTAACTCATGCATGTAGAAAATTCAAGTTACCCTTCACATTGAGTGAAAAGGGTGCGTAAATTGTCTCACACTGAGTGACAAGGGTGTGCAACATTTTTTCACACTAAGTAATCATCCAGTTAACTGATCAATAAACCTAAATTAACTCATGCATGTAGATAATTCAAGTAACCCAGTTGAGATTGGAGTTCAAGGGTAGTGTAATATTAATTTTAAACCGGTCCAAGTTGTATATGTCATGCATGTAGTCAAGTAAGTACCTATAGGAATTATGCAATCCAAATTGAAGGATTTCCTAATTAGTAAGGGCCTAATTCCCAAGGGCACAACACAAGGAAATAGGAGCTTGGAGGCTTGGAGAATTGGCTAAGTATTGACCAAGGTCAGTCATTCAAGCAGAGGATAGAAGATACAAGTGCAAGTTGAGCTCAAGCTTGAGAAAAGCATATTTTATGCATCTAGATTATTTGATTAGTGCAATACAGATAGTAAGGGGTTTTGAGCAGTTTCTTTCCCCTATATAATCTCTGTGTATGTGTGTTAAATATTGATTCATGTTAATGATTTGTATTCTCAATCGTGAATTTTATTCCGCAGATCTGTAGAGTAGCTTCAAGTAGTGATTTAGAAAATTTCATGAGAAGTTTAGAATCTACACATTAATTTCTAAAAACAACACTGATGCTTTGTAATAAGATAACACCGATTCTTTTTAAAAATAAAAATGCTATAGCGGTGCTCTTGTTAAGAAGAATTGGTGCATTTTAAACAATTGAAACACCAGTGCTCCATGGGAATATAGAACCACAATTTAAAAATCCCCTATTGGTGCTCTTTCTAAGACGTGTCGGGGTATTTTAATACATGAACAACACAAATTCTTCATTGGAATATAGGACTAAATTTTTTGAAAATTAAAAACTATAGTGCTGCTCCTTCTAAGTATTGACCAAGGTGTTTTACTACCAAAAGAGAACTGGTGCTCCGTGTGGATATAACACCAACAATTTTTAAAATTTAACCTTTATCCAATGTTATCGATTATTCAAGCGTCGGTGGGTGGTATACTTTGCACGAACTGAGGCATTATAGTACTGGTTTAACACTGGGTTGTCATCACAATATAACATAGGACTGGGAAAAATGAATTTTATGACCAACATTTTTGCAAATTTAACCCTTTCCCTGTGCTACCGAGTAGTATATCCAGCAATGCTCTTTATTATTTAGCACATCCTTTTTTTTTTAATTTGAAAAAAGTAAATCTATCATGGTGCACCATGTTCTATTTGGCACTAGTTCTTATATGTATAGTAAAGCCTTGGTGCATTTTTATATTATAGATGCACCTCCAAAAGACCATCCACTAAAACATCCACCCACCCATCTCCGCTAGTGACCTCCTCTGCAAATGGATTTTTGGGCTATTTTTATTGGGGCTTCCACAAAAGCCTCCACTAGAAGGTATTTTCCTTGTAGTGACATGTATTATCAACCATTATAGTACCTACAAGCCCAAAGTAAGCTACAATATACTAGGAATTACAAGTGGATGAATTTTTTTACATCAATTTCATTTAGTGATCAAGTACAAGAAGGGAAACAAAAACAAGTTGGATGACATGCTTTTTAGGCAACCCAGATCATAGATCATAACTTTGGGAACTCTTATACACATGGCACCTTTCCTCCATGACGCATATAAAGAGGAATATGCAATGGATTAGGACTTCAAGGAGGCGTTTTGACAATTGCAAAGCCAAAGTCATGTTCATGATGGTGATGCAACAATTGAATACCATCTCCAAAATGGGTTACTCTACAACTTAGATAAGTTATGTCTTCCTAAAGGTGAGTGACTACAGCTGATTAGAGAGGGTCGCACCTCCAAGGTTGCAATGAACTTTGGTGTAGGGAATATAATGACCAACTTGCAAAGGTATATGTAATGGCCGATGATGCAAGAAGAGACAGTTAGGTTCATAAGAGGATACATGATTTGTTGTGCTAATAAGCCTAGTAACATGAAACAAGGTCTGTACACGAGGGCTTCACTCAATGAACCTTTGACATAGCACATGCATTCCAGACATACTAAACAATACCCTTAATTTGACTACATATTGGAAAAAACCTCTAAAATCACTTTATTTAACCCCTTACCAATACAAACCCAATATACCTTCCCAATTTAAAAAACCCCTAATTTCACTAGATATTGTAGGTATCCATTTTTTCAATAACATATTTATACCCTTTTATATTTTTTTCATTAACTTTGAGCTCCAATTTTTATACACAAAATATAAAAGCCATTTACCCTCTATTAAATGCTCAATATATTATGTCATTTTCCCCTCAATATATATTCCCCAATATGAATGCATCTGGTATGATATTGATCCCACAATGAAGCCCTTGTGGGTCTATACCATCCCTTTCCTATACCAAGTCATCCTTGTGAAAGCATTTCCATAGAATTTGTGGGTTGTTTACCAACAACCAGGAAGTAACAGGAGTGCTTGTTCATGGTAGTTGACAGGTTTAACAACACGTGTATTCTAATGCCATGTAAAATTAACATCAATGGGAAAGAAGAAACAAACTTGTTCTTTGAATAGGTTTAGGTGCACTTTGGGATACGAAGAAGCATCATTTCAAATGGGAACAAAAGACTTCTTAGTGAATTTTTTACTACATTGTGGGAGAAATGGACACAAAGTTGAAGATGTCTACAACATTTAATCCACAAAGAGATGGTAAAATAGAAGTAGTCAACAAGACTTTAGTGCATCTACTGAGGGGTTACAATAAAATAATTCAAAAACCTGGGATGAAATGATGGTATATATACAACACTCTTATAATAGAGAAATACACACTTCTATTGGTAAGTCCCCATTTAAAACCTATTTTGGATATTTTCCACCTTCACCTTTAGATATTACATATGGATAACAAGGAGGAGTGAGGGAGAATCTCACCAGGTGTGCCTTAAGGGAAGAACAATTTGTTGAGGAGACCAAGAAGATACATCTATGGGCACAAGATACATTGTAGAAGTCATAAGAAAAATATAAGGCAAAACATGGTCATCACAAAATAGAGAAGTCATTCAAGGTGGGAGACATAAAATGTTTATAGTTGAATAAGAAGAGGCTACAAGGTCCTGGTAAGAAAATAAATACTGCACACTGTTGTCCCTATGAGATATTATAGAAGGTGGGAGATAACTCCTATAGACTCAATCTACCCCATACATGCACATTTACTCAGTGGTAAATGTAGAAAATTTGAAACTCCATGGGCCTTAAGTGTTGGATCATGGGGAGGAACAAGTCCTACCTTCTATAGAGGATTTGGCACCAAAATCTTGCAAAGTGTTTATAGAGGACAAAATTTTTTAGAAGAGGTATAAATTTACAATACAGGGGTAGCATGAAGGCTTTGGCAGGTTTGGTTGAAAGGAAAACTTCCAGGCAAGCTTAAATGGTACTCCAAGGGGAAGGTAGTGGAAAAATTTACTCACCTCATTCAATAAAAGCTTTGGGGACCAAAATCCTCCAAAAATGGGGAGGCATGAACTTGATTGGATCAAAATATGTTTTTTCATGCTTTTAGAGTGGAAAATTTAGAGGAATCAACTTGCAGGGTCATCTTTTATCGATAATCCAGTTTGGAAAATTTTGGGTGAAAAAATTACAGAGCCATTTCGAGGTCTTAAATGATCACTTTTTGTGGTATCAACTTTACTAGTAACCTATATTCCATAATCTACACACCAGTGCCTTCCTAATGGAAGAAGAATCACCTCAATCAATGCTTATATGAGAAAGTTAGGCCTCTTGAAAGCTGACCCATTGAAATTGACCACCATAATTTGAGAGGATGTCACGTTAGCTTCTGATACTCATGGAAAAGAGGCTAGCGATGTGGGAACTATGAAAAATACTCTAGAATGGTTGAGTCATAGCTCATATTGAGGGTTTAATCGGTTGAATTAACCCCTAGGTTGATATTGGGTTATGTTATAACCATTCCACTAAGAGGAAAAGGGGTTCCATTCTATTTGAGTGCATTTTGTTCCATATATGAGCATAGTAGTTGAGAGTGGATATAGAGAGAGATAGATAAAACATAGATGGTTTGTGTTTTGTAGCATCTTTCAGGCCACCAATCTCACTCCTTTGTACTTCCATCCATTTACATTCAAAGAAAGAGAGAGCAATGTAGCCTCACTTTCCAAATATTTTGTCTCCCAAAAGGACTTCCCAAGTCAAATCTTGTGTTATTGTGGTTTTGTGAGTGATCTATTTTTTTCTCTATTTTTTAAAAATTTATATTTTGAATGCATACACAGTAAACAATAATATAATAATTCTATAAATATGAGGAAAAATTAACTCTCATAGTATAAATTTTAGATTTCATTAAATTTTCTTTATTATATTTGCTATGACAACTTGTCCACTGGAATATCCACGGAAATTTATGGATCAACTAAGGTAGTGATGTCGCACCAATGTTTATGAAATCACTTAAGTGACTCTTGTTCAATGTGATTGTTATGGTAGTGACATTCCATTTATGTGTAAGACATTGGAGGGACATCACATAAGAAACTTGAAATGCTTTCAAAACAAAAAAATAATTGAAGGATCCAACTCTAATTAAAGGCAAAAAAATAATGACCAAAGGATAGAAGTAGACAGGTCACCCAAATACTTAATCATGGTATTCCATTATGTAGTCCCCACATTGTTTTGTATGCATAACTACATTTTCTAAATGGTGTATAAATGTGCAATTTTAAAATTTCCAATAATATTTACAATATCCTCTTTCTATTAGTGGAACCATATATTGAATTTAATTCCAAAGTCCCATTACTTTAAGGAATTTTTTTTTGAAGCTTGGGAGTTTCATTTTAAATTCAAAATGTTTAAACCATATGAATTTAGATTTCATAGAATTTTCTCATGCTTACGAGACCATCATTTAGTCTAGAATCATCCTAGTTAAAGACAATATTTCCAAAAATGCACCTATGAATGACTAGTTAAAAAGCATCTACTATCCACCTTTATTTAGACTCATTTTATTCAAAATTATTAACTTTCATTCCATGAAAAAATATTTTGGGTTGCAATGAAAGCCTTTAAAGGGTAAGAGGTTGCCTTATTAGAGGTTACAATCATATGAATTCTTGAGAACATATTTAAACTTTTTAATCATTTAGTGTGGCTTGAAGCTTCAAGTGTGCAGCCCTGAAACCATGAATTACATTATTCTCCCAATTTATTCATCTCAAAGTAAATAAAATGAAAATGCATTCAAGGATCATAAAAGTTTACTTCCAGCTCAATGATAAGAGAAAATTAGTTAGTTTCTCATGATGACATACAAGAGAGGGGAGTTCGTCAAAATTTGTTTAATAAAAAAAATGTAGGATATAATGAATTTGAGATGTTTGGTTAATTTTCCTCAAGTTTTACTAAAAATTGAATTTCCCTTACTTCTCATTGTTCTTTGCTTGGAGTCAAAATGACAAGAAAGATACTAATATTCTATTTCTTTTCCCATTCTATGCCCTTTAATCATATATAAAGAATAATAAATGAAATATGTTGTTCGTTGTTGTGTTCTTAGTGCATATTCATCTTATGAATACCACGAATAAAAGAGTATCTAAATAGATTTGTGCTTGTTATTTATGTGATCATGTACTTGCACAATCACATCCAAGATGTTGTTCTTATTTTGCAAGAAATTGATGCCCATGAATTCTCTCTTCTTTTCTATGTAAGTTTTAAACCTTTGCGATAAGCAGTGCATAAAATGATTATTTATAAAACATAAAATAAAATAATGAAAATCAGATGTACTACACAAATATTTACCTGAAAACTCGTAAATGTGAAAATTAGGAAATGTTTAGAGCCTCACATTTTTTTAATATAAATAAAATAATGAAATTTATTGTTTACAATAGAACATATAGGATCTGCAACATCCAAAACCCCTAATCTAGTGACACAAATTATATTACAACCTTAATTTCTTAAACATGATTAGAAAACCATGGGCATAAACATACTGCATCACCAAAGTACTAAAGAAAAAGTTGTGTGAAAACCGCTAAAATCAAATACAAAAAAGTAGTGCAAAAAATATAACACATACCCAATATACTAGTTATGCTACTCCCAAAGAACACACATATTTGTCATTACTGTACAAAATTATTTTGAAATACAAATAGACATTGTGTATGCTTTTCCAAGTGATCCAAAGATCCTTTTGTTAGTCATAGCTAATCTACACAGAAAATTTGCATATTATGGATTTTCTTTTTTATTCCTTCTTGTGTTTGACTAGGACTTCATGCCATTGTTGTTACTAATTAGTAATATTGTATCCTTACATTCTTGACTAGGAATTCATGCCATTGTTGTTAATAATTAGTAATATTGTATCTTTGCATGCTTGGATGCATTAATGGTGTGATAACCACAATTACGTTTCTTGCTTATTTTAAGCATTCAAAATTTCATTAAATTAAATGGGTTGACTTGGGAACATAGATTTCATAGTTGAGATGAAGGGGAAGAATAATTGGATGTTGACTAACTTGGTGGCAACCATGGAGGCTGATAGGTGGCAAGCCAGGATAGGAGACAAAGTGGCACATTACTACAAGATTCGCAGGTAGACCAATGATGACAAGGCAAAACCTATAGAAAAATTGAGGGATAGGTAGACAGATGGAGTAATGTTGATTGAATCACAAGATTTGGGCCAAACTGACAAGAGGGAAGGGGAGGCATGGTAAATTTGGGAGGCAATAGTATCTCGAGAGGTAAGGGGAAACAAGATTTATCTTATGTGAGGGTAGAATCCTGAATTATGGTGTCTAAAAGGAAGCATAGACCTTACCCTTCGATTTAGGAGTTCCAGTGGCTAAGTAATTTATTTACATATTATGTTTTAATTGGAAAAACGGGAACAACATGCTCAAAGGGGAACTCTAGTCACTAATTTTTCCTTCCAACGATGTGGACAAGTTGAAGAATTGTCGTATTAGATATGAACATCAAGAGACTTGCCAGACAGAGTACATAAAAGTCTTTTGAAACTCCTAACACTGGAAGTGAGCAGGAGTAGTTTTAGTCTAGAGACTTAGTTGAAGGTGGAGAAGGTTTTCTTCTGAATCCCACAAGTAAGCCCCTCTCTCATGCTCTGGAATCTGGCTCAAGGGTGACAATTGCAAGTGAATCCAGGTGCAGTTCGTCTACAGTTGTGTGGAAAAATAGAGTCCCCATCTCAGTTTCTAGATCCAACGTTAAAAGATAAGTAATACTCCCACCCTATATGCCATTGCATTGTCATGATACATGTTTAACGATGCCCACATTGAATAATATATATTCTCCTTTGTCTTCATGCTCTTCTGCATTATTACTTAGGTGTCTATAAGGTTAAAAGATGCAGGAATAACATGTTTCATAGATTTCATGGGTTCTAGATGGTCACCCAAACATACAAACTACAATTACCATCAGGCCTGTAAAGGTGATGCTATTTACTCATGGTGTGTTTATTGAAAGTTCTGTGTCACATTTCCTATCTTAAAATGTAAGCTGGGCGAAGGTTCAACCCAAGCAGGTTCATAATCACATAATTAGAAGAGTGTTTAACATGGAAAGTTCTGTTGAAAATAAACAGGTAGCTATATATGGTAGGAACGATGATATACACGCTAGATATCATGTGTAAATGGACCTTAGTTTCAGTATATTAATATACCTATGGATTATTCCAGCCTTTGTTTCGATGTTCATATTTTGTTGCCTATGTTTATTTTGCCAGAATATGAATTGGGGTAGCCACAATTTCACCCTGCATATTTTACTGTGCATGCATTGCACTAAATTGTGAGGTCATGTTTCATTTCTATCCCTATGTCTTGTTCCCTATGCTTAATGCCTCCAACTATGATTTTAGTTATGCTCGATTGTAGTAATCAATCCCCATATTTCACTAGGTGTGTTCAATGCTTCAAGCTGTGAATTAGGTTGGATTAACGAAAATAGGGGGAAACCTTTCAGGTTGTCAATAAATTTCACTTCCATCTCAATATAGGGCTGACATTCAGTTCAGTGCCAATGAAAAGTGGTTTTTTCTTATCGGAGTCGCTACCATCTAGTTTCCTTCAATATTTTTTCATGGAATTACCAATGTTTAGGTCTTCTATTTTTAGGATTTCTATGAGCCGCTTTACATGAAATTTTCCATCATGTTGATTATCCTATCATTAATTGGGAGAACCATTGTGCTTTGCAACATTTTTCCCCTTACCACGAGTGCATTCTAGATATTCTAGTGTCTAATGTTGATATTTGTTTAATATTTTGTTACTCTATGTGTTAGATATGTTGAAACTTGAAAAGGTAAAGGATATCTTGTGTGTCTTAGTCAAACAGACATTCTTCCCTTTAGTAGCACAATTTTGTCTGTATTTGTGTTTATCAGTGTTAAAACTATGTTATTCCTTTTACTATAGTTATTTTTCATTGGATTGATGGAGATTGGGAGGTTGGAAAAAATTTCTTCCCTGGTGACTACCATACCCTTTATGGAGTTGAATGTAATATAAATAAGAGACGAATATTATAATGAATAAAAGACAAAATCCACTTGGCTATTTCTAAAACTAAAAATGCCATCAATATGTGGGTCGCATCTTGACTGTTCATTAGAGGTGGTATTTGTTCAATGTCTTATTTTATCATCTCAAGGAAAGCTTTCAGAAACTTTCACCTGTAGACTCTTTGATATTCATTTTATAAATACACAAGACATACGAATATGCTCTCCTGTGGCGGTTGTGATAAGAAGTCTGGAGAATTCCATTGATTCAAATGTTATGATCTATATCTTAATTCATTTAATGAAGGTTACATTTATACTTGAAAACAATAACTGAAAATAGTTATAACTAGAAATACCTAATTTATAACTAAATCCCTAAACTAAACCCCTAACTTACAGAAATCCCAAAGTATTGCAACATTTCCCTCCTTAATCTGAAGGGACATCTGACATACCAAGTAAAGATCTAAATTTTTTGAACTTTTCACGTCCCAATGCTTTAGTAATGATATTTGCAATTTGTTCTGACGTTGGACAATGTGTTAGATGAATTGTTTTTGCCTCTACATGATGTTGAAGAAAATGATACTTGGTGTTGATATGTTTGGTTTGATCATGAAACTTTGGATTCTTAGAAAATTGAATTGCAGAAGAGTTGTCAACAAATAAAGGAGTTGAAACTTTTTGTTTCGCATGAAAATATTCAAATATTTTCTGAAGCCAAATGATTTCCTTAGTGGCTTATGTTGCTGCAACATATTCGGCTTCGGTGGTAGAATCAACAAGAACAGATTTCTTGCGTGATCTCCAACTGATGGCTTCTCATCCAAGATTCATCAAATAGTTAGAAGTAGAGACTCCATTCTCTTTATCTCCATCAAAATCGGAATCTAAATAACCAACAAGATGGAAGTCTAAAACTTTGTATATTTAATGTCGTATGTTTGGGTTCCATTTAAATATTTCAGTAATATTTTTGTTGCTACCAAATGCCCCTCATAAGGATGATGCATAAATCTGGAAAGTATTCCTACAACAAATGTTATATCAGGAAGAGTAATAGATAAATAAATCAAACTTCCAACAAATTGCCTATACTTTGTTGGATCTTCAAATGATTTTCCTTCTTTTGAAGCAAGTTTCAAATTCTACTCCATTGGTGTAGCAACAGGATTATAATCCATCATACTATATTTGTTCAATAACTTACCAACACACTTCTACTGAGAGATGAAAATATGTTATGGTTTTTGATCAACTTCAATTCCAAGATAATAATGAAGTAAACCTAAATCTATCATATCAAAAACCTTTTTCAATTCCTTCTTAATAGATGATATATATTCATCATTGTTTCTTGTGATCATCAAATCATCAACATATACAACTAATCTTCCAACTTTCTTAACGAAAAGAGTTGCATCATCTAGGTCAAAATGTTTATAATTTAACTTTAGAAGATGTTTAGTTAGTTTCTCATACCATGCTCATGGTGCTTGTTTCAAGCCATACAAAGACTTCATTAGTTTTCAAACCTTTTGTTCTTTCCCTTTAACGGAAAAACCTTATGGTTGAAACATGTAAACATCTTCTTTCAAATCTCCATTTAAAAAAGCAGTTTTGACATCCATATGATGAATTTTCCATTCTTTCTGAGCTGCAATAGCAAACAAAGATATAATAGTGCCCCATTTAGCTATAGGAGCAAATGTCTCTATATAGTCAATACCCTCTTTCTGTGCATATCCCTTCACTACAAGTCTTGCCTTGTGTTTGTCTAGTGAACCATCAGCCTTATAATTAGTTTTATAAATCCATTTGCAACCAATAGGTTGGATGCCAACAGGAGGATTCACCAACCTCCATGTGCCATTTTCCACTGATCATAACCAGTAGCTTCTTCAAAACAAGTAGGTTCACAATCCACAGAAAAGTTAAATTCACAATGAGAATAGTTACCTGAGGAACTTCTAGTCTTAAACTCATCATATTTATTCTAAAATGTTCGAATACGAGATGATCTTTGCAAAGGTTGTGTAGGAAGTTGCTCATCTTCTTCATTTGTCTCAGCTCTTGCCATTTTTGTCCCTATCAACTCTGTTTCCGTTTTTGTCCCTGTGATGTCTATAGAAACACTTGCATCAACCAATTTCTCATCAATAGCAGAATTATCATCATTGAGAGAAGGAAACTCCACAGAATGATCTAATATATGTATCCCCCTTCAGGATGTGGAAGTATATTATCCGATTCATAATAAAACTCTTGAGGCACAAACTTTTCTATATGATTAAGTTGCCTATCAACAGTGAGGGAATCTTTATCAGATTCAAGAAAAATTACATCTCTTGACAAAATAAATTTCTTATTCTCTTCATCATATAAACGCTATGCCTTAGAAGTCATAGAATACCCTAAAAAAATACATTTTCTGCTACGCTCACTTAATTTAGTCCTCTGTTGTTTAGAAATCAAAGCATAACATTGAGAACCGAAAACTCTAAAATGTTTAACAGCAGGAAGATGATTATACCACATTTCATATGGAGTTTTGTTATTAATGACAGAGGATGGGCACCAATTTCTAATATATGTTGCGTAGAGCATTTCTTCTCTCCAAAACATCAATTTTACATTCTTAAAAAACATCATTGACCTTACCATATTAAGCAATGTTCTGTTCATTTGTTCAACAACACCGTTTCGTTGTGGATTATATGTATTGTAGTATGGTGTTTGATGCCATTCTCTTGCAAATATTTTTCAAAGACATGTGAAGTATATTCTCCTCCATTATCATTTCTTATAGTACCAATATTTAGTTGAGATTCATTTGTAATCAAGCGATAAAATCTTTTAAACACATCAAAAACTTGTGATTTGCCAACACATCCTTGAATAATCATCAATAAAAGTTTGTATGTATTTATTTCCATTCGCAGTTGGTATAGGCATAGGTCCACACAAATCAGAGTGTATGCGACTTAATTTTATTGTAGCTTGAGAAGTATAATTCTGAAAATATTATTTGTGATGCTTGCCCAATATACAAGCATTACATGGGGTCAATTTTCTAGGAACTGTTGGAAGTCCTTTAATCCCCTGCTGTCTCATCATTCTAATACTTTCATAATTAATATGACCAAAGTGTGTATGCCACAATAAAGAAGATGAAAAAGTATCATTTTGCTGAACCAAATAATTTGTGTTCAATGTAATAGAGGACACACCTTTCAATTTCAACAATTTATCTTCTTCTACACCAGTCATTACAATTTTATTGTTAGTTGCTCTTCAAATTTCCACTTTACCATCAAATATGTGGATGGAATGTCCCTGTTGTCTTATTTGTACAAGATATAATAAATTTCTTTGGAACTGAGGAATGTAATGAACATTATTCAAAGTATAATCAGAAAGTCCAGGAATTTTTAACTGAATGGAACCAATCCTTGATGGTTTGATTTGAAACTTATCGGCAAAATACACTACTCCATCAATATTATCACTGAATTGTTCAAACAAATCTCTTCTAAAGCTCATATGAAAAGTGGCACCTTTGTCTAAAATCCAACTGTCATGCCATGAAGAAAAAGAGGTACTAAATATATCTTCCATATGAAAATTACACTGAGAAACAACATAATTTGCATTCTCAAAAGACTGTCCTTTTTTTGGAATTAGATGATCTTTCTTTTCAAGGATTTGTGTTCTTCTTTCATTAATTTTCTCCCAGGGAATTCTGAAATTTGCAGCTATATGTCCAATTTTACCACATCTAAAGCATTTTACAACTGTTTTATTAGGAAAATTTCTTTGTTTATCATTTCGCTGTCTATCTCTTTAAATATTTCTACCCCCCTACCTCTATAATTCTTTCTACCTCGACCTCTATTACCCTTAGTATTTCTTTCAGATTCTTCTTGATGTTTTTGGTCTTTTTGAGCAAGACATAGTGTTTCAGTATTAGAATTATGTGATGTTTCTTTCTTGCCAAAAGCCTTCTCTCTTTCTGCAATTTTCCCTACTAATCTAAATCTAAATCTTTTAACTGCCCACTTGCTTGGAGAGAATCCAAGTACTATGAATAACTAGGGTAAAGAGCTTTTATAAAGGCAGTGAGTTGCAGATCAACTTTAACTCCAGTAGATTCAATTTCATGATTGATGGCTTTACTTTCAAAAGCAATTTTTAGAGGATCATTATCTTTCATTTCCAAATTAAATAACTTCAACAATAACTGAATTATCTCCAATTCAGAATGTGAATCATAAAGCTCTTTTAGTTTTGTTATGGCATCATATGTTGTTTTATTCTAAGCAATGTATCTGCTTACCTCTTCTGAGACTGAAGTGGAAATTAAGGCATAGGCCTTTTTATCCTTACTTTGCCATATTATTAATTGTTTCTCCTTGTCAAGCTGATCTGGTGAATTCCCTTCTTTTCCTTCATAGATTCCATCCCACAAATCATTAAAAATAAGTGTATTTTTAACCTTCTTGAACCATTCTTGGTAATTCTCCTTTCTGGACAGAACAATCCCAATTAAAGATACCCAGGAAATCATCCTTTTTTCCAGATAATGACAAAATTCTTTAAAAAATTGTTATGATTACAGGATCAAAATTCTTGTAAAAAAAATTATGTTTCAATCATTACAACATAAATTTCATTCTTTTTATTTTTATTTTTTTGTATTAACTTAATAGAAAAAACTAATAAAAACCCAATGGTTGTATATGAAAAATAGCCAGAGCAGAGTCTCCACCAAGCACACCTCTACCAATGTTGCTGACTCCACCAATGTTGTTGTGCACACTACCAGGTCACGCCTCTACCAACGCTGCTGACAGTTAAGTATTCAAGTCAGCAAGCACATCTTCTTTGCTGGTTTACAACAATGGAGGATCTAGGCGTTCTAGTTCAATAGAGTTCGATCCAGGCTCTGATACCATTGATAAGAAGTCTGGAGAATTCCATTGATTCAAATGTTGTGATCTATATCTTAATTCATTCAATGAAGGTTACATTTATACTTGAAAATAATAACTGAAAACAGTTATAACTAGAAATACCTAATTTATAACTAAATCCATAAACTAAATCCCTGAGTAAATATAAATCTCAAAGGATTACAACAGGTTGTATTGCTTGACAAGTTGCTTTTGATTAGGGCTATAAATATATTGCAAGTACTTTGGTTGTGAAGTCATTTCCTTTGATTATATATATATGCTTATGGTAAGTTTCCAACACAGTTGGACATAAGCAAGCATATTTCAATACTTGAGGCTGCTGTTATTATTCCCTTATAGACATTGATAATGATATTGGACTAGAGAACCGTGCATTAGAATCTTGTTTGAAAAAACATAGGAATATAAAAAATGAATAGACACGATAATAACTCTTGTTGGCTTGCCTTCAACTAGACATTTTGAATTCATAGAAATACTCATGTTCTGCTACAACTTTAGGATTCAATTGGTATCATCAATCTAACTCGTTGTAGCATTCACCACTAATTAATTATTCTGCTATAGTTGACAGTGTTCTCAACATGATTCTAATACCTATTAGGAAAGACACATTATACTATAATTTTGGCTAAAAACACACTACGTTACTATCTTGGCTAGAAATCGTTTTATTGCAGATTTTGGTAATTCTCCCTTCTTCTATGTATTTGGCCCTTCCTTCTGTATGGTTATAATGTCACTAATATTGACATATTCAACAAGAATTTCTGCAAAAAAAATTATCTGTCTCTAGCTTAAAAAGGATTGAAAATTTCTCACAGAAATTCAGAGGCTCTGTTGCAGATTGGAGTTCTTACCATGATGAATTTGTCCTTGTAAAAATAATAGAGAAATTCAATAGCACCCTCCATATTCTTAATTATTTGCATTATTTTAATGAATTAACAAGAAGAGTCCTTAACTCTTCTAATGATCACAAAGGATGACAACACTATTAGCAATTCCATTCATACACCACGAAGGTTCTCCTTCCTTTTTCTACGCTTCCCTCTCCTTTGTTGATTATTCTCCCATCAAGTACTAAACAACAATAAAAACAAATGGTAGCAAGAAAAACAACATAGAAATGAGCCCCCTTTTTATTTTAACCCCTCTCTTGGTAATAAAAAAACACTCTCCCAGGAATCTCATTGCCCCTACCATTTACTACCACAATAGAATAATCGCAGTTGTTGGAATCTTGTAGAGATTAATTAGCAGCTACTACACTATCTTATGCCATTAACATAAAAATATGATCAACAAATACCATGTCCAACTAATTCACAAAATTAATTTGACAATTACTATACTCAAGAGTCATTGCTTCTTCAGTTACATAGGCAAGGGAATCAATTTCCTCCAAACCCCTTTTCTTTTTGAAGTATTTTATTTTACTTCCCATGTATGCCATCATGGTATAAAAGTTTTCCAACATAGATAAACATCTCATCCTCCATCCTAAGATGTTTTCTGAGCTCCAAACGTCATCTATGTTGTTAATGTCAGTCCATAACAATAATTCTTAGAGTAAGAGAGTTTCCCCTATGATTGCATTGGCTTTAGTGTGAAATAG
Source organism: Pinus tabuliformis (assembly GCA_031772625.1). Lineage (NCBI taxonomy): Eukaryota > Viridiplantae > Streptophyta > Pinopsida > Pinales > Pinaceae > Pinus > Pinus tabuliformis. Next base: position 499,270,737 of record CM062811.1, on the reverse strand, counting down.
ATGTGATCCTTAGTAGTGGTGCTTTGATTTCCTGCACACAGAGATGGAAAAACTAACAAAAATTTATTTGGAAACTTTTAAAGCCGACAATATCATGGTGATCTACTAGAAAAAAGGTTTTCTCCATTGTGCTTATACAAATTCATCAAGATCATCAACACAATGATGCTAAAACTACCCTGCACATATTTAAAAATTAATTTTAACATGAAGATTGATCCATAGCCAAACTTTCTCTCCCTTCAAATCCTTAAGACTAGGTTATACTTGTTTTTGATATTATCACCATTATTGTGATAATATTTCCTAAACCCAAAATGGAAATATTATTTCTTGTATTTATCACAATAATTTTAGGTTATGTCAAAGCCAGAGAAATTTGGTCAGGTAAACATACATGACTGGTAGACTGAACCTTTGCATGACTATTCCAATTTCATTGTAGATTCTATGAAAATAGGGAATTGTGATGGATGAACATTTAATAAATAGTGGGGACTGTGAAGTTGCCCAACCCAATTGACTAGAGTAAATAGAGATATGAAAGTGTTGAATAAAATGATCTGGTTAGTAATTCATAATTTAAACATGAACCCCAAGGAAATATTATTGTGTTCTATACCCGCTTATAAAACATGATGTCTTAAAGAATGTGTTATGAAGTCATAGCAAATTGGAATAGGAGAGAGAGAGAGAGAGAGAGAGAGAGAGAGAGAGAGAGAGAGAGAGGAAAGGGGGTTGGTTGCAAGAAGGGGGTGTGTTACAAGTGGTATTATAGCCCCCAATTTTAACACTTGGACTCAATGGGCTCTATCACAAAAGGATAGAGATTAAAGGCCCAACCCTAGAATCATGAGGAATGAAGCTGGTTATGCTTTATCTTAGCTAAAGTTGAAGAGGAGTACATTGTTTATGATAACATCTTCATCAAAAGGGCTCACAGTTTCAAAGTAGTAACAACTGGTGGTGATGTTGTTGAGACAATTTATCAATATAAATGCAGATCTTGGCAATGATATATATTCTAGGGGAATCTCTTTGATTAAACCGAGTTATTAGTGATGGTTCCATGAAAGCAAATTTATCACTATACCTAGGAGGCTTATAAACCATTGTAGGTTTTAAGGAATCACTTGATATTGTAGAGTTGAAGAATATTTTTGGTCATTTCGAAGGAGAGTACTTAGCTTCTTACCCTGCAAAGCATTGGGAATGTAGTGAATGTTGCAAATGATGCTAGAGAGCTTTGTGCCTTAACATCATATTTCTCAGAAAAAATACTAACAAGATGCATCTCCCAAAGTATGAAGAATGAAAAACTAGTTGGCTTATATGTCCAAGATGACCATGTAAAGTTTATTGATAAAAAAAAGAAAATCCATAAATGAGTTTAATAAAATTACTTATAGGGCTTTTGAAGCCACAAAAAAGATAGACTATGCTCACAAATCTTCTTTGAAAACAACAAATTCTACACCATCAATTCATATGCCTTGAGAGGTTGCAATAATGATTGGTACTCACAGTGCTATGATTCTTCCTGTGTCGATCAGGCGGACTTGCTTCTCCAATACATCAGCTAGTAGTACATTCTGCACTTGTGTTTTCTATCCCAGTCCTCATTCACTCCTGGTTATTGGTTTCCATCATAGCATTGCACTTGGGATATGGCGAAAAACAAGATCATGTAGCAAGAAGCTCATAATACTTTTATCAATCTTAGCTAAGCCACCTGTAATGGGGATGGTTACTTTTTCCAAATTCGTAGTATTGATAGCTACAAAGGAATGCATGGAGCATTATAAATTCATTTTGGGTGTTAAGGGACCTATTTCAACAATACTCTGCAAGGAATTGGGATCTACTAAGTGTGTTAGGAGAACCATAACTAGAGAGGGAAACATTCAACTAAGGCATTGATTGCCTGAATTAATCAATGCATAAATGACTAACACTTGGGTTTTAAATGAAAGGAACATGATTTTCCTTAAATCTTAGCTATGAATTCATGATAGTGACAATAGAATATACCATCCCAAGGAAATCATAAATGCTAAAAATAAATTTATAATTAAATAATCAATAATGGTGTGGGAAATGGAGATATGTGTGTGCATATTAGTGTATTTAAGATTGCTAAATGATGACTCTTTAAAATTCATTAAAAATATATCAACATCTTTTCTCTACTAGTGAATGGATCTTTTTATAATTATAGATATTAGTATATGAAGCACGTAAAAACTTGAAGGATGATTCCATCCAATTATAATTCTCTTTATTAATTAGGTTTTATGTCAAGTGTATGTTGGATAAAAGGTAGGAACATTTTCAAAATGTTTGAGGAATAATTGCCTTCAAAATCTCTTAGGACACAAACTAATGTGAAGATAATCAAACTTCTTCCCAAAATCTATGATAGGGATCCAATAGGAGGTTAACATCCTACCACTCTATTGATTGTTTTCTAAAATGTGATAAGTAAGGCCCTTGGATGAAGGCTGGAAGAGGACCCTTCCAACAAGGTTCTAGAGAATTAAATTTGAATTTGTTAGTTGGAGATTCATCCTTGCTTCCCTGGAGGAAGCTGAATGGACCAAGGAGGCAGGAAAAAATTTCTTATGTTGAAGAGTGATTTCTACAAAGCCAACCAAATTTTATTTGTGAAGTATTGGATTATCTAGGATTTGGTTTGGGATTTAGATATATTGTCAAGTTAATATTTTATAGATCTTCAGCTAAAGTTCAAGGTTTCAAATGCCAAAGTTGTTGTGTATGTCTGTCTCTTGACAAGATTGCAACATCTGACTAACTGGGTCATTTGTTGCATGTTTCCACAATTTAGGGTCAAAGTAAAGAGCATTATCTCCTAGCTGGAAATATACATTGAGATGATTATGTGCGCTTTGTTAGAAATTATTCACTTAATGATATATTTTGTCAAAGTTCTCTTTTCCAAAGATTTAGTTAGAGTTCTAGTCAGTGGTCAACTCTTATTTTCAAATTAGATTCAGAAAATGAATTGTCGAGGTTGTTCTCTAGGCCTAGTAAGTTGAAAATTTGTTGAAAAATGCAGCAAGAAAGTTTCAATTTCATTTTCCTTGGTCAAACTAAGAATATTTGAATTTCCACATTGAAAGACAGCTTGGAAGTAGTTAATTTGTGTGACATGGTTTGTGTCACTTAGTTTACTCAGTAAATTCGAGGAGTTAGAGTTTAGTTAAACATGTGTGATTGCCAATTTGTAGCAATCAGGGTCAGTTATTTTAATTTGTTTTCAGTAGTTCTAACCGTTGGAGGAACTAGTGGAAGGTCAGTTGTGCAGTGAGACTTTAGTCTAACTTAGTGATCATCTAGTTAATTGATCAATCGACTCAAATTAGCTAGTGCATGTAGAGAATTCGAGTTCCCCAGCCATGGTGGAGATTCCAAGGCAGTGTAACGTCAATAGTAGACTAGTCTTGAGTGTACAGGTGTTTCATGCAATCAGATGATCAACCTTGGGAGTTGTGCAATGAATTGGAGGTAAATTCCTAAATAAAACGGACCTGATTACTCAAGATTTGCGCAAGGAAATAGGGGCTCAAGCAGAGGTATAAGTTTGGGTAAGATCTTCTCAGTGAGTAGAGAGATAGGTTATTCACTTATAAGTTGAGCTCAAATTGAGCTAGAAATTGTAATACATCTCTATTCATCATATTAATGCATGCAAGCAAAGGGGTTTCAGCAGATTTCTTTCCCCTGGAAAAATACTGTGTGCATGTGTGTGTTGATGTTCAAAATTGTGAATTGAATTTTGCAGATCAGTAAATTAAGTTTGTATCTTGTGATTTTGATTAAAATTTCATGAGAAGTTACAAATCTACACCATAATTTCTACATGGTATTAGAGCTAAATTAGAGGAATTTTGAAGTTGTTTCTCAGGAGCTTCGAATTTGTAATTCAGTGTAGTAGGATCTCTTTAGAATTGGGAAGATGACCTTCAAAAGTCTAAGACTATAGTATGCCTTGGAAGGCAACTCTAATTTCATTGCATGGAAGGATTGTATGGAGGCGATGTTGGATGACAACGTATTGCTAGAATACATCAAGACAGATATTGCAAAACCACAAGCATCTGATGCACATAACCTAGCCTAATGGTAGAAATATGTAGCCAAGGTGAGGAGAATAATCTTGGAGGGAGTACGAGATCATATTGCCTCAAATCTCCATGGGAAAGAAAATCCTTTTACAATGTGGAAAAAACTAACAGAATTATTCAAGAATAGTAGTGACCATAGGAAGTTGGCACTCAAGGATAAACGTCGAAATATCAAGATGCACAAGAATGACACTATCCCATAGTAGCTAAGAAAATTTACAAAAGTTCATGATGAACTTGGTGGGGTTGGTGTTAATTTTGTATAATATGAATTGGTAAACCTAGCCCTTCTAGGCCTTCCTACGAGCTAGCATAACTACCAAGATTCGATGAATAGGAGGAAGAAACTACCGAATTGGGAACGCTTTGGTGTGATTCAATATAAGAAGATATTAGGTGGAATACTAGGGATGGAACCTCATCCAAGGAAGAGGATGAAGAAAATTTTGCATTGGTTGGAAAGGGAAAGAAGGGAAAAGGGAATAAATCTCAAACCAAACTAGAATCCAGCCAAGGGGGCAAGAAGAAAGATTTGTCCAAAATTAAACGCTTCAATTTTCATGAATTTAGGCATTATGCCATGAAGTGTCCACACAAAAAATCAAGCAAGAAGACCTCAAGAGGAGCAACAGGTGAAGCCTTGGCTTCATAGTTCGAGCATGACTTCACCCTTATCGCATGCACGGGCAACATAATGATGGGGAGTGTGTGGTACTTGGAATCAGGTGCATCATTCCACATGATATGGTGTAGAGATTTTTTCAGTGACCTGGAGTAGAAAGATCTCCAAACACATATTGAGCTAGGGTACGATTGAAGGAACAATGTGACTGAGATTGGTATAGTCACCTTTCATAGGGAGTTAGGCTCCCCTCTCAGACTCAAGGCCTAAAGAAAAATTTCATCTCTGTTGTAGTTTTGGAAGATCGAGGTTATGATGTGATCTTCAACAAAGGGAAAACATTCCCTAGACACATAGCCACAGGACATGTGAAACATATCAGGGTTTGTGTGATGAACCTGTATAAGCTAGATGTGGAATATTGTGATGCATTAAGCAATAAGGCAGAGAAAGTGTAGAGCTGTGATGTCAATGAAATTTGGCATAAAATACTTAGCCATTTACACCATGATGCCCTAAAGATTATGAAACAGATAACCACTAGCCTCCCTAAAGGAGCACTTGAGTAGCAGGATGTAAGCAAAGTATGTACCATGGGGAATGTGGAGTAGAAAGATTCTCTCTACGGACAGAGACAATCCCTCTAGCCCAAGGGAGAGGGTCTAGCCACAAACAAGACAATCTGACATAAGTTCCCTTAGATTGGGAATGGATAAGATCCTACCTCTTGTATCCCTTATCCTTGTTTGATGAAGTCCTTGTGTCTTTGCTCCAACGATTAGCTCCTTAATTTCAATCAAGCACCTGGAACAAATATACAAGAAACCAAAGAACACATGATAGCATGCAATAGATTTAACCTAATTAAGAGGCTAAGGTGTCTTAAGAAATAAAATACCATACGTGATTGACATAGGAAACAAAATATCAGTTGTATTATTATGACAAAAAGGAAAGTACAACCTTCGCCTTCACGTTGCAGGTTTCCTTTGACGTGTCCAGGTTCCAGCTCCACTGTTAGCATCTCATGATTCACCTAAAACGATAAAATTTCAAGGCTTCTTCCTCTTTGCTCAAAACCAAACAAACTACAAACCTATTCTCCCTTTACAAGTGCAAACTAGAAGGCTAAGGCTATCAAGAGTTGTTTAGGCTATCAAGATTTTGCAGATTATTCAAGCCCTTCCATTAGCTAGTTGAGGTTGGAATAGGAGAAGTTTATATAGCTTGAGAGAGGGGACATGGATCCTCTTATGATGGGAGAGGTCTCATCCCTTTTGGTTTGTTCCATTTTAATAGGGGAAAGGAGCCCAAACAGTCTCTCTTGGCTCTATCTCGACTAACCATTTACCAGAGTTCTGTTCACGAAGCTTCTAGACCTGGAAGCTTCAACTCCATTTTTAAAAAACTTTCCAAAAGAGGGCCGGAGTGGGTAGTGGATGGATACAAGCATTTATCGACGCTAACCTCAGTTTTAAACTCTACAAATTGACACAGGGAAGAAACTGAGGAATAGCACCAGCCTTTAAAACTGAGTCTGAAGGAATATTCTCTGCAAATGGTGTAAGAGGGAAAAGTTTTGCAGATGAAGAGTGATGTAAAGACATGGTCTTCATGATATGAAAACACATGAGGTTCATTGTAGAGGTCCTCCAGGATCGAGGAATGGGGAGTATAGGGACAGTGAGAAAATGTTGTGTAATAGGTGCCCCCTAAAGCATGAAGGTCGAACAAGAGTCAAGGGTGAAATGCTTTACGAGTAAATGCATGGAACCAGAAACTGTCATCAGGAAACCTACAAGTAAGCATAGGTACATATACATCACTGAAATCTCTGATAAAATATACATGAATCGTGGTATGGACGTAGGCATCTAGAAAAAGATCATGTAAATGGATCGAAGGTGTGGGTACAACCATGTAGTAAGAAGGATCATATCTAACGCAAGGTATGTTTGCAACCATCCAATAATGAGAAGGATCACATATAACAAACTCATGGTATGGTTGCAGCCATCCATCTAAAAGAGACATGTGTATAAGCATGATCATGTCACATTGCCTTGCAACTTAGAATTTTATAATCTGAGCCCAGGGTCTTGCACTCCAACACTGCCCGACCAAAGTACAAATTCTAACATGTGAATAGATGTGTCGAATTTGAACACGCTAGAAAGTCGCTTGATTACTGATCAATGATGTGAACTTTTAACAAGCGCAAGAGAAACCACCAATAATGACAATGGCTCTCAAGGTACCAATATCATAATTCACGAAGTGTGAATAAGGAACTGAAGTCGAAAACCTGTGAAGTCACTCGATAGAAAGCCAATGATGAGAAGCTATCATTGAGTGTGAAGAACTTTCCATTAGAGCATGCAAGCTCTAAGGTACTGGAAGGGAGTCTCTCAGTCAACTTCTCGAATAATGAGCTAAAGTCGACAAGAAGTGACCTTGTCAAATGAGGGCCATGATCTTTCCCACATCATTGACACGAGACATAGGGATGCAATGATTATGGATGATACAAAAAATCAGGAATGAGTGTAAACTACAGAAGGATTAACTCTTGAACATATCGGTGACACGACCTCGGAGTTTAGTAGCTCTTTGGATCCATAGGATTGAAGGTCATGATGAGGTGGCAAAGATCAAATGGAAAGCCAAAAAGTGGATAACCCAAACCTAGGAAGGTCAATGATGAAGTGAGGATATCGCAACCCGGAATGAAGCAAAAGAGCATCATGTTCAAGAGTGATAAGCTGCCAAGACAACTGGTAAAAAATTTCCATTTTCCCCCACCATTCCTAGTAGGCACACCAATTATTTTTTATCACAAACTTGAAGGGGATAACATATGCTTGTAATATAAGTCCATCCTTCAGATGGATTTGACCTAGTAAGATTAACCAGCCCTAGGAAGGAGAATTTCACATCTGTCATGGTGACGAATCTGATGTCATTAAACTTTAACGAGTTTGACAAAGGAAAAAACTCGGTATATTTTTCATGTTTAGAGAGTTTGAAAAAGACACAGAAAAGAAAACTCCAAAAGGTCCCTTTCCGTAAAGTTGTCTCTTGAGCCCTAAAAGGTAGAAAACAATACTCAAGAGAACCTCTTGGCCATGTCAACCAAGGAGTACCATTTTCATAAATAGTTTATCCTAGCCCGAAAAAGGGGTTAATGTATATTGGGTAAACGATGTTTTGGAACCATTTACGAGGTCAAAATGATAAGAGCTCAGCAATATTTTCATGTTTTGAGAGTCAAAAAAGAGCTTAAATAAGACTACCCATTTTTATTTACTTTAACAAGTCAAAAAGGGAAAAATACTTGGCAATATTTTCACTTCCATTTTTTACGAGTCGAGAAAAGAGCTTAAATACGACTCTAGTGTTGCATCATCACCAACAAACCATCACTTGTTGTTGTACAAGAAGCAAACACATCATCCATTTCTAAGGAAAAATGGCGAAAAATGCTTTTAAAACCCTAAAACATAGTCAAAAGCTTATAAAAAGGGGAAAAAAGTAAAACATTTTACCATTTACCTTTTCACCTCGTGGGAGAAATTTTTTTACCCACTTTTTCCCTATATCTTCATGAGTAGATTGCTGCGGATCCAGGAAGCTGATCGTCGAACTGTTTGTTGCAGGTAAGAGTCGTGGCCCTATTCTTCTCATTGATACCTTTTTAAAAGAATTTAATTGTCTTTGCAGGGGGATTAAAGGGATTTTTGCAAAAAAAATCGACGGTCGACACAGGATCTAGGCATGTGATCATGCCAATCGTCAGATTTTAACATGGGGTCCTACGCCGTTGGCACCTCTGTTTTAAAAATAGTCACATCGGCGTAGAGAATTGAAATTTTTCGATTTTTTGCCAAATTCAATGCTTCAAACCAGAATTTTCCCTTTCAAGGACTGATGTTGAGTTAAATGTGGGGTGTTTGTAAGAAAATCAAGGCAATAAAATGGTGATTGAGTGGAAAGAATGTGAACATGAAAGAATAGACCAAATGGTCTTGGAGGATCCAGATTGTCTTGATGCATTGAGGAATTGTGGGCTCCTCAAGTTCTTTCTGACACCAGGCCTACGGGCTCAACTTGAACTACTACAATACCTAATCAGTCTATGGGATATCGGACGGGAGGTATTCGTGATTCATGACCAGGGAAAATTTTAAGAACCCCCCCAAATTTATAAATATAATAAATGGGCGAATCTCCATGGTATATAGGAAAAATGGAAGGCGATTTTATCAATAATATAATATGTATATATAATTTTTTGGCGAATCTCTCACCAGGCATGGTGAATATTTTACTCAATTATAAAATCTTCTAAGATCTTGGCGAGTCTTTCACTAAATAATAAAACTTTGTAAAGTCCTAGTGAATCTTAGCATAGGCTACATGCTGGTTTAATTCCCCCATTTAAATAGGCTACATTCCAGGTGAATACCATGGGTCAATACCATGTGCCGTTTTGGTGAATACCATGGGTCAATACCATGTGCCATTTTTATTTTTATTAATTCTAATATTAGGGTTAATAATGGTTTTTTGCATGGTAGTAATAACAATCTAGTCCATGGTATTTGTCCCATAGTATTTTGGCCATAGGTTTCACCTAAAAATAACCCATTTTTGAGTGTCCGTAAATATAAGGTTTGGCCATAGGTTTCACCTAAATATAACCCATTTTTGAGTGTTCGTAAATATAAGGTGACTTATGGAGTAAATATAAAAAAATGTTTTATTTGTTTACCATACCTCTCATTTATTTATATTTTTATTTATTTACCATACCTTTTGAGTAAGTATAAAAAGACGTTTTATTTATTTACCATACCTTTTGAGTGTCCGTAAATATAAGGTTTGGCCATAGGTTTCACCTAAATATAACCCATTTTTGAGTGTTCGTAAATATAAGGTGACTTATGGAGTAAATATAAAAAAATGTTTTATTTATTTACGATAAGTCTAGTTTATTTATATTTTTATTTATTTACCATACCTTTTGAGTAAGTATAAAAAGACGTTTTATTTATTTACCATACCTCCACTTTACTTATATTTTTATTTGTTTACACCCTTACATGTATATAAGGTGACTTATGGAGTAAATATAAAAAATGTTTTATTTATTTACCATACCTCTCATTTATTTATATTTTTATTAATTTACCATACCTCTTTTATAAATATGGTATTTGGCCCATAGGATTCACTTAAATAAAACCTATTCTTGAAAATGGGCGAATGGATTCACTTAAATAAAATCTATTCTTGAAAATGGGTGAATGGAAGGTTGTAAGTCCTAATTTCAAGGGCTAAATTTACCTTTTTTACCCTCTCCCTTAAAACAAGGTGGGCTATTTGAGGTGATTTGTAAAAATGTACTATGATACAAAATATTCGCCCACTAAAAATTTAAAACCCCTTAATTTCGCCAAAGGGCGAACATTCGCCCCTAAAATTATCCTTGTTCATGATGAAGAGTTGGACTTGGATACTTTAGATATTTATTTCATTATTGGACTGTCTCACAGAGGGGAACTGATCCAATTGTATGGAGGTTGGCCTATTGGGGTGAGCGTAAACACACTCATTGCCCAATATTGCCCAGGAGCTCAGAAATCTTCAAGTGGAAAGATTGATATTATGACAATGGATGATCTTATATTGAAGGTGGTACTTTTGACCCTCAACTGAGTAGCTGGGGCTCAAGCACCACATGATTCCAACAAATCTCACTTCCAATATGCTTTGGACTGTATGGCACCCATTATTTTCAACTAGGCGGAAGCAATGAAAGTAAACTTGAAGTGGAAAAAATCCAAAGGAAAAGTAGGGAATTTGAGGCAATTTTCATATGGCTCTGTCCTAGTATCCTTCTTCTTGGAACAAATCCCACGGTTCCATTATCAGATGGCAGAGGTGAGCCTCCCTGTATCGTGATATCCAAGGATGGTTCGATGGAGCAAGTTGATGCCCAAATTTGGAGGGGTCCAACAAATGTCATACAAGCCTGCCTTCTTTGTGTGGATTAGATGACAACTAGTCATCATAGAGGATTGGTCGTACATCGAGATTGACTTCTGCGGTGATCTTGACATGCCACTCCGAGAGGGAGAGCACTTCGATGATGGAGGTGAGCAAAAAAAATTTGTTTATTATTATTATTATTATTTTTTCATATATGTATTTGTGACACCTTGAATTTGTAATTGTAGATGTTGGACCAGAGAGATCAGCAGGGATGTCCCCAATAGTGAGATGCATGGCTCAGCAATTCAAGGTCGCTCCTTACCAGGAAGGAGTTGACAACGAAGAGGAGATCACTCAAAATATGGATAACTTGACGAGAGGGATTGTAGAGTATGCATGGATCGAGGACATTCCTCGTCGTTATCAGCGGCACACAGTGGGAGTGTCGGATCAGATCCATCAATTACTGAATCATGTAGTTCGAGCAGTAACATGCTATCATGAGCATCACACAGAGTAGTTCGTAGTCAGCATTTATAGTTTTTGAGGCCTGCGAGCCATGGATATACTTGGAACACAAATATTATGTTTTGGATTTTGATGTATTATACTAAAAAATTATCAACATATATATGCTATATTTCCTGTTTACTATGATACAATGTTTTTCACATATTGGGTAAATGTATTTTTAAAACATAATCAGCCAATGCATTTGTTAATGTATTTATATGCCTAGGAATGTGATGATATGTAATATAATCAAAATTTCTTTCCAAGAGACGAATATGCAAATACATTCTCAATAATTGAAGGTTTCTGACAGAGTATTTCCCCTTGAAATGAAGAACAACAAGTTAGGAATCAGGTTTACAACCATTTCTCGAATGTCAAGAGTAACAGCTTCTGACAAGAGTTCGAGAACTCTACTATATTCAACAATGTTATCAGTTGTTGGACACAAACAAATACCTTGAAGATCAATCAAATTACCATGAGGGTCATAAATATCCCATGCTGAGGATGATAAATTTCGGGTACTGTGGAAAGCACCATTAGCAAAATTGATATAAGTATTCACAGACATCTGTAAAGTAGGTGAAGGCATAATAAGTAGGAAAGTTGTTTGAAAAAAAACACAAAAAACCAAACTGCAAAGAAATGAATAACACACTTATGTACATAAGTAACCATGTGAGATGACTCGTGCATAATACTTTTTGAGGTACAGCCCATTGTGGGGCTTGTCCAAAGGGTTACCCTCATAATCAGTTAGCTCATAGGCCCCTTTTTGTAATACATGCTTGCCAATATAGGGCCCATGCCACAGGGGTTTGAATTTTCCTACCCTTAGCATAACATTAGCTTGGTCATATAACAATACCAAATCACCCTAAAAAAAGCACGAGGAGAGACCGACTAATCAAAATGGGATTTAACTAGCCTTTTTGTGCTTCAATAACTAAATTAGTGAGACGATGAGTTTCATCCAGTCGTTCCAAATATAGGAGACAATCCTCTTGAGGTGAGGTATCAAGGATTAATTCGGCAACCAATTTGAGTGAGGTAATTTCACATTCAATCGGTAGGGTAGCTTCCACACCATAAACTAGTTGAAAAGGTGTGAATCTAGTTGCGTCTTTAGTTGAGGTTCAGTAGGCCCACAAAGCTGAAAAAATCATGAGATGCCAATTGGATTTGTGCATCCCAATGGTGTGTTGAAGCATAGTAACTAAACTTTTTTTACCGCTTCAACTTGGCTGTTGGCCTAAGGGTAATAAGGAGTTGAGACGACGTGACGTAAGCCCAATTTAGAATTCAACTCAGCCATCATATAATCTCAAAAATGGGAGCCATGGTCAGTGACAATGGCTTGAGGGACTCCAAACCCGGAAATAACATGATTGAAGAGAAATTACGTAGCTGTTTTACCATCAGCTGAAAATGTAGGCATCGCTTCAGTCCATTTATTGAAGTAATCTACGGCAACGATAATATAACCATTCCCCCGGCCGAACGAGGGTTAAATTTCATAAAATCAATGGCACATTTGGCAAAGGGACCAACGGTAATGACGGGGTGAAGGTGAGTGGGTGGGGCGAACATTTTCCACTGATAAATCTGGCACTCGTGGCATTTGCGGACATCAAGAATGCAATCTTTAAAGATGGATGACTAGAAATAGCCAGCGCGAAGGATCTTTTTGGTAGTGGTGTAGCCAGACAAACAACCACTACATGTGATAGAATGGCAGTTATTTAAGACTCTTTTAGCCTCATCGAGAGTTAAACATCGGCCAAGAATCGAATCAACACCAATGCAGTATAAAGTATCCCCAATGATGCGGTAAGGTTGAGATTAATGTTGGATGTCGGTGATCATCCTTGGACAACGTAGAACGGAAGGTAGAAGTTTGGAGATACATGATGATATCACCATACGAAGGATTGAGAGTGCTAATCAGAAAGAGAGTCTCATCGGGGAGCTACTCATAAACACCAGTAGGTAGAGAAGCAGAGGGAAAAGAGAAAATCAACTCAGCAAATACTATAGATTTCTTCGATTTGGTAGTAGTGAAAACCAAATTGAATTCCTGGAGGATGAAAATCCACTTGGAATATTTCCCCCAAGTAACTAGTGAGTCAGAATATAAGTCATGGGGTTGCAATCGGAAATCACGGTTGTAGTGTGGAGGAGAATATATTGCCAAAAGCATTGAACAAACTAAACAATAGTCAAAGACAATTTCTCGACATGAGCATAACATGTCTTAGTATCGAGGAGATTGCGGCTAAGGTAATAAATGAAATGTTCATGACCTTCATTGTTGTCTTGCAAGAGTACCATAGCAATAGTGCTAGAAGATACAGCTAGATAGAGGAAATAATCACGGTGATAGTTTGGAGGGTGCAATAAAGGAGCATTAATGAGGATAACTTTCAAGTCATCAAAATACTTTTGGGTAATCTCATCCCAAATACACGGAGTTCCTTTCTTAAGTAATCGAGTGAACCTTGTAGCTAGCTCAACATAGTTAGGTACAAAGCAACGAAGGAAATTCACTTTCCATTACAGACTCTGTAATTGATGCAACGAAGAGGGAGGGGGTAGATTAACAATAGCCTCGAATTTGAGACGATCAAGATGAATACCATCCTTTGAAACAATAAAACTGAGAAGTCATCCGGACTCAATGCAAAAGAAACACTTATGCGGGTTAAGCTGAATGTTATAGTGTCTACAACAAAGAAAGGTTTTTCAAATATGATCGAGATGGTCATGGCGCTTAAGTGAATGAGTAGGAATATCATCCAGCTAAGGCTGAACTATTTTTTTAATCTCATGAAAATCATAAGACATCGCTCGTTAGAAAGTAGCCCCAACATTATTAAGGCCAAAAGGGAGCTTTTTATATGCAAAAGTCCCCCATGGATAGATAAAGGCGGTATTGTGTTGATCAGCCAGTGAAATGTTTATCTGGTTATAACTGGAAAAGCCATCCATAAAGGAGAAAATCTCACTCCTAGCACATTCATCTATAATTTGGTCTATAAAAGGAGTGGGATAATTGTCTTTCGAACAGGCATGATTAATGTCATAGTAATCAATGCAGACACGAATGTTGCCTTGTTTCTTAGTCATTGGTACGATGTTGGACACCCAATATATAAGAGGTATAGGATAAATAAAACCAACTTTAAGAATTTTTTCAACCTCCACCTTAATGGCGACCACTTTTCTAGGGCGCATAGGACAAAGCCATTGACAAATGGGATTCACTTCAGGATAAGTCAGAATTTCATGCATGACTATATTTGGGTCAATGTCAAGCATTTCTTCATACTACCATGCAAAAAAATCTCGAAACTCTTGAAAAGGGCGAGTATAAAGCTTGATCTCATTAGAAGAACAAGTTACCCCAATATGAACGTGTTCAACAATACCAAGTTTAACAGAAATTTCAATAGGCATCGTTTACATAATATTACCCATGTTCCCTTCCGACAAGACTTCATGGGTCATGATAGGCATCTGAAGTAGTTGGGTTACGAAATGAGAAGAGAACTTATCAAGACAGGTAGACATGAATTTTGGGCTAGGTAAGAATGAGGAACGGTGATGAGTATCATTCCAAGGTGCTTCCTCAAGAGACATAACTTCCATGATACTTTCGTTAGTAGGAAATGTCTCGGTTAAGGGATTTGAAGAATCTGGAAAACCAAGCCAAGGGGATTGAGAATACGCGTCATTGTTGGCATTATGTTTCAAGTGTTGTCCTTGATGGCAACTCACTCAGAGGTTGGTACAGGTGCTCAGAGGTTGGTACAGGTGATGGCAACTTGATCAGAGGACAGATCTCAGTACAGCAGGACAAGAAAGAGATATACGCAGGTTCAGCAAGGAGAATCCGCGTGTACACGCAGGTTGGCTTCAGTAAAAGCGCGTACATGTGAAAAGTACCTTTGGTCCGTAGTAGTTAGACCTTGGAAGTTGTGCCTATGGTTTTGGACCATAATGTCTCGACGGACGTGTTGATCCCTAGTTTCGAGGTTGATGGTATTGTGTTTCTATGGTTTTGGCTCTTGGTATTGAACAAGGCCTAAGGCTATATAAGGAGAAGATCACTAGGCAAAGGAGTATGGATTATGAGTGTCTGACGCAGTGAGAGGATCTGGTATTGCTGGTTATCTGTTCGGGACGCTTGGTAAGGGTCGGATCTGACAGCGAAGGCAGAAGTAATCATTTCTAGATCTGCACGCGGGTTGCCTTTGGAGAAAGCGCGTATACACGCAGTTTTGGTACAGTGAAGTAGCGTATGCATGATAAGGGTTAATATTTCAGGTTGCTGCTGATTCTGGTGGTTGTTGCAGAGTTCTGGATTCTGGTTTGGGTTCTGTGTTCTTGATGACAGGGTTTCAGTGATACGGTATAGGGTTGTTTAATGAATTATGATGCAAGTATAAGTTGATGATTGTATTGCGGTAATGTTTGTTTTGTACTCTTGGATCCAGTCTGAAAATTGATGAAACGTGGTCCCTGAAGGTTGTAGGGTTAGCACCTACGTACTAGTAAATGGATCAGCTAGTACAAGAGCTGAGGGGGTTGTAACTCCCTTCCAGAAGTAGTTGGAAAACGAGAGAGGGTTGTAGCCCTCTGCAGGTTGTAGCCTGCGTACTGGTAAAGGACTGCACCAGTACATTGTAAAAGAAGTTTCTCATTAAAGAAGAAAGAGACGAATTGCAGCAGGTGGTTTTCACCCACATTGGGTTTCCACCTTATATCATGGTGTTCATGTGTATGGCTCTTGTGTGATGTTCTGCTCTGTTATACTGCGCCTGTTTACTGTTAAATTGCTTAATAATGTTCTGATGCATTTACTGAAGATTAAGCTAACTGAATTATAAGATCTCTGGGTATACGCTAGTTTCATTAGACACAGTCGCGTGTACACGCGGGTTCACTTATCTGAAGTCGCGTATATGTTTCTGAGTATGAAATTGAAAATTTTTATCTGATCTGATAATACTGATTCACCCCCCCCCTCTCAGTATTATTTCCAACAATTGGTATCGGAGCAGGACCTTCAGAAGAAGCTTGATCGCTTGAAGGAAAAGATCCATCAAAATGGCTAATCCAGAAAGAGAGGCACGCATCAGGCCACCAGTCTTTGACGGGAACAATTTTACTCACTGGAAGATAAGAACCACTGCATATCTACAGTCTCTTGGAGCAGAAGCTTGGGGAATCGTAGAAGGAGGATACAAATTCCCATCAGCAACTCCTACAGATCCAGCAGAGAAAAAGCAATATGAGCTCAATGCCAAAGTAGTTACTGTCCTATTGAGTACTTTGACTCAATCAGAATTTATGAAGATCATGCATTTCAAATCAGCTAAGGAAATATGGGACAAAATCGTTACAAGCTACGAAGGAGATGATCAGGTAAAAATAGCAAAGCTTCAAACTCTCAGAATCCGGTATGAAACTCTTAAGATGCGAAGTAATGAAAGCATAGCTAATTATTTCCTGCGTATGGATGAGATTGTGAATTATATGAGGGATCTGGGTGAAGAATTTGAGGAAGTTGTCTTAGTTCAAAAGGTTTTGAGATCTCTGTCTACTAAATTTGATTCTAAAGTATCTGCCATAGAAGAAAAGGAGAATGTGCAGAAAATTACCATGTCACAGCTTCACGGGATCTTAACTGCTTTTGAAATGCGACAAGAGGTACCACCAGAGGCCGCATTCGAAGTGTCAGAGGAAGAAGATGAGGTAAATTTTGTCAAGAATCTTGAACGGGGAACTGGACGGTTCAAAGATAAGCTACCTTTCAAATGTTTTCTATGTGGTAGAGTTGGTCACTATGCTGCTAGATGTCCTCATAACAAAGGAAAGATATATGAAGAAGATGGTAGAAGCTATTATACCCATATTAAAAGTACATTAAATGATAGTGAAGATATTAGAAGTCTCATGGCACATAAGAAGAAGAATGCTTCATCCAATAATAGCGAGGATATTAAAAGTCTCATGGCACATGAAGAGAAGAATGCAGAAACTGAAGAAGTTGCCAAATTAAAGGAACAATTGGAGACAGAAACCAGGGTAAGGGAGAAATTGCAGGATATAGCAAAAGATCAGAGCACAACTATTCAGAGACTTGAATCAAAGATCCTCTCTCTAAAAGAAGATCTTGAAGATCAAAAACATGAAGTGATCAAACTAAAGCGACAAGTGGAAGAAGGGAGAAAAGTTGAAGAAGACCTAAGGAAGCAGTATCTGAAAAAGGAAGAAAAACATCAAGTTGAGGTAAATATCTTGAAAGGTAAACTAGAAGAAAAGGATAAGCTCTTACGATTTCAAGATAGTTCTAAAGTCTTGGATGATATTCTTAATAGTCAAAGATCTCCTGCTATCAAGACTGGTCTTGGTTTTCATGAATATGTTGAAGGTGAATCTAGTTCACAAGGTGAGGCAAGAAACTCTAATGAGAAATCTGAAATGCTCAAGGAACAACCAAGGAAAGAAATTCCTCAAGGAAGATCCTTTACTCCTAACTATGGACGTGACAGACGATTATTTCCTCCGCTGAATAATGTTGAATGTTATGTATGTCATAATCTTGGACATGTTGCAGCCAGATGCAGAAGTAGAATGGTTCAAGAAAGATCATCGCATCCCAGGTATTTCAGAGGGTATTGCTTTGCCTGTAATGCATATGGACACAAAGCAATTGATTGTGATAGAAGGAACATGAAAAATATAAGGTGTTATACATGCAACAACTATGGGCATAAAGCAAGGGAATGCAGGAGCAGATTTCAAAATTCAAGACAAGGGGACCATACATCATCACAGTTGCAGGAATTGAAGAAGACAGAGACAGAAAGGTGTGGGATAACTTAGTCAGCTGACATAACAGACACAGGGGAATCTGAAAGTGATGAAATTCAGTATTCCATCCTGCATACGCTGATATAATGAAGACAAGTCGCGTATATACGCGAGTTACAGGCTGCAAAGTCGCGTATATGGAGAAAGGGCAGCAGAACAGACCCAGGTTCAGTCATGGCTGGCTCAGGCTCAGGGGGAGCAGAACAGACTCAGGAAATGGTTCAGACATGGTTGGCTCACACTCAGGGGGAGAATATTCTTCAAATAATTCATTGTTGGCACTATGGTTAGAAGTTGATGATACATCTTGTTGTTTGATCAAAGGAATGGTATTGCAGGCTGATGCTTATGATACAGATCTGAATGGCTGGTCTTAGAACTTGCATCTGCTCAAGGGGAGCGTGGATAGATTGGTACACTTTGGCATATACAAAGGGGGAGTCAAATCAGAAACTTCAGCATGTACTCAGGGGGAGTATGGACAGTAGTATGGACAGTAGAAGGTATACCAAAGAAGAGCATATCTTGGTACGCCCTTTGCCCTTGATGTCAAAGGGGGAGAGTGACTTGGTGTGGTGGTTGCCATCAAGTCCAAAGGGGGAGATTGTTGGCATTATGTTTCAAGTGTTGTCCTTGATGGCAACTCACTCAGAGGTTGGTACAGGTGCTCAGAGGTTGGTACAGGTGATGGCAACTTGATCAGAGGACAGATCTCAGTACAGCAGGACAAGAAAGAGATATACGCAGGTTCAGCAAGGAGAATCCGCGTGTACACGCAGGTTGGCTTCAGTAAAAGCGCGTACATGTGAAAAGTACCTTTGGTCCGTAGTAGTTAGACCTTGGAAGTTGTGCCTATGGTTTTGGACCATAATGTCTCGACGGACGTGTTGATCCCTAGTTTCGAGGTTGATGGTATTGTGTTTCTATGGTTTTGGCTCTTGGTATTGAACAAGGCCTAAGGCTATATAAGGAGAAGATCACTAGGCAAAGGAGTATGGATTATGAGTGTCTGACGCAGTGAGAGGATTTGGTATTGCTGGTTATCTGTTTGGGACGCTTGGTAAGGGTCGGATCTGACAGCGAAGGCAGAAGTAATCATTTCTAGATCTGCACGTGGGTTGCCTTTGGAGAAAGCGCGTATACACGCGGTTTTGGTACAGTGAAGTAGCGTATGCATGATAAGGGTTAATATTTCAGGTTGCTGCTGATTCTGGTGGTTGTTGCAGAGTTCTGGATTCTGGTTTGGGTTCTGTGTTCTTGATGACAGGGTTTCAGTGATACGGTATAGGGTTGTTTAATGAATTATGATGCAAGTATAAGTTGATGATTGTATTGCGGTAATGTTTGTTTTGTACTCTTGGATCCAGTCTGAAAATTGATGAAACGTGGTCCTTGAAGGTTGTAGGGTCAGCACCTACGTACTAGTAAATGGATCAGCTAGTACAAGAGCTGAGGGGGTTGTAACTCCCTTCCAGAAGTAGTTGGAAAACGAGAGAGGGTTGTAGCCCTCTGCAGGTTGTAGCCTGCGTACTGGTAAAGGACTGCACCAGTACATTGTAAAAGAAGTTTCTCATTAAAGAAGAAAGAGACGAATTGCAGCAGGTGGTTTTCACCCACATTGGGTTTCCACCTTATATCATGGTGTTCATGTGTATGGCTCTTGTGTGATGTTCTGCTCTGTTATACTGCGCCTGTTTACTGTTAAATTGCTTAATAATGTTCTGATGCATTTACTGAAGATTAAGCTAACTGAATTATAAGATCTCTGGGTATATGCTAGTTTCATTAGACACAGTCGCGTGTACACGCGGGTTCACTTATCTGAAGTCGCGTATATGTTT
Organism: Pinus tabuliformis; assembly: GCA_031772625.1. NCBI lineage: Eukaryota > Viridiplantae > Streptophyta > Pinopsida > Pinales > Pinaceae > Pinus > Pinus tabuliformis. The sequence goes on along the minus strand of CM062811.1, from coordinate 499,250,740 downwards.
CTGAGTATGAAATTGAAAAGTTTTATCTGATCTGATAATACTGATTCACCCCCCCCTCTCAGTATTATTTCCAACAAAGAGATGTACTCAAAGCAGTGTGAATAGTAGATGTCGAAGTTGAAGTCGAAACAATCTCCACCTAATTAATCTTGGTGTGACTTAAAGGCATGACATCACCCCATGAATCAATAAGATCAGGAGGGGGAATGACCCAAGGGTCAGACTTAACCGAGATCATGTTGATCGAAGCAACATTCGGAGGTGGGAGAGGAAAAATACCCATTAAGGTGGGATCTTTGAAAAGTCTAGCCCCCACATTCTCATATGGAACACTCGTATGTTTCACGTAGGGAATTGATCCGGATTTAAACAGGAACATAACAAATTATAGAGATAAACATAAATACAGAGATGTAGTAGAAATAATACTTCATTTCATTAATGTAAAATACGGAAATATGCTTACAAACAGAAATGGAAATAAATTAGCTTGGGCAATGGTAGCTTATCTCTGAGAAGAGATGTGGTGGCTACATGCATCTAAATTGTGTTGTAATGAGGCTAAAGGCCTTTTTATTATCGAACAATAAGAGCAAACCCTAAACAACCAAAACCCTAACCTGAGGATATGTAACACCAAGAGTTTATGGGCCCCATTGGGGTTAGTTGGCCAACCAACTTCTAGGGGTCATGACTTAGTCATATTATCTCCATTTGACGCGCATGATACCACATTGGAAGGATCTCTCCAAGGACTACAACGGAAAATACAAATCTATAAAAATATCGCTGGCAGTAGATTGCCAAAAAAACTTCATTTAGGGCCTCAAAATAGCTCTGGAAGTTTAGGACCTGAAAAGTTTCTAAAAATAGTAAATTGTGCTACAATTAAGGGAACTAAAAAACTGAAAGAGATAGTTGTGGGGGTCCATGTGGGATAGGCGAGTGACCACCAACATCCACCTTGATCAGGAACATTTCCATCTGAGGAGAAAGAGGCAAAGAAAGACAATTGGTCGACTGTGATGATTTTCCCTTGATGAGGAAAGCAGAGCACGCGGAAAAGAGAGGAGACTACACAATGCATAGCATGGGTCAAACTCTACTCAAGTAGAAGATTATAGTTAAGATTTGCGTAAAAAATTTCTACTTCAACATTAACTGTCTTACCTTCCAAGGTAATGGCAAGATTAGGAAGGACACCGAATGGTCGAGAATCACATCCATTGAAGGCTTCCAACGTGTTAGGTGATTGGTTCAGGGTAGGAGAACCGATTTCCTTCCAACAAGACATAAACATGAGGCAGGTGGAAGAACCTTCATCAATGATGGTCCTGTGAATTTTCTTTTCATTAATTATCACTTGAATGAGAAAGGCAAGATGGGGTAAGAGCGGAACATGGTTTTCCAGATCAAAGTAAATAAGGTTGGAATCAGATGGATCAACACCTCCAATGGCTGACAGTAATGCTTTCCGCTGAGAGGTAAACCTTTGAATGAACTCGAGGACAGACATGGATGATGGCGCTTGAGCTAAATCCTTAACAATGTTATAGTGCTGAGTGGCTCGAGCATTTGGATTATACGAGGACTTTCGCAGCACACCTTAAGAGGGTGGTCGAATAGTAGAACCAAGACTAGGTCAGTCTGTATGGAGAGGACTGGAGGTATATGAGATACAGGATGAAGGAGTACTTTCATTCTCTTTCCCTGCTGTCGGAGGAGGCATTTGATAATCTTTAGATTTGGTAGCCACATTTATAGGCATATTCATCATAAATACTTGGGAACCTGTGGAAGCAAAAGACTGAGGCTGGTCTACCATTTGGGTCTGCTAGGATCGAAAGGGTTCTTTTAAGACAATCGACATCCCTTTTAGAAAGTGACTAACTTCCGATCATTCGGGACAATCTTTAGTGTAATGATCCTCCTCACATATGAGGAAAGGATAGTTCGGGTTTCTTCGAGAAGCATCGCTAGTAGAAGATTTAGGAGGGCCCTGTTTCGGGGCATCGTCTTTTGCCTTTCCTTTTCCCTTCTTTTTACCCTTAGAGGTTTTCTCTGTTGTGGTAGAATGGATAGCATGAACCTCAGAGGTCTTACTAGAACTTTTCTAGAGGGATCATTGGAACCAGTGTTTGAGACCATTTCTGCTTTGAAGAAGATTTCACGGGAGTCTGAGACACGAAACCAATCACTCAATCAATAGGTGGCGTATCAAGAGACTTAGATGCTGTCAGATTTGATGATGGTCTTGGAGCATCAGGTAACATCTCATATAATGTGCCAGATTGCGAATAGACAAGGTCTAAACATTGGGCATGAGCAATGGCTTGCTCCTCAGTAACACACCCACCCATAGATATTGTTAGCCCCCTATTTTGCTCTCTTTTTTCCATTTTCCCCTTCCTAAATCATAACCATTTACCGCTGGTTTACCTCTTTTATACACCCTCATCTTGCACCAGTCCAAGCACGGTGACATATTTCGTATAAACTTTATTTTTCATACTTTTAATTTAACTTAGCATTAATTAATCATTTATTACATGATTTCTTACTTTTAATCACTCTTTGTAACTTGCGGTAGTTAGAGTACTTATCGTGACCACTGATCCTAGTGCAGGATTGGATCTTGCACCGTTGGTAGCACAACAAATCCTTGCAGTAGATTCGAACCTCCTTAATCACCGCCTTGTTTTGAGTAGCTTCAACCACGGTAGCAAGATCGATCCAAAGGCAGCTGAGATTGAATCTGTGAAGGAAGAAAGCCAGAGATTGGCTACGGCCACTTTTGTTAACTGTCTAATTTTGAAGGTCGGAAAGATAAATTCTGCATTTGGTTATGTAATCGGTTGAATGATCTATTTTGGACTTTGGCCAAAGATCTATATAATGTAGAATGTAAATAAGACTAAGGGGAAGTTTTTGATAGTAGAAGAGAACATAGACACAATTAGAAAGGCAGTAACAGGTTGGTGTATTTTGTTATGGCCCAAATCTGGGCTAGACGATGTATTAATGTATGTGTTGAGCCCTACACTTGCATCTTTCCTATACACCTTCCTAGACTTTTTCCATTTACTTGGACCTCCTAAGCTATCAACATCATTGCATATTAATCATAAAAGAGCACTTAAAGTGGTTTTTAACTATGTTTTGTGTTTGTTGTTTGAATTAGATTTTTGCTCATTGAGTTGCGGAATCCTATCACTTTCCGCAGCTGCTTCAACTTTCTGCAGCCGTTTTTGTTAAAGTCTATATTACAGGTGTCTTCAAGCAAATTGAGCCACATGGGCAAGTTGAAAATGACATGGACATGGACCGAGTCCTATTGGCTAGTCAGATTTATCAGAGGAGGCCATGGTCAACGGTGGTCAAGCGATGGTAAAAAAAAGAGTCCTATGGTAACAAGACTCTGTTTCCAAGCACGTGAAAGATTTTCGTGGCCGTTTCTAGATTTATGGAGGCACGCTGACACCTGTAGGCTGCCCACGATGTAAATCCAACAAGCCGCTTTCAATAGATTGCATCATCTCAACAGCCATGATGCTAGATCCATGGACGTTGTCGTTCACGTGTCCTCTGTCAGCGCAGTTTTTAGGAAATCAGTTATGTAGCCTTTTGTTATAAATAATGCGTTTCTATATGCATAGTAGTTAGTCCCTTGGAATGTAATTTTTCTGTTAAAAAGCCCACTGTTCCGTGACACTAGTTTCATTATTGTGACTGTGTTTTGAATATATGAGAAGACTCTGGACATTTTTTTAGCATAATTCTTGATTGATAGCTGTTGCCCAAGGTTTTGCAGAGGGCCCCTGTACATGCCGAGGTTTTGTTTCTTATTGCTGTACAGTTTCATGCAGTGTTTCTTTATGTTTATTATGCCATAGTTATTCACTTATGTATATTGCATTTCCTATGGTACTAACGTTTCATTTTTGTTCATAATTTTACATGCTTTACATTGTTGTTAATGCTGATTAGTGTGTATGTTCCAGATTACAGTAGGCAGCTCGGGCATTTGCATATAGTTTTCACAATGACTAATGACATGGAATCAGTCTTTCTGCTAACTTACTTTTCTTAGCTTTTAATTTCAGTTCTGTTTTGTTTATTTCGGTTTTGTTCATTGGCTTTATTAGTTAGCTTAGATATTAAATTTCTCATATCATTGTCAGTTACCTCCGAAAGCCATAGCGAGACTGACTGGCAAGGGGTCAAACTATGAATTGATGTGATTTGATTTTAAGTTTACTTTTCTGCAATTAGATATCAGATTGCTCAAGTTGTTGATGATTACCTTCGAAAGCCATAGCGAGACTAACTGGCGAGGGGTCAGAATATGAATTGATATAATTTGATTTTAGCTTTACTTGCAATTTTTTGGATTTCTTTGAGTATAGTAGCTTAATTCATTTCTTTTGTATTTAAGCAACAACAGGGATAATGGTTTCATGATCAATAGTTCACTGTTTGTTTGATTAGAATAGTGGCACATTTTCATTTTCTTTTAGGAATTAATTTCATCATTAGCATGTTCTAAGACCTTCTGAAGTTTGAAGTTTTGGAAACCATTATAAAGGACATAATTGCCTTGAAAATTTATATCCATACTTGCCTTTTAGAATTTCCATTTCACATTAGGAGATAAACGAAGATTAAAACCCCCAAAACAAAATAAAAAATCAAAAACGACAAAAAGTAAGAAATAGGTTATCTTGCACATATAGTGCGCCACACTTCAACAGTTTACGACTCCCGGATTGACAATTAATACAGCAATTTGGGACACTCTAAATTGAGAAAACAGTATGTACTTACCTCAGTGAATTAATAAAAGGGAGCTTCGCCTCATGTTTCACAAATTTCATTTCTGTATTTGAGCTGATGAATTGATTAAGGTACTAAGTAGCGATTTAATTTAAAGGGGAACACACTAGTTGGCTAGGGCCCAGCCAACCCAACACGTTTACCCCATGCCCGTTTTCCTGTAATTTGTGTTTACATTTTCAAGTGTGATTTAATTTTAAGCACATGCATTCTTGTTTGAGTGAAAGTGGATCCGTTGTGTGAAGTAGATAAATTCCCTTTCCTGCACTTGATTCCAGATTAGTTTTCCTCCACCTAGTCCAAGCAGGAGAAATAACCTTGCACCAGTGCACATTGGTGTGATATCTCCTTTTCTGCAATTCTGTTTGATTGGTTTTCCCCACCCGGTCCAAGCTGGAGAAATGAACTTGCACTAGTGCATGTTGGTGTGATGCAACAAGCCTTTGTAGTCTACTTCCCACAATCTTCTTTATTTCATTAAATGCTCATGAGAGGATGAATGTATATTGATTATTTCTTTATTCTTACACTCTGTTAAGATCAGAAACATTCACTTTTTATGTGTGCAATTGGATTTAACAGTATAATAACACTTGCAATAATTAAGCACTCATTTTAAGAATTAAATGCTAGGTGTAGGAAGCTTTGATCCAGTGCAAGAACTAGTTTCTTGCCACGAGATCTAAGTGCTTTGAACCTGGAAAAGTTCAAGCCCTTACAGGAAGTAAAAAGCATTTAGTAAAGACACCATTTATACCTTTTGCATAAATCTCTATTCCTACACTAGTGCAAGCTGGCTGCGATAATATAGGACATATTAGTGCAAGAAGGAAATCTCTAAAGGAGCAGGTTTAAGGGCCCATCTGATGAGACTGCTAAGTGTCTCTGCTAAAGAAAAACACACACTCAGTAGTTAAACAATAATTAGCTAGAGTGATTTCCCTTTATCTTTAATTCCCTCTTGCAAATGCATTCTTCCTTGTTCCAGTCTTAGATTATTTTGATGGTTCAAGTTGCCTTTTTCTCTTTTTAATTTGATTCTGCAATATTTCCTTTAAAGAAAGTAGGGATTTATATTAGGAAGATTAATACTGTCTCTAGCATTTGTTGTGCTTCATCTCTAAGTTTACAGATCCCCCGGGTTGACAAATTAAGTGTTGAGGAGTTTGCTTAAGTGTAATTCCTGCACTCAACATTTTGGTGTCATTGCCGGGGAGGCGATTTGATTTGGTAAGAATTTTCTGATTATACAATAGAGGTAATTTTTCCTTTATTTTTGCAGTATTGTTTGGAAAAGCTTCTTTGAAGGAATTTTACTGGTGTTAATTGATTTTTGACAACATTTTTATTAGAATTTGTTTGTTATTTTTCTTTCTTTTTTGAAATGAATGCCTAGAAAAGGTAAGGGTTCAAAGCCCACTAAGGGATGAAATAATTCTGAAAACAATTCTCATATTGGGTCTCCTTCTATAAGCAGGAAGCCCAATCCAATTCAAACCCATCACGCAGGAACAGTCCACCTGGATTCTGGTGACAACAGCTCAGGTGTGGTTCAGCCTGTTGAGAGCGGTTCAAGTAAAAGGGAAACAATGGTGGACCATGAAGATCATGTGGAAGGGACTGGTGAAAACCAGGTAAGTGGAGAACAATCCACTTTTGTGTTTCCAATTGTGGACCCTGATACTGTGGCACAAATGAAGAATATTCCACCATCAACTCTCCCTCATTTCCATGGTAAAGTTCATGAAGATCCTAACTCTTTTCTATTCGAGTTTGATATTCTATGTAGAAGTTATGATTATTCAACTAATGCTCAGAAGTTAAGATTATTTCCTGTTACTCTCAAGGACTCAACTCTATGTTGGTTTATGGGGTTAGGAGGAAACACTATAACCTCTTGGGATTAGATGAAGAGAGTGTTTTTGTCTAAATATCAAGAATATTGCAAAACTTGGGACATGCAGGATGAGATTTTTACAATCATACAGGATGATGATGAAACTCTTGAAGATTACCTAGAAATATTTCTATATATTTTACAAAGGTCAAAACTTAAGTTTGATCCCAGTACTATTAGAAACTTGTTCTTAAGAGGACTTGCTAATAATGCTAGAAATAATTTAAATCTGTTAGGACAAGGTGATATTTCTCAGCAAACTTTTGAACAAATTTGTGAATTATGTAGGAAATTTTCAAGAAATTAGTATAGATATGGAAGAGGAACTCGAAATAGAAATAGAAAAACTGAATCTACTAATGCTATGATTATTGGACTAGAAAATAAAATGGAAAATATGAAAATTGATATAATGAATTGGACTAGTCATTATGTATTTTCTATCCTAAATGTAGAGACAAGCATCCTCCTAAAGAGTGTCCTCTTAATTTGAAAGAAACTAATAAATGTGTTATTTGTGTAGAATACCATGTCACAGAAAAATGTCCCTCTATACCAGGACTTAAAGATCTACTTACAGGGGGACAACCTAAAGCTAAATACTTGTATGCTATGGGAGCAAGAAGGAATTAGCCTCAAGTAGGTGCAAGTATGGCTCTTGAGTTTTCTCCACACTATTTTGGTTATAGTTCACATGCATATTCTTATCCTAACACTAATCAACAATGGCAGTATGGGAATCAATATTAGCATGGGCAACCTTCTCAACCATGGCAACAAGGTTAGAGAGGGCCAACTCATTCTCCATATTCCTACTAGCCACCTATGCAGTCATATACATCTACGCATACACCTTATTCAATGCCTCAACTTCCGAGTCAACCTACTCCACCGTCGCCTTTACCTCCACCTTTTCGAACTCCTTAATCGCATGCTCAATCTATGCCCAATTCTAAGAATAATAAAGCAGTGCAAATCATCTATGTAACAAACCCACCTTTACCATTCGAGTACTAGTCTATTCCAGTTGGGGTTCATGATATTCAATTAAGATCAGGAAGGGCTGTAACATCAGAAAATTAGAAGCAACTTGTAGTGATTGTTGAAAATAAAGGAGAAGAGTAAACTCTTAACCATTCTTTGAAATCTATCACTAAGTAGCCCTTACCCTCTGAATCCTTGCCATCTTCTTCCAACTAGCCTCCCTTCCCAGAGAGGCTAGTAATGGAAAGAAGTGAGCCTATTTCTAAGACTAGCTTGGCATCAAAGCTTCAGAATATTTTCATTAAGATACCTTTGCTTCAAGCCATCAAAGATATCCCCATTTGTACCAAGATTATTAAGGAACTTTGTCTCAAGAAATCTAGGAGGAAGAGATTGGAACCCCAAACCATTCAATTTGTTGGTAGGGCAGCAGAGTTGATGACGATATGTGTGCCTATGGAAAAATATACTGATCCCGGAAACCCTGTTGTCTTAGTTCAGATTGGTAATATCCTTGTCTCTAATGTTCTTATAGACATGGGGCTAGCCATTAATGTCATGAATAAGCAAACCATGGATCAACTTCGGTTATCTCATCTTCGCCTACTCCCACTATGCTTGAATTAGCAGATAGATCTAAAATTAAGCAGAAGGAGTATTGGATGATTTGATCATCTCATTAGATTCTTGGGAATATCTTGTTGATTTCATTGTGCTTTAGCCAAAGAACCCAGTAGGAGGACATCCCTTGATCTTGGGTTGACCATGGCTTGCTACGGCCGATGCATATATTGGATGTCGTTCCGGTGATATGTATATTTCGCATGGAGATTCTAGGAAGAAAGTTACCTTATACCCCCCTGCCAAATCCATTCAGGACCTTCGAGATACTTTATGGTTGGATAAAAGTAGTGATGAGGAGACTCAGCCCATTTCCCTTATCCATCATTATACTGGGTCTTCACAAGAAGATGAGATTCAAGATTTCTTAAATAATCTAGACACTATGCCTAATTTTGAGCCATTGAGCCAGATTTTCAGCCTAGATTTTCAAGATAATCATGATTCTCATTCTTCTTTACCACTGCATTTGACCACTCCCTTGAGTACTTCTAAGCCTGATACTACTCTTGTTGGGATTATCCCTAGTAAATACTTGCATATTAGTTCAGATTTGGACTCATCTCAGCAGGAGTAGCTTGTGAATTTGTTACAAAACCATCTTAATTCCTTTGCTTGAGGCTATGATGATATGAAGGGTATTCCTCCTGAAACTTGTACACATCATATCTATATTCAAGAAGGAACCCGACCTGTTCGACAACCCCAAAGGTGAATGAATCTAGCTCTAAGAGATATTGTGAAGGAAGAAGTGCATAAACTCTTGGATGCTAGTTTTATCTATCCTATTTCCGACAATTATTGGGCCTCTCCATTAGTGCTAATATCTAAGAAAGATGGAAGATGGCATATTTGTATTGATTAACGAGAATTAAACAAAGCCACTCTCAAAGATTATTTCCCTCTCCCTTTCATTAACCAAGTGATTGATACCCTTGTAGGAAAGAAATATTTTTCCTTTTTTGATGGCTTTAGTGGCTATAACCAGATACAGATTGCACCCGAAGATCAGGATAAAACTAATTTTACATGTCCATGGGGAAAGTGCTTCCCTTTGGTTTATGTAATTCCCCAGCTACCTCTCGAAGGGTAGTCTTGGCCATTTTTGCTGATTTAGAATTTGTAGAAATTTATATGGATGACTTTTCTGTGTCTGGTGATTCTTTTCAGGAAGCTCTAAAAAATTTGGAGAAAGTACTTCTTCGTTGTCAGGAAGCCCATCTCGCCTTGAGTGACAAGAAATGTAGATTAATGTGAAACGTGGAAGTGGTACCTAGCCATTTGATTTTTGGTAAAGGTATCTAGGTTGATCCAGCAAAGATTGAAATCATTCTACATCTTCCTACACCCAAAATGCAAAGGGAAGTAAGAGGTTTTTTAGGACATGTTGGTTACTATAGAAGATTCAATGAAAAAATTTCTAAGATAGCTGCCCCTCTTTTCCAACTTCTAGCTAAGGACAATGAATTTTCTTAGACCACAACTTTCCAATAGTCTTTTGAAACATTGAAGGAAAAGTTAGTATAGGCACCAGTTTTGAGAGGTCCTAACTGGTCCCTACCTTTTCACATTTCCTTTGATGCTTTAGATTTTTGCTATTGGCGTAGCTTTAGGGCAAGAGGAAAATAAGCAATCCTATGCTATTTATTATATTAGCAAGAATTTTTCTTCTGCTGAATTAAATTATATAGTTACAGAGAAAGAGTTTTTAGCTATAATTTTTGCAATTAATAAGTTCAGGCACTATATTACAGGATATGAAGTATTTGTACATACTGATCATTCCACGATTAAATATTTGATGAACAAACCATTGACTAGTGGTAGAGTGACTAGGTCGTTATTATTGTTGTAGGAATTTAATATTACTATTATTGATAGACTAGGAAAATCTAATGTTGTAGCAACTTTTCTTTCTAGATTAGATAATCCTAGTGAAGCAACTCCTATTAATGATGATTTTCAGGATGAACATCTTTTTGCTATGTTAATAGATTCTCTATGGTTTGCTAACATTGCTAATTACTTGGTTACTGGGAAAACACCACCCCACTTGTCAGCTTGTGAAAAGCGAAATATTATTCATAAAAGTGATGCATACTCCTGGATTCAAGGAGATCTCTTTTACACTGGTCCAAACTTGATTATTCGTAGGTGTCTAAGAGAGGAGGAAGTGTTTGACATATTGAAATCCTCTCATGATGAACCTTGTGGAGGCCACTTCACTGATAAGTGGATTGCATATAAAGTATTGTGTGCTGGTTACTTTTGGCCTTCCTTGTTTAAGGATGCCAAACAATATTTCAGGCGATGTGATAGATGTCAATGAGTGGGCCAGCCTAATCAAACCAATGAAATGCCTTTATGCCCCCAAGTTATGATTGAGCCATTTGAAAAATGGGCTATTGATTTTATAGGGCCAATAAATCCAACATCATTAAGTAAAAAGCATATTTTGGTTTGTACAGATTTTGTTACAAAATAGGTAGAAGCTAAATTTGTTTCCTTCGCTATAGAAAAAGTTGTTGATTTCTTTTTACTGAAATCTTTACTAGATTTGGTGTGCCTAGAGAAATTGTTTCTGACAATGGTCTGTAGTTTATTTCTAATCTGGTACAGGGTGTGATGGAGCAATACAAGATCTAGCACAGGAAATCCACGCTGTATCACCTGCAAGAAAATGGCCAGGTGGAATCCACAAACAAAGTGATCGAGTCCATTCTTACAAAGATAGTAAATATGCATCGGAAAGACTGGGCTGAAACATTCCTAGAAGCTTTGTGGGAATATAGAACCACTTGGAGAAATAGCACGAGACATACACCATATGAGCTGGTATATGTCAAATAGATTCTATTACCAATTGAATTCCAGATCAAAACTTTCAGAACTGCAGTTCAGTTAGGACTAGATCTCTTTGAGGAACAACAACAATGTCTTCTCCAATTAAATGAGTTAGATGAATTTCGTAGGGATGTTATTTAGCAGGACATACTAATTCAATAGCAACGCAAAAGGTGGCATGACAAGTCTATTCAGAAAAAGAAATTCCAACCACGTGATTGGGTGCTCCTTTATGATTCTAGATTTAAATTTTTTAAAGGGAAATTCCATACATGTTGGATGGGACCTTATGAAGTGATCCTAGTATTCAAGAATGGAGCAGTAGAAGTTAAAACTATTGATGGACAAAATTCAATATTCTTGATAAATGGACACAGATTAAAGCAGTCTTTTCAGCCACTTGCCAGAAAATATTTTACACAGCAAGTTCAACAACAATTTGGGATGGTAGTGGTGAATGGTAATACCAACGTTCTGAAAACATGAGTTCTTCTTCTTATATATATATATACAAAAAATTTTAAAAAGTAAAGAAAAAATATTTTCCTGCAATTATAAAAATCAGTTTGGTGACATGATTACAGAAGGATCAACCTAAAAACCAACTTGTTGGCAGGAAGATGAAAAATTTCTAATAAAAAGAGAATGTTGCTTGATCTTTAGATATGCTAGCAACCACCAAGTAAAAGCAGGTTCAGCAGAACCAACCTTTATACAATTGGGGTAATTAGCATGGATATTTTTATTCAAGTAACGCTTAATTTTCACTACAGTTATTTTTCTTGCACCAGTGCAGGTAGACCTTCCAGAAATTTTTTTGCCTTTCTTCATATTCCACTTTCGTAATATTCCCTCAGTTTTCTTCTTCAATCCCAGAATGATTAACCTTCCCATATTCTTCTGAATTTACCCTGTCCGTTTCGTAAAAACCCCACTTTACCCTTGAATTTTTTTTCCTATCCCACTTCTGTTTATCCCCTCTTGTGGTACTATTCCTGGAATCCCTGTAACAAAATTCCTTCACATTCTAAAATTTCCCTTTTCCCACTTCTTTGTTCCCTCATGAATTCATTGCAGGATCTCGTGCACAAAGAACAAAAGGATATGCTCTGAAGCATCAAGAAAGGGCGAAGCATATTTCCTGTATAAGTTGAGGAAGCCATGTTGGAATTCCAACCTATATTTACTTAGATTCCCTATTCTTTTTTTCAGATATTATGCTTGCACTCGTGTAAGCATGTCGTCCTATATAATAATCCAAGCAGAATGGTACCAACAGAATAGCATAGTTTACGCAGTGCAAGCAGACCGGTGTAAGCATGCGCCCTATTAGAAACATAGTACATTTTGTTATTTTCATAGCATACGTCATAGGAAAGTGGTCATCATGAAAGTTTATAAGAAGTCCTTTCACTTAGTCGATGAGCACTTGTGCTATCATATTAACTAGGAGAAAATTATTTAAAGTACAAGGTGCTTTTAAGTTAAGAATCATGCTCATTTTTTAATGAATGCTAAGTTCTTTTTTGAATTATGAAGGAGTGCAGAAGTGTTTAACCATTGCTTGGATATAATTGCCCCTTTCTGCCATGACCCTAGATTTCCTTCACTCGTAATGATTACCTCACCTAGCCATTAAAATGCCGCCGCAAGTACCAGTTCGGCATGATCTCAAAGATGTCGCGCATCCACGAATATTTCAATGGAATGAATGGGTGATAAGATGGAAGGGATGGTGGACGATTGGATCACTATCTATAATAACAAATTTTCCTAGTGTTGCATGTAAATTCTTGACTACTCATAACTGTTAAGCAGTGATGCCGTCTGTTCGAAGTGAACCTTCGTCTCTCAGTAGGGTAGAACAGACTGCTGAGTAGCGCAATAGTCTTGAACTATTGTGAGACTCAGGCTTTCTTCAATTCTTGTAAAAGTTTGATGAGCACAACAGTGAAGTGGCCTTACAGTTTTCCAAAAGTTTCAAAAATGGCCGAGTAAAAATTGAGCCTCTAAAATTTGAAACAATGTAAACTTTGAAACGGGAACTATAAACTCAAAACGGGAACTCTGGCCAAAAAACCCCGAAAAAACATCAAAAACAGTGCTAAAAGTGAAAAGTGTTGATGCTGGAATAACACCTTTTCTTTTCTTGGGTAAATTTTCAACATGTTTTAAAAATGGCAGTGAAAACCAATTTTTTGCGCAAAAATTATCCAAAAAACACCCTCAAAATGAAAAGGGTTGATTCTGGAAGAAGACTTTTTTTTTTTCAAAAGTTAAATTTCAACATCTCGAAATAATGGCATGAAATATTTTATCATGACCCCGAAAAAACATTAAATTTAAAAAAAATAAAAAATAAAAAAAAAAAAAATAAAAATAAAACAATGAAAAAACACAAAAAAATAAAAAAATAAAAACCAAAAAAACAAAACATAGATTAAAATATCTATTAAAAGAAAAATATAAAACAAAAATAAAAAATGAAAAAAAAAAAAAATCAATCATAAAATGTAAAAAGAACGAAATTAATGATAAGAACTAAAAAACTAAAAAAAAAAAAAAAATAAAAAATTATAAACAATTAAATAGTAAAAAAAATGGGGAAAAAAAAAAGTAATCTTGTAAACCAAAAAAAATTGCCAAAATAAAATATATATGGATAAAAAAAAAAAAAAAACACATTTAAAAGAAACAAAAAATTAAGTGGGTGAAAATAGACAAAAAATAAAAAATAAAAAAACAAGAAAACAAAAAAATTAAAATTAAAAACAAACTAAATTTCAAAAAAAAATAGAAAATTAAAAAAAAAAATTAAAAGCTACTAAAATTAAGATTAAAATGTTGATTACTTAAAAAACAAATATAAAAATATATATAAAAGACAAAAATAAAAAAACAAAAAATGTTAAAAAAAATTATCTCACAAACCATAAAAGAATTTGGAAGACAAAAAAACAAAATTAATATATATATATATATATATATATATATATTAAGTAAGTAAAAATAGAGAAATTAAAAAAAAACATTAGAAAAATCTGGAAAAAAAAAAAAAAAATTAAAACAAACTAGTTTAAAAAAAATAGAAATTAATGAAAAAAATTTAAAAACTAATAAAATTAATATTAAAAAAAAAAAGCAAAAAAAATTCAAATTAAAAAAAAAAAACAAAAAAAAAAGTATTTTTTATTAAAAAAAAATGTAATTAATTTTTATTAAACATAGATATTTTGTTTAAAAAAAAATCATTTAAAAAAAAAAAAAAAAAAAATTTTTTATTATTAAAAACAAATTTTACTTTTATTTCTATTTTTTATTTAAAAATAAAATTATTCTACAGATCTTTTATACTTAAAAAAAAATAAACCTATATTTTATATTTAAAAAAAAAAATTTACATAATTTTTTTTTTTTCAAACAATGTTTAAAAAAAAATGAAAATTAATTTTTTTTTTAACAATTATTTTTTTTCAAACCATTTTTTTTTGTTATAATTAAGAATAGTTTTTTTTTTTAACCATTTTAATTTATTTTTTTTTTTTTAAATTTTAAAAATTATTAAAAAAAAAAAAAATTTTAAAAATGAAATCGGTTTTTTTTTTTTTAAATTAAAAATTTTAAATATTTAAAATTTTAAAAATTAGATTAAATTTTAAAATTTTAAAAAATTAATATCGTTTTTTTTTTTTTTTTTAATTAAAAATTTTAAAAATTAAATGTTTTTTTTATTAATTAAAAAAAAAAAAATTGGCACCCCCGGCAGCGCCACCACGGGCGGCCGGGGGACGGGCCCTCGATTCCATAGTACTATTAAATGTACTAATAAATTTTATTGCTGGTGCTTTAAAGACATCTTAGTACTATTAAATGTGTGTTGCTATGACAAATAATCCATATCCTAGAAATTCACAACGCAATACATATTATTCTATTTAGGATCAAAAGAAGAACTTGAAGTAGTGATTTTTTTTCGGATTATTTTTGGTTGGTTTATAGTACTATGATGTCTTTAAAGCACCAGCAGTAAAATTTATTGTGCTCTTCAAGACCTAGACCTAGGGCATCCATATCCTTGTACCGGTTGTTCTTTTCTTCTATTAGGGATTGTTGCAGCAGAGCTCTTTCACCAGCACAAAATATAATGCATTTCATAGAACACAAATGAATTCAGGGAAGGCAGTTGTCTATAATGCAACTTTTTGGAAGCCTTTCCGGTGGGTTTTTCCGGTCAAAATCCAGCAACAATTTATTGGAATCGCAAGTTTGATAGCTAGTTTCTACACAATCAAAGCGTCCCAGGGGTTTTTTAGGGTGCTGAACCCAAATATGCAGTTAAAAAACCATTTTAACTGCAAAAAATCAAGATTTAACCTCAATTTCTTCTGCCGGATTCCGTCACCGGAATCTCCAAAAAGTTGCATTATAGACAACTCCTCAGGAAAGCAGAGAGCCTGGTCAGGTGGTGTCGAAGTTTCAGAGCCGATATCCCACAAATGTAGGAGTATCTGACCCTGTAGTTACTTATAATGATCACGTAAAAAAAAAATAAGTAAATTGTTAAATGAAGGAAGAAATTGCTTTGTACAGATAGACAAATAGAATTAGTAGCAAACTTTTTAATTCCATGCTATCAGTTCGATCTTACAATGGTCACATCAACCAAATAAACTATGACACTGAGTAAAATGAAGAAAAAAATTGTTTTATATAAATAAACCAGTACAATTAGTATCAAAGAGGAAAAGAAAATTTATTGATTTAGTTTAAACTGGTATGTTTTCAATTTTATTTGTTAAGGAATAATTCATAAATGATAATGATTTTTTTGGAAAGGTTGGTTGAGAATGAATATATATAATTTATTAAAAATGGAGTAGTTTATATTAAATTATTTAATAAAATTATTCAAATATTTTTTTTATTTTTTTTACTTACAAAATCTCTATTCACAATTTCATTTTTTTAAGGTTACAATATTTCATTTTATAATTAATGTTTCAAGAAGTTATTTTCCTAATTTAATTTGATTAATACAAAAATATGCTATAGAAGTTCTCAATATAAAACACAATATATATACACAATATATATATATATATATTTTAAATTAAAGAAAACTTTACACTACAATTTCTTCAATTTAAGAATCATATTAGAGTCTTTTTTGCACCTTTTCGAGATTTGTGCTTCTACATTCTTCTATAGTGCATGCTTATATTTCATCATTTCGCCTAGTGACATTGGTTGGGAAATTGCAAAAGTGGAAGAAGCAATTGAACTTCTTGATGACTCTCAGCTCAAAAACTCAAATTACTATAGGTGAGTGTATTGTATTGTAGGAATTAAGTGATTTTTAGCATTTATGAGTTAACAAGATACATAATGATATTCACACATTCTGTTTTAGCCTATAGATTTTGTAGGCATTTCTAATGTTCATATTGCTTTTGATGTTTTGGACCAATACAATACATATCACATAAGGTTGTTTTAAAGAGGGGCAATGAAAAAGGATGAGAATTTTGTGGAACTGGCATTCAATAGCCAGTCTAGAGGTTCAAACATGAGGTGTTAATTTGGTTTCTTGAATATTTTTACATGGTCTCTATATGCATAGATATTTCATAAGACTTTTCTTGTTTGTGGGCATCCTAAACCCATTAAGTTTGGCATGAGAATGGTAAAATAGGAATAGACAAGGGATAAGTCCTTCCCAGATTAATTATATGTTGTCTCTTGAGTGGGAATGGAAGGGAACGAGGTAGGGGTGAGGAATAGTTTAATCTAGATTCTCCATTCTTTGGTGTCATTTGCAAGTGTTTTTGAAATCAACCTATAGAGTGCTGTATGCTATATGGGTCCTTTTTGTCTCAATTGATTTCCTGTATTTTTCATTGAGTTGAGAATCATTTTGTGTGTTAATATTAGAGTCTGATTTGTGGATGCTATAAGCTATTTATCTACTGACATTACATGAATGAGCCACACAAACTTGCAATACATTCAGAATTAATTTGTATTGACCAAAGATTAACTAAGATTTATATGCTTTGACTACAACATTCAAAGTTGTTGATTATGTTTTTATACTCATTACTCATGGATTATAATAATTGAAAGATTTAGACATTTTGGTTAACAACCAACTTTATTTCCATAGTCATGAATTAATGTTGCTTTACAATATAGATCATAATTTATTCCAGCCTCCAAAAAGATTATATATACAGACACTAAATATTAAAAAAACACTAAAACTTAAAATTTAATTTATTAATATAATTTGCATAATAAAATTAAACTACAACTTTTTCTAATTTAATGATCTTTATCTATTTACCTTTTACACATTTTTGGGACAATTCTAATATATAATATTTTTGGTACAATTGCTAATATATAATGACAAGTAAATATATTGCTAAAAAAATTCAAAAATAATTTTATGCGCTAAATGGTTCGACGGTCAATGAAGAACCCTGGACTGGACTGGGATCTCTGTTTTAGTAAAAGTCAGCAGTCAATTTCCACGGCCAACGATATATTCACAAGCCCGAATGGTACATGGAAATTTGCATATATTTGGTTGTCGGTTTCATGCTCCAACACCGCGTAGTACATTTTTGTTTTTGTTTTTATTTTTATACTCTTACTTACTCATGGATTAATAACCAACTTTATTTCTATAGTAATGAATCAATGTTGCTTTGTAATATAAAACATGGTATATTTTACCTCTAAAAAAATTTATATATATAAACACTAAATATTAAAAGAAATTATTAAAACTTAAAATTTAATTTATCAATATCAAACTAAACTACAATTTTTTTACAATTTAATAATCTAATTAACTTTGCATAATGAAACTAAACTGCAACTTTTCCCAATTTAATGATTTGCTTACCTTTACACAGTTTACACAGTTTTGGGACCATTGCTAATATATAATGACAAGTAAAATATAGTTCTAAAAAAGATCAGAAATAATTTTATGCGTTAAATGGCTCGACGGTCAATGAAGTCTTCAATTTTGAACCCTAGACTGACTAGGATCTCTGTTTTAGTAAAATTCAGCGGTCAATTTCGAGGGCCAATGATATATTCACAAGCCCGAATGGTACATGGAAATTTACATATATATTTGGTCTTCGGTTTCATGGTCCAACAACGCGTAGTACGTTTTTATCCTTTGTGGTAATATTTACAAGGTTGATTTTGTTCCAAATTTGTTGAAGATCTCTTTGTCGAGGGTTTTTAGCTCTGGGAAAGTTTTTGAGGATGTTGAATTTGTTTATTTATTAAAAACAAATTTTAAATACACTTAAAAAAGAAAAAAATTCCCTTCCATTTGACTTGTAATACGTACACACCATTTTCCATTTCACTTCTAATACATACATACGATTTTCATAACCATGTTGTCTATTTTTAGAGATTTGTGAAGCTTATAATTTCCCTTCCCTATCCACAGTCTCATGTTGAGCATTGATCTAATTTTACCAATTTTATAGCTGCCTGCAATTCCATATTGATCAGAATCCTTCACAGGAGCTTTCCCAGTTTGAAGATCATGAGAAAATTTAATGGCTATAATTTATACCTTGCTAATTCTGGCAAACAAGCAGCTATTCCATTTCTTTTCATTGGTTTTCTACTCATTAGCAGTTTTCCTTTGGTTGTCTGGACAGAGTTGCGCTCTTATAAATATAATAATGCTACTGACAAGGCCGAAGGAGATACTTTCTGGCCATATTTTACGCTCGTGATGAGTGATCTACTTGCGAATGCGCCTGAGACAGGCTTCAACACTTCCTCTTATGGCCAAAGCCCCAACATAATTTATGGCCTCCTGCAGCGCAGGCCCTCCGCCCCCGGCAGTGCCACCACGGGCGGCGGGGGGGCAGGCCCTCGATTCTGGGTGTCACGCCCCCAAGCCTACGGTGGTCTTTCAACCGTGCCGGCGAGGTGCGGCACCACCGAACACTTTATTTTTAACAATACTCGTGCACATGGACTACGCCTAATTCACTTGTCCTTACTTAGTTTGTGTTTCGCAATCAAGTAAAATGCATTTATCCTTTATACTTAATGAAGCCCATACTCATTCATTATCCATATGCAATTAACCAAGAACATCAACAATTGCAACCAAGTATAAAGGGAAGGGCAACTCCCGAACAGTCTGCCCAACAATAATATATTATAACGGTTCTTCAATAATACATCATCAAGTATACTTGACAAAACTCCAAGTCTATACTTAGAATAATTTACAATCAAGGCATAGACAACCTTTACAATACATGTGCCAACTTCATACGGTAGGAGGGTGCTCACCCGAGACACCAAGAACTCCACCTCTAAGTTCTGCACAAAACCACCTCAAAACCGCACTCTTGTCAACCTACGACTGGCTCCGGTAAATCTGCGCACTTCCTCCTTGAGCGCATGAGTTATGCGCACTTATCTGCGCCCTTTTACCCCTGCTCAATGCATAGAAGAGAGATGCTCTTCGTTTGATGGACGATGTCAAAATGAGCTCAAGTCCTTTGTATTTATACACATCTCTGCGTGTATTTGGAAGGGGGTGTCCAGCCTTAAGGCCGACCCCATAAACCAACATACACACCCACATGTGCTTCTCCACACGTCGGCCTAGCTCCATCTAGCCATCGCATATAAACAAGGATCCAACACTTAGTTTATTTCAAGTGTTCCTCTCATTGTCGCACTTATTGTCACATATGTTCCTCGCACTTCGTCGCACAAGTCCGGAGGTTCGTCGCATAGGGAGCGCCCGCTCGTCGCACGTCTGCCCTCCCGTCGCACCAAGGAGCGCCCGCCCGTCGCATGTCTGCCCGCTCGTCGCACCAAGGAGCGACCGTCTTGCCGTGCGCCCGTCGCTCGCCTGCCCGAGTTGCGAAGACCTTACATCCTCCTCCACCTGAAATTATTGTCGTCCTCGACAACATACCATCCCGGTAGCTCTCCACCAAGATCATCATCAACCATGATGTCAACTCCTCCACATAAGGCAAACATCCCTGCAACATATGTAGAATCCCATCTCCATCATGCTTCACCTTAATGACTAATTGTCACCAAGACAACCATACCAAGGTATACACCTCTACGGTATGTACTCCATCAGATATCATCTCGATCCATAAGCATTGACTCCTTTGTCACAATCTTCATTGTAACAACTCGTGTCAACCTCATCATGTGTCACCATGTGAACCTCTATCATGATACTCCAACAAAATGTCAACACATCTCTGTACACTTCGTGATCCCATGTCTGAACTAGTTGGGTAGCTAATCCAACCATCACGCTCAATTCATGAGAGTGAACATCCTCATGCCATCATCTGTTGTTCCTCAAACATCTGCCACATCCTTGACTCATCAAGAATCCATCTCTACAATCCATGCTCAGGTCCATGGAAACTCCATCCATCTGCAACATGCCATGATGCTTGATGCCAAGCCATCCCTGCACCATCAATCATATCTGCTCAAACATGTTTAAGGACTCACTGCTATGAGCAGCTAACAATGAGCCCCATCTTCTTTTTCCATCTAAGAAGATGTAGAGGAAGTAGAGCCTGAAGGCTCTCCCTCACTAATCAACTCAATCCATCTATCAGGATCCTCAACCTCCATCCTTTGTAGATAAGCCTCCCGGTCTTCCTTCTGGACATCCGGCCTCACATACACCTCCTCATCATCATCATCATCCTCCACCAGCTCTAGTCTTCTTGACAAATCCAAGATGCTATCTGAAAGTGATCTAATGACCAATGACTGCTCCACAAGCTTTGCGTCAATAGTGGACAATCGCTTGTTCACCTTCTCTTTATCCTCCATTTGCATCACTCCTAATTTACAATCAAGTTTTGTCACACCAATGGTTGGAACACCAATGGGTACATCTTCCCTTCCATCATAAATGCAGAGTTTCCTCAAATGTGGTACAACCATAGCCTCAAATTGTTTCATGAATTCCGTCCCTAATACAGCTTCATAGTCATCAATCCGCACTATAGTGAAGTCCACCTTCCCGGTCCATTCACCAAGTGTTGTGTCCACCTTCTCAGCTATACCAAGAATCCCCATAGGAGGAGAATTCACTGTCTTCATTTGTGCCTTTACCGGTACAAACTTCAGTCCAATTCTTCTCGCAGTATCTTCACTCATGAAGTCGTGAGAAGCCCCACTATCCACCATAGTGAGTATATCAGCACCTCCAACCTTCATCTGAACATACTCCAATCTGTTCCTTTCAGGATCTCTCCTAGAGACCACTTCCGTAGTAGCAGAAGTACCAAGTATCTGCATCATCCCCACAGAAGCTCCTTCATTCTTTCCATCAGATTGTGCAATAGCAGCCACCTTCGGTTTAGAAGGACAATTCTTCACCGTATGTGGACCAGCACAAATCCAACACTTCAAAGGTTTCTTCGTCTTCGAACTATCATCCGATTTCGAAGCATCTTCCTTCTTCTTCTCTTTCGGTTTCTCAAACTTCTTCTTCCTATCATCAGAAGTTTCATCATAATGTTCCACCAACCTGTCAACAGCAGCAAAAGCTTCTTCAAGTGTCCTAATCTTCTGCCTCTTCACTTCATTGCGTGCCCAAGGCTTCAACCCAATAATGAAGTTGAACACCTTGTCCCTCTCCGCCATGTCAGGAAGTTCCAGAGCTGCACTTGCAAACTCCCGCTGATATGCTTGTAGGCTTCCGGTTTGTTTTATGTACTTAATCTTCGTCCTTGCTTCCCATGTTTCATCCTGAGGACTGAAATGAGTCTGCAAAGCCTTCTTCATGTCATCCCACGAAGTAATGTCATCAGCACTACCATTGGCAATCTGATCTAACCTTCTTCGCCACCACATCTTAGCATCCTTTGTTAAGAACTGAGCAGCTACCTTGACCTTTGTCTCATCATCAGATAGACCCAACCGTTCCAAGTATTGCTCCATGTCCCATAGAAAGTTGCCAAGATTCTTTGCATTCCTTGTGCCATCATAAGATTCCGGTTCCTTGACTTTCATATGAGGTACTCCTCCACCTGAGTTGTGCCTCACTGCCTTCTTCAACACCGCTATCTCATCATTGGCTGTGTCAAGAGTTTTCCTCAAGTTCACGATCTCTGCAAGACCCTGATCCCTTGATTCCTCAACCTCTTTGACCCTCACTTCAAGTTGTGTACACATAAGATCAGTGTACTCATACTGTGCTCGGAGTTCATCATGTTGTACTCGGAGCTCTTCAAGCTCTTCCTTGGTCTTCAAGTTGGTCTCTTGCTCTTTAGCAAGCAAGTCCATCTTCTTATCCCAAGAAGTCTCCAAAGCCTCCATCTTTTCAATCACCTTTTCAATGAACCCAAGAGTAGTATCCTTCATCATATGACTAGACCCAGCCTGAGATTCAGTTGCCATCTCTAACAACTTCTTGCTCTTTTGCAATCTAGTTTCAACCATTCAACAGCTTCACTAAGTCGCCTGCAATCAGAACCAACCCTTGTTCCACTTCGTGTGAAATGGTTTCCTTCACCTGCAGTACCTCATCACGAGCAACCCTGCTCAACATCAACTATCAAATTTCCAAGTGTATACACACCTGCACTTCGTCACGAGCAAACCTTGCTCTGATACCAACTTCACTTCGGTGAAGTTGTGTAGCAGCTTCAATACCCGGATCAGCTGCTCTGATACCAACTGTCACGCCCCCAAGCCTACGGTGGTCTTTCAACCGTGCCGGCCAGGGGCAGCACCACCGAACACTTTCTTTTTAACAATACTCGTGCACATGGACTACGCCTAATTCACTTGTCCTTACTTAGTTTGTGTTTCACAACCAAGTAAAATGCATTTATCCTTTATACTTAATGAAGCCCATACTCATCCGTTATCCATATGCAATTAACCAAGAACATCAACAATTGCAACCAAGTATAAAGGGAGGGGCAACTCCCGAACAGTCTGCCCAACAATAATATATTATAACAGTTCTTCAATAATACATCATCAAGTATACTTGGCAAAACTCCAAGTCTATACTTAGAATAATTTACAATCAAGGCATAGACAGCCTTTACAATACATGTGCCAACTTCATACGGTAGGAGGGTGCTCACCCGAGACACCAAGAACTCCACCTCTAAGTTCTGCACAAAACCACCTCAAAACCGCACTCTTGTCAACCTACGACTGGCTCCGGTAAATCTGCGCACTTCCTCCTTGAGCGCATGAGTTATGCGCACTTATCTGCGCCCTTTTACCCCTGCTCAATGCGTAGAAGAGAGATGCTCTTCGTTTGATGGACGATGTCAAAATGAGCTCAAGTCCTTTGTATTTATACACATCTCTGCGTGTATTTGGAAGGGGGTGTCCAACCTTAAGGCCGACCCCATATCCCAACATACACACCCACATGTGCTTCTCCACACGTTGGCCTAGCTCCATCTAGCCATCACATATAAACAAGGATCCAACACTTAGTTTATTTCAAGTGTTCCTCTCATTGTCGCACTTATTGTCACATATGTTCGTCTCACTTCGTCGCACAAGTCTGGAGGTTCGTCGCATAGGGAGCGCCCGCCCGTCGCACGTCTGCCCGCTCGTCGCACCAAGGAGCGCCCGCCCGTCGCATGTCTGACCACTCGTCGCACCAAGGAGCGCCCATCGTGCCGCGCGCCCGTCGCTCGCCTGCACGAGTTGCGAAGACCTTACACTGGGAATCGAGGGCCCGCCCCCCGGCCACCCGTGGTGGTGCTGCCGAGGGCGGAGGGGCCTGCGCGCAGGCCGCTCTGCCCCCGGCAGCGCCACCACGGGCGCCCGGGGGTGGGCCCTCGATTCCCGCCCCCCGGCCGCCCGTGGTGGCCCTGCCGGGGGCGGAGGGCCTGCGCGCAGGCCCTCCGCCCCCGGCAGCGCCACCACGGGCGGCCGGGGGGTGCCAAATTTTTTTTTTTTTTTTTTAATTAATAAAAAAAAACATTTAATTTTTAAAATTTTAAATTAAAAAAAAAAAAAAAAACGATATTAATTTTTTAAAATTTTTAATTTTAAAAATTTTATTTAATTTTAAAAATTTTACTTTTTTTTTTAATTTTAAATTTTTAAAATTTTTAATTTAAAAAAAAAAAAAAAAAACCGATTTCATTTTTAAAATTTTTAATTTTTTTAATATTTTTTAAAATTTTAAAAAAAAAAATAAAATAAAATGGTTTTAAAAAAAAAACTATTCTTAATTATAACAAAAAAAAAGGTTTAAAAAAAAATAATTGTTAAAAAAAAAAAAAAAAAATCATTTTTTTTAAACATTGTTTAAACAAAAAAGTTTAATGAATTTTTTTTTTTTAAATATAAAATATATGTTTATTTTTTTTTAAATATAAAAGATCTGTTGGATAATTTTATTTTTAAATAAAAAATAGAAATAAAAATAAAATTTGTTTTTAATAATAAAAGAGATGGTTTAAAAAAAAAATTAATTTTGATTTTTTTTTTAACAAAATATCTATGTTTAATAAAAAATAATTACATTTTATTTTTTTTTTAATAAAAAATACACATTTTTTTTTTTTATAATTTGATTTTTTTTTGTTTTTTAATATTAATTTTATTAGTTTTTAATTTTTTTCATTAATTTCTATTTTTTTTTTTAAACTAGTTTGTTTTTAATTTTTTTTTCCCCGTTTTTTTCTAATGTTCTTTTTTTTAAATTCTCTATTTTTACTTACTATATATATATATATATTTAATTTTGTGTTTTTTTTTGTTTTCCAAATCCTTTTATGGTTTGTGAGATAATTTTTTTAACATTTTTTTTTAAATATTAATTTTACTATTTTTTAAATTTTTTTCATTAATTTTTTTTTTTTAATTAGTTTGTTTCTAATTTTTTTTCCTTAGTTTTTGCTCATGTTTTTTTTTTCCCTCAATTTTTATTGACTTATATATATCTATATTAATTTTGTTTTTTATTTCCAAATTGTTTTATGGTTTATAAGATATTTTTTTTAACATTTTTTATTTTTTTTATTTTTTATTTTTGTCTTTTTTTATATATAATTTTTTATTTGTTTTTTAGAGAGAATTATTTCATTTGGATTGAAAATTTAATTAATGATGTATAAATATGTAAAATATCGAAAATGAAAAATATTGACCTTCTTCTTTAAATATGCAAATCAATAAAAGCCTCACTACAAAAAAAATAAAAATAAAAATAAAAAAAAAAAACTATGAAGAGGAAGACCACTTCCAAAATTATCAAATTTACAAAATAATTATTTACATTTCATACATTAGAAAAGTTAAAGTCAAGAAAACAGGCTTTTTAAAAAAAGGGTCTGATGCAGAATAACCACTTTTTTAAATCAGCATGAAAATCACTACCATTCTAAAACGCAATGTACATAACAAGAATTTAAAAAAATTAAAGTGCCAAAAACAATGCTCTAAAAAAAACATGTGTGTTCTCATCACCCCTTTTCAAAATCGGGTCACTTTTTTGCTATCTCTACAAAACGGGTAACAGTATCAGTTCCCGTTTCAAAGTTTACATTGTTTTGAGGTTACGGAAGTGTTTATAGCAGTAATGACAGGCTTGGAAAATACTGGTGAGCAGTGGTTTAAAAATCAGAAACTAGAAAGGAAGCAATGGCAGCGTTTCGTCGTCGACAAGAAGATGAAGGTAGATTGGAAGGAAGGAATTCTACGCAGTGCCCTGCTGGGACAGTGGCGGGACCTCCTTTTCATCCTACAAAAATTCGTAACTTGTGAGGGAAGGTACTCCCTCACTTTTGTGTACCATTTTAGGATGTTGCAGCATTTCGAAGCCGCCTGGCACGTTCGGTGGAGGCTTAATTTCCTCCATATTTTGCTTAAGAGCTTGGAAAAAATGGCCAAGGGTGTGCGGGATGGACAGGTAGACCAGGCCGACAAGAAGCTATATCACCATGATCTGATAAAGATTTTGGTCTAGAAACAATTAGAAGTTAAAGGCATGACACGGGAGGTGCTGTTAAAATAGCCACATAAAAAGACAACTGCTAGAAAGGAGACAAAGGACCCTGCCAACACAAGCAAAGGTCCGAGTAAGAATGTAAAGGGGAGTCCTTCTTGCACCAGTGCAAAAAGGAAATGACCTAAAAAATCAATAGAAGAAAAGGCCCCATCTCCAAATAAGAAGATAGCTAGTGCACTTGTTGAAGAGACTCCTTCTACGCCACTAGTACAGGCACAGACCCCCAAAGAAGACAACCTGTCAGTCCTTGCAGATGTAGCAAAATTTGTAGAGGTCGAAGATGACACTCTGTTGGCTGATTTCATTAAAAGGCCCCAGAAAAAGAATGAAGAATTTGGTGTAGGCAAAGAACCACAGTCCCCACAGGACATTGAATCCCCTTCTGCACCAGTGCAAGAAGAAGAGACAGAAGAAGAAGAAGATTTGGTAACTCCTATTGCTCGGATAGTTGAACTAGATCTTCAAGTGCAAAACTTAGAACAGCTCATAGCTAAAGCGCAGGAGGATAAAGAACAAAGTGAAGAAGAATTAACTGCAGAATTCCAGAAAAAGAAAGGAGAAGTTAGAGTTTGGAAGTACCGAGTTGCGCAATGTTTCAAGTGACTTAAAAAGGTGAGAAAGAAACTAAAGAACATTAGAAAGAAGAATTCTGAAACATTGCAGGCTGATGTCAGTATGTTAGAGCAGGATTGAGTTGGAATGCTCAAAGTTTTGAAGGTTTTTTCAAAGGTAAAGAGTTGTGTGAGGACACACAATAACTTAGGGATGGGAGGATGTTAGCCCCCTAATTTGCTCTCTTTTTTCCATTTCCCCTTCCTAAATCATAACCATTTACCGTTGTTTTACCTCTTTTATACACCCTCATCTTGCATTAGTCCAAGCATGGTGACATATTTTGTATAAACTTTATTTTTCATACTTATAATTTAACTTAGCATTAATTAATCATTTATTACATGATTTCTTACTTTTAAGCACTCTTTGTAACTTATCGATATCTCCAATGTTTATTTGGTAGTTAGAGTACTTAACACGATTGCTGATCCTAGTGCAGGATTAGATTTTGCACCGTTTCTAGCACAAAAAATCCTTGCAGTAGATCTGAACCTCCTTGATCATTGCCTCGTTTTGAGCATCTTCAACCACGACAACAAGATCAATCCAAAGGCAGTCGAGATAGAATCTATGAAGGATGAAAGTTGGAGATTGGCTACGACCAGTTTTGCTAATAGTCTAATTTTGAAGGCCAAAAAACTAACTTCTGTGTTCGGTTATGTAATCAGTTGAATGATCTATTTTGGCCTTTGGCCAAAGATCTATATAATGTAGAATTTAAATAGGACTAAGGGGAATTTTTTGATAGTAGAAGAGAACAGAGACACATCTAGAGAGGCGGTAACAAGTTGCTGTATTCTGTTATCGCCCGAATCTGGGCTGGACAATGTATTAATGTATGTACTTGCCTCAGTGAATTAATAAAAGGGAGCTCTGCCTCATGTTTCACAAAATGCGTTTCTATATTTGAGCTGATGAATTGATTAAGGTACTGAGCAAAATTTTTATTTAAAGGGGAAACACGTTGGTTGGCTAGGGCAAAGCCAATGCAGCACGTTTACTCCATTTCCCGTTTTCTTGTAATTTGTGTTTACATTGTCAAGTGTGATTTAATTTTAAGCACATGCATTCTTGTCTGAGTGAAAGCGGATTCGTTGTGTGAAGTAGATAAATTCCCTTTCCTGCACTTGATTCCAGATTAGTTTTCCTTCGCCTAGTCCAAGCAGGAGAAATAACCCTGCACTAGTGCACGTTGGTGTGATATCTCATTTTCTGCAATTTTGTTTGGTTGGTTTTCCCCGCCTGGTCCAAGCAGGAGAAATGAATCTGCAGTAGTGCATGTTGGTGTGATGTAGCAAGCCTTCTTAGTCTACTTCATGCAATATTCTTTCTTTCATTAAATGCTCATGAGAGGATGAATGTATATTGATTGTTTCTTTATTCCTACACTCTGTTAAGATCAGAAACATTCCATTTTTATGTGTGCAATTTGATTTAACAGTATAATAGCACTTGCACTAATTAAACACTCATTTTAAGAATTAAATGCTAGGTGCAGGAAGCTTTGATCCATTGCAAGAACTAGTTTCTTGCCACAGGATCTAAGTGCTTTGAACCTGGAAAAGTTCAAGCCCTTGCAGGAAGTAAAAAGCATTTAGTAAAGACACCATTTATACCTTCTACATAAATCTTTGTTCCTGCACTAGTGCAAGTAGACTGCGATAGTACAGGACATATTAGTGCAAGAAGGAAATCTCTAAAGGAGCAGGTTTAAGGGCCCATCTGATGAGACTGCTTAGTGTCTCTACCAAAGAAAAACACACACTTAGTATTTAAACAATAATTAGCTAGAGTGATATCCCTTTATCTTTAATTCCCTCTTGCAAATGCATTCTTCCTTGTTCCAGTCTTAGATTATTTTGATGGTTCAAGTTGCCTTTTTCTCTTTTTAATTTGATTCTGCTATCTTTTCTTTAAAGAAAGTAGGGATTTATATTAGGAAGATCCATACCATCTCTGGCATTGCTTGTGCTTCATCTCTAAGTTTACGGATCCCCTGGCTTGACAAATTAAGTGTTGAGGAGTTTGTTTAAGTGTAATTCCTGCACTCAACAACTATGTCCTTAGCAATTTTGCCAATGAATGATTTTGTGAACCATTTTGTCAGCAACTCATCTGTAATCTCAAACTTGATGAGGTGACACTGACGTCTCCATTCGTGGATGCGATTGGAGATATGGGTCGTGGTGTCTTTCTTAAGTGACGTAAGTAGATAGGTGCCAGTTTCATAGTGAACTGGTAGTTGGAAATGAGTGAGGAAAGCCATAGCGAGAGAGTTGAAGTCACTGTAGGTACTTCGAGGCAATTCGATGTACCATTTTGTTGCATTCCCTGTGAGAGTTCTTTTGAAAAATTCAAAGACGGATGGAATCATCAACGTATGAATTGGAGGAGCACCAGATGTGATATGTCATCATGTGGGATTGTGGATCCTCCTTTGCTTTTCCCTCAAATTTGTGGCAACTGCTCGTAATATTCATTGGGACTAGAAGCCAATAAGGCGAATGAAAGATAGGATCATTGGTGAGCCTTAAAACATCCAACAGTTCCAACATGGCCAAGAAAGGAAACTGCATGTTAAAAGGCATGTGGTGCCTTTGAGTAGACCAAAACTGCAGAACCCATCCTTGTTGGTAAGGATTTTCCCCCATAGTGGAGGATTTTAACCATATAGAATATGATTTTTCCCCCCTGAAAGTTACCTTTCCGGTAGGGAGGATTTGGTCCTGGGTAGATTTGATACTATTCTGCCATAGGCCGCTGATGGGCATATGCATTAAAAGGATGTTGAACCTGTTGACCTTGGACATAAGGATTTTGAACCTGTTGCTATAGGGGTTAACCTTGACCTTGCAAAGGTTGACCTTGGCCTTGAATAGACTAACCTTGTGGCTACTATAAAGGTTAGCTTTGCTGCTACAAAGGCTGACCTTGTGGCTGCAAAGGTTTCCGCTGTTGCTGAAAAGGTTGGCATTGTGAGGACGAAGGTTGAGAGGTCTACTGCACAAACTGATTTTGTGGCTACAAAGGTTGTTGTGGCTATTGCAAAGGTTTCCCTTACAGTTGTAGCAGTTGTCCTTACTTTTGCAATGATTTCCCTTACTGCAGTAAAGGTTGCCCTTGTTGCTGCAAAGGTTTCCCTTGCGGTTGTAGCAGTTGTCCTTACTTTTGCAATGATTTCCCTTACTGCAGTAAAGGTTTCCCTTGCTGATGCAAAGGTTACCCTTGCTGCTGCAAGGGTTGCTGGATAGTTCCTGGCGTTATACTCGAAAGGTGTTGATAGTGCTTGAATTGAATCTAGCCATATCCACCAGGTATAGCGGGTTGACTAGACTGAACATAAGGTCCAGCTTGAGGAATGTAAGGCAGAGTAACCAAGGCTTGCGAACCATATGGAACATAAGCCAGTTGGAATGGAACCTAAGCCAAGCATGGCTATTGGTATTGGACATTACCCGACCCAGATGGACCAACAAGGTTAGGAATAGTGTCATGAAAAGGTTGATTGATTCCAACCATGTGAGTTTGTAATCCACTCACATTGGTTTGGTCTGACATAAGAGGAATATTTAGATCTTGTCCCCCAGGTGGTGGCATAGTCTATCCACTCACTGGAGGGGTAGAAGGACTTATCGAGACCTCACCTGAGAAATTAAGTTGGATTGAGTGAGTCGGTCGAAAAGACGAAGCAGGTTGAGATAGAATGGTATGTTTAACTAGCACTGAAGTGACTGCAGTTTGCATAATTGGTCGAGAGGCCGTGTTTGAGATGAACAGACCTGATGTGGGCATAGCATTGGAAGACTAGATGGTATTTTGATATAGTGATGAGGCACCAGGAGTGCTTGAATCCAACTGAGCTATAATGGTGTAGCCATGCGGAAACATAGGTTCACTAATCTGAGAATAGGCACTAGACAAGATGTTTCTTGTATAAGGAAATCCTTCTGGAGGGAAATCATATCACTGCTCATCATCTATGTGAGGAGTATGAGTAGAAAAAACTTTTGAATGACTTAGAGAGGAGACTGGAATTTCACCTTCTGACTCCATAGAAAACAACCGGCAACGAAGAGCTGAAGATGAACGAGGAGACAACTCCAAAGGAACACTAGGGTGATCATACAAACCGTAAGGATGCTGAGGAGGTATCACAAAAGGGTCTGGTAGATAAGAAACTAGTATTTGCAGACTTTCAAGAGTCTACAGACTCTTGGGATTCTGGATAGGATTATCAGAGGATTCCAAGCCAGATTCGTAAGGTGACCTAGTATCAAAGGTTGAGTACTCAGAACAATCCCAAGTTCAACACATTGATCCTCAAGCTACTATGAAAGTTTAGGGAAACTTTCTCTGGATGACATTCCAGATGGAGGAGAAGAAGGGGAATGAGGAAAACCTGATGGTTTAGCCACAATGACTTTGTCTCAAACAAAAAGTGAAGAGATATTAATTTCAAGGCTTCTTTAAAAATATATTAAGGATATACTTACAATGTGGTATAGAATAAAACTATCAGGAATGTGATGTGATAGGGGGAAAAAATTTAAGACGCTAAAAAAGACTGATGCCTTTTCATGTTTTAAGAGTCGAGAACAAGGCAAAGAAGACTCTAGTCACTTTCAGTTTGAATGAGCTTGAAAGGACAAGTGCTCGATGATATATTAAATTTGAAGAGTCAAAAAGACCACAATGACTACTTAGGATAATCTAAGCAAAAGGGATTACCAGCTAACCATGAATTGTAGAATACTTCATGGTGAACCGAAAATTATGAGCAGACAATCTCCCCGAATGTTTTGTTTGGTGTATCCCATTTACAAGACGGCAAAATCAGATTCCTATGGATAAAGGATTACAAACCTAGTGGGGTCTCCCTTTATATACGCAATGGTATGGGGAGTACAAGTCCATACTAGTGCTGTCTAATGCCCAAGCGAATGACAACTGCTAGGTTTAAAGACGATGGAACACGTCTCTAGCCTAGACCTCTAAATGTAAGAGTTTAGTTTCAAATGTGCCTTACGTTAATTGAATATGTTTTAAAATTTTATCTTGAAATTAAGTCTTAGTTTTTAGGTCTTATCGATGTCACCTGAAAAACTCTTATGTACAACTATATGAGACAAAACTCTTTCGATTCCATGAATGCTTACACTAATTGAGAGAAGAAAAAACAATCAATGCAACAAACATGCAACTGAAAGTAAGATGGCTCTTCATTACTTCACTTTTCAAAACAAAATAATGAAATTTTTTTCCACTTCCTACTCTTCCTATGAGATTGCACTTCAACTAGTCCTTTTAACAGTAAAAGAAGTTCATTTCATTTCAACTGCTCATGATGATGTAATTCTAGATTTCAATGCTGCTACTTAATGCAACATATCAATTAAACAAACTAGAATGATGCAGTTTCTTTAATGGAACGTTAGAATGAATCTTTCACATAAACATTTCAATGAAAATTTTCAAACAATAAAACATCAATCATATGCAAGACACAATAAAAATAACTCCTTTCAAACCAAATATGCAAATATTCAATCGAAACAAATGGAGCAATGGCATCTATGCTAAAAAGAGAGGCATTCAAAAAGAGAAGAGAAAATGTAACTTTTTCACTTGTTCAATTGTGTTATGCTCCTATGCCAATAGGTGTCATATTTCATGATTGACTTGATTAGCTCTGCAATATGTACATACCTTTTCTTGTTGTAAAGGTTTTCCATATTTTCAAAAAATAAAAAAATGTAAAAAAAAAAATGTAAAGAGGGTATACCCTAAAAGAAAAATCAAAGGGTGAAAAGATAAATGGTCAAAAGAAAAAACGAAAAGAAATGAACCCCAAATAAAAAGACCAGGAAAGGTGCAAGTCCAAATGCCACTACTATGTCATTTTTCTATAAATAAAGCATCATGTACAACTTGTTGAACTTTTTACCGCAATTGATGAATGGCCAAATAGCTTAACCTTGGCCAGTTCATGTCTAAATTTCCTGTTTTAGAGATAGAGAATAAAAATCTGTCCAAACTGTTTAAACTTGGCAGATAAGTAGATAGGTAGAGAATCAAAGGAGCTCAAATGTTTAAAATGATCCCTTGGATGTAATAAGTGCAGATTTAGATAGGCTTATCATGTAAAGAAAAGAAAAGCTGAAAAGGGTTTTCTAGTCCAAGTGCACCCAAAGAAAAAGAAGAAAAAATGATAGGTACAGTAGGCTGGGTAGTCATGTTTTTTGGTGTTGCAGAAATATACTTGTGATTGATTTTGTCTCTCAAGATGTTCACCTTACTGTTATTACAAGTACCATGGCAGATGTTTGGATACAGCTCAAGCAAAACATGACTAACTCCCCTTCATCCCTTTCCCAAATCATCTATTAATTTCCCAAAGGTATTAAGATCTACTTAATATCCTTAAAAAGACACTCATTCCCTTTTTTCATCAGATACTTGAGTAAAACTCCATTTTTACTTAGGGAAATGGCCTCATTTCTTGTATAAATCCATGTTTTTCCCCTTTTGCCTAAGTTTTGTAACATTATGCTTAGCGCGCATTTACTTTCAAAAAGTTTCATATTAACAAGTTAACATTTATTATATTAAATCCCTTGTAAATAGACCCCTTCCCGTATTATGTATGTATAATACAATCCTCAAATGTTAAATATCTTGCACGGTTTACTATAACCATAGCACTGTTTTTGTCTGGGATTAATAAGCTCAACTGGAACTTATTATGAACCCTTTCCGCTACAAATAAAGGAATAATTAACCTTCCGGGTTAATTATAGCCAAAACCTGACAACCAATGGTATTGTGCCCAAAAAAATTAAAACCATTATACATTATATTGGACTCTTGCTCATTAGCCCCCCTTCACCTCCATTGACCGCCAACTGCCAGATCAACGGCCCCATATCCAACGGCTGAGATCTATATCGCTAGCCCTCCATCGCTGAAAGTTAACACCCGGGAGATTGACAGTATCGCCGCCGTACCAGGACACGTGTCACATTCCCGCGCTGCTCGTGACCCCCCCGTCTGAAACCACTTAAGCCCATAAGCGGTGTGGGGTAAACTGCTTACCACCCCCCCACTAAATGACAAGATGTCCCGTCATGCTGACGTTATCCGCTCAATAAATGCCAAAAAATACCCGCCAAATCAATTTTTGCTAAATAAATGATAAAATGTCATTTTCACCCCGATTCTCTACAAATTGTGCTCCATGCAAAATACGTCCAGTTGATTGTTCGAGCAGTTAGCCCGTCAACCGGCCAAGAAACTCCAGCATCATGCTCTGCGGTCCACCATTTGACCTGCAAATACGCAGTTTTACCTCCGCAATCCAGGTATTTATCTGTTTTTACCCTGCAAACCTGCAATTTCGCTTTTCCACTGAAAATTCTACCTGAGAAAACCAAATTTGAGTTGAAAACAGTCTGTTTAGTCCATAAAAGACTCCTAAACTTGCTGTTTAGTCCAATTCTCCACAGAAAGCCCAAATTCCAGTTTGAATACACAAGAACCAAACATGGAATCCCCCGCAGCTCTGAACATCGCACCCATCAATGCTCCCCATAAATACTTAAATTATCTACCCTTGGACAATAGATATTTCCAAATAAAAGACCTATCTGGTGACAGGAATCATCTTCAGACCTTCTGCCAAATTAGGGATAGTTATCTAAGCAACACTAACATTTTTTGACTGTGGGATTCAAACCTTCCCATGTACTTCCTTCCCTTAGTCCATGTTTTCCCAGACATCATTCACCAATGTTGTGCTAGCTATGACCCTGTCCACAGAGCAGTTATGTCACCTACCCAAACTGTCCTTTTTTCCATAACTGCTGAATCCATCAATCAGATGATACATTTCCATTCCACTGAGCCCCTTGCTCATCTTTCCATGGGATTTTTGCTTGAAAAAATTCTCAATTGCCTAACTCAGAGATAACCCATATTGCTCAGATGTTGATGAAACCAAACTGCCAGCCCCAAAACCCACCTCCCTGTTTACATGCCTGGTTCACTGAGACTGGAAAACTCATTCTTGACATGATATCCTTGATCTTGAGATTTAAGTCCAGTGAATATGTGGATGATATCACCCTAGTTCTATTATCTATCTTTACTCCAAGACAGCCCCCTGCTGTCAAGTATTACTATGCCACTTTTATTGCCAACAAAATCCATGACCAATTCCTGAATTTGGATAGAGAAGGAGTTTTCAAATACACTTCTTATATATACCATCTATTATTGTATTATCAGCCAGACAACTTTCCATTTCCCATCAGGAAATTAGACTCAAAAGGAAATCGGAGGTCTGTGATCTTTTGGAGCTCAGTCTTCCATAACTGTGACTCCCCTTATACCTATAGTGAATTCATTGACTTATTTGTGCACCTAGCCTCCACTCTATTGATATGAGCTCCTCCTCCTAGGATCACTAGTGATATGAAGAAGATTTTGCAGTTTTCTAAACAGTACAGAATAGATGACTGGTACCTCTACCATAATCACACAGAAATCAGAATGTATGGAAGTGAACTTTTCCCTTTCAAGTTTCCTAGATATGTGCCCATGAGGTTATTTGCATTAGAATATTTTAGGCAGATCATCTATGCAGACTTAACCCACTTCTGTAATGTAAAGAAGAAGGCTCAGCTGATAATCAAAAACCAGTTAGGCCCTTATGTCATCAATTCTAGGGATGCGTGGGAAGATGCTGAAAAGATCTTAGAAGACCACCTTAGATTGAAGAAGAGTTTTCAGTGGGTGCCATATGACCCATGTAGTTTCATAAGTGACAGAAGGGTAAGAAACAGGCTATCAGTGTATGTACATCATAGGATCCCAGAAATTGAATAGTATGCAAATCAGGAAGAATGGGTAGAAGGGACATTAATAGAGAAATCAGTGAACAAGAAAAGATGGAAAAATGTATGAAATATCTTGAAAAAACCCTTGACCTAGACTCTTTTGGACAAGTATCTTTCAAGCTGCCTCAACAATCAGGAGTTGGAACATCCTCTGCTTGAACTTCTCAATGGCCTGCACAAAAAACCAGCACATCAGTCACTGGGACTTCAAAGGGTAAAGAGGTGGATACCACAGAGTATCCTATAATGACAGATCAACCAACAATGTCAGAAGAACAGAATCAGTGGAAAATTCCTCCAGCCCAAACTAAAGCACCAGAAATTCCAGCATTACAAACTCCTCTAAACGAGGAAAGAAGCAAGAGGAGAGACAGAAAAGAGGCCACACCTATCAGTGGACCTGCTGAACAACCAGGAGAAAAGAGACAAAGATCGAATCCTTTGTTAGAGGAGGAAATTATTGAAGAAACGATAGACAGTCTAATAGGTGAGAGGGTAGTCAGCCAGCAGACTTCCCCAGTGATAGAAACATCAACTAGCTCCCATAGGCAGGAGCTAGAAAGGCAGCACAGTGTAGAGGTGTCGTCCACCAAGCCACGAAGCAAACAGGCCTCAGACATTAAGAAAACTTTCACAGAGATAAAGGCCAGGAATGATCCCGTGAGAATTGAGATCTATAATCAATACTTGAAAATGGCCCCCTCAATCCAACAAAGATTGATGTCTGCCTATGACATTAAAGAAGGCAAAATGTTAATGAGTTATTTTAAGTCAAAGGTACAGCAACCCTAGTCGGCAGTAGATTACATCAGAACAAACTTGGAGGTCCTAGCCAAAGACATTCATCCACTAGACCAAATTGAACTTCAAAAATAGACTGGGGAAATGGTTTATTCCACACTAACTGGCAAAGTAATGCCCACCAGTTACAAAGTTCCTTAGAAAACACAACAACTCAGTTGCATTGGGAGAAAGCCTCTTCTTTGGCCAAGGATAACATAATCAAATCCTTAGAAGAGATTATCATGGAACTGGGACATGACCCCAAAGATACTAAAGGCATAAAAGCACTAATCAAGAAGAAGGAAGAGGACATTGCTGCCCTGAGGAAATAGCTGAAGCTACCTCCTTCAAGGCACCCTTAGACTATAGAAATCATAGAGCAGAAATCAGAGGAAGACATGATGGACCTGCTCATGAAAATTAATGAAAGATTAATTGATACAGAGCGGGAACTTGAAAAAGCATTAAAGGAGAAGCAGGGAGGGTCAACCTCCCAGCCACCTAAGGTAATCCCTACAGTCACAATTGTAGTCCCCTCAACAATTGGATCAGCATTGGCTCCTAATATCCCAGCATCCACAACAGATGTAATTACAGGTATAGAAACAACAACAACAGTACTAATATGAGCACAGAAGAATTGATAAAGGCCATGGAAGAAATGAGACTCCAAGTCTCAGAATTGAAATGAGTAAAAGAGCAATTAGCAAAAGTAGAAAAGAGTTATGATAAATAAAAAATAAGTGTGGTAGAGAAAATAAGAGAGTTTAAAGCATTAGAGAATAAAGTGAGAACATTAGAGAAGGATCTCACTATGGATAAGCCTCTCGCAGAAATCAAAGGAATTATTTGGACCAACATCAATCAATCCCTAAGTAATGTTTGGCCATCTATCCAAATTATTTATGAGCATATTGACTTAGTGAATGCAGTACATGGAGAAATTCAAAATCAAGAGCTTTATTAGGACAAATGTCTGATCAAGCCAACCGGCTCATACATTTTTTGAATAACAGAAATAGGGAACAACTGGAACAACTCAGAATCCCAGACAGGATAGGCACCATTTTGGAAATCAAAAGAGTTCTAACCAAGAGAACTTTAATGCAGAATTTGGAAAGAAGATGCCAGGATATGCAAGTAGAAATTAATTCTTTCATGGAAAAGTTTACAGTATTGCAGGATAAAGGGCTACCAAGTCTTTTAGGAAATAATGATCAATTAATGAAGCACATAGATTATGTACACAAATTGAGTAAATATGCTTGAGATCAAGTTAGTTCATCAAAAAGTGCTTCAGGAGTAAAAGCACTCCCCACAGGCCAAATTCTCTATGATAACTTAGAGAACTCGTTTTATATTGAGCATGAGGTAAAACATCTGTTTCAGCTCCAGCCTAATTTTTTCAGATATACAGAAGCTGATGAAACCCTGAGGAAACTTCAGAAGCATAAATTTCCAGAGCAACAATGGTGGGAAGACATGTTGGGGATTTTGTAAATTTCTCTTGGGTAAAACATAAATTTCGGGTTATTTTTCCACGATAAGTTAAACAGAGATAAACGAGATTCAAACAGGTCAAAGTGTATTGAAACATGATTG
This sequence comes from Pinus tabuliformis, assembly GCA_031772625.1. Taxonomy (NCBI): domain Eukaryota; kingdom Viridiplantae; phylum Streptophyta; class Pinopsida; order Pinales; family Pinaceae; genus Pinus; species Pinus tabuliformis. Next base: position 499,212,624 of record CM062811.1, on the reverse strand, counting down.
AAGAATATCCGACAAAGACAGAGCAGCCAGCATAGAGTATCAGTGGAAGACAGCTGTAAAACAACTCACAGAGCCTGCATCCAGCACATCTGACAAAGACAGAGCAGCCAACACGGCATCAATTTATCTTTGCCCTGTTTTCGAAACTGTTTGTCTCTATCTTTTGTAAAAAAAGAAAAAAAGAAGAAAAAGGGTTAGTCATCACTAGATATTATCTCCATCAGATACTTTGTAAGATATTTTGTATAAATACCCCCCAAACGAAGTATTTGCGATTGGTGGGTATTCATAGATTTTGGCTGTAATACTGAAACTTTTGGAATAAAAGCTGTTGGAACCATTTGTTGTCTGGCCTACTGGATGAGGAATTGATGCAAAAGGCTTGTCACAGAATTATTGAATCAAACTTTGGATTAATAAGTCCCCTTTATCTCATGTTTTACAGTTTTCTCGTTTGCTATATCATCTGTGTTCCATAATCTGAATGGTAAAGAAAAGGATTAATTCAGAATTTGCTTAAACTACACTCTGTCTTCAGTCTTTATTATTCTCTATGTTTTCTTCAGAATTAATATAAGTTGTGAATTCTTAGTTGCTCCTACTTCTTGATTCTTTCATGTTGTCTATTTGCTAAGGAATTCTTAACTTCTCCTTAACAGTAAACATCCATTTTCCCTCTTTTAATATGTTGAAGGATTCTTAACTGCCCTTCACCCATTTGAGTTCATTCCATTTGATTCTAGCCTATATTTGTTCCAAGTTTGACTACCTTGCTTTGTGATACCATCCTCCATTAAGAAACCAAATCCATAAAGCCATCCATCTTTGAATTCCATCATGCCCAATGGATTGAACTATTCAGCTAGCCTCAGTGTTCTATTGAATTCCATCATCCAAACCTAAAACAAAACCCTTGAACTTCATAACTAGCCTAACACATTTCAAAACAAAGCCAAATCATAAAGAGAGAGCCCTCTCTGGATACAAATTGGCTAGATTTTGTATCTAAAATATTGGTCTGTGGTTACCTCGGCCGTATTCCCTTTCTTACAACTTTGGGGAACAACCTGAGTGATAACATCATTGGCGACTCCACTGGGGAATTGAATAATTTGTTTGTTGCTGCTATCTGTTTTGAACAGTTGTTTCAAATTCTTGATCAGTTCCTTTTTACAAAAGTATTTAGGAAAGTTTAAAGTTCCAATATCTAAAAATTCCTAGAAGATACTGTCAAAGTTGTATGGTTAAATCATTCCAAGAAAAAACCAAAAATACAACCTAGAAACTAGCTCCAAAGAAGATCCGTTACACTAGATCAAATCCGGATCCTAAACCCACACCTGTCTTTGAAAATCCTAATCTAATTCCTAGGATCCTTAGACGCCAGGAGAGCCAAGAACATTCTGCTAGTTCACACCTTGACAAACATTTGTAGAACCCTATCCAATCTGAGCTTACCTCTGGGAAAACACCAAACCTTTCTGTCATTGCTGCAGCTTCTTCAAGTTCCCCATCAGCACCTCAAACTATCCTTCCCACTCCTCCATCTACAACATACATTTCCACTGTTGTCCCCACCCTTCCAGTTATCACTCGTATATCTGCAAACATGGCCAACCGGTATGCTCCCCTGCAATTACATGCAAATCCAAGGGATATGCCCCAAGAATATCAAACTAAAATCACCTATTTTGATGGCACTGGAACTTACACAGCTCAACAATATACCAAGAAAATGACAGAGTATTTTGAAAATTATGAGATTGATGACGATGATGTCAGAATGAAAGTATTTGTGCAAAGTTTAACTGGAGATGTCACAACATGGTTTAGAGCCCTCCCTACAAACAGTATAAATGACCCTCAAGCTCTTTATCAGACCTTCTTGAACAGATGGAAAAGAAGAAAGATCCTCTCCACATTTTATCAAAATATGAAGGCTTAAAGAGAGGTACCCAAGAAACTGTCCAATATTATTGTACCAGATTCAATAATGTTTACAATGCCATTCCTCAAAATCTCAGATCTCCTCCAGATTTGGCCTTGATCAAATTCCCTGATGCATTCGATTCTGATATGGCATACCAACTTAGGGAAAGAGCTCCTCAAGACTTAGATGAGATGCAGAGTATAGCTGTCAGCGTTGAGGCCAACCTGAATTCTAAACGAGCTCGAGCCAGAGCTAAAAGGGGGATACCTATCAAAGAAGAACCTTCTGCCTTTGAATAAAAATTAGATGCTATTATTAAAGGAATGGATAGACTTAGTGATAGAGTAGAAACAATTGAGAGGAAATCCCCTTGGGATGGTCAACCGAGTAACACTGGGAGAAATCCAAATTTCAGAAAAAACCAAAACTGTAATTCTGGAAAGACTGGGCCCGACCAAAACATTAGACCCCCATTCCAGGAAAATTATGCTGAAGCCTCAACTTCTGATGAACCAACAGAGGACACTCAAATTAACTTAATGGGCCTTAATAATGAACAACAAGTTTTCTTGACTCAAGAAGACCAAGAAGCTCACACTCTTAAACAATTCCAAACTCAGCCAGGTGAGTCATTTGATTTTAGGGAGGGATATGATACAACCATTTATGAAGTTCACAAGCAATACAATCTGAGAAGTAGAAGAATAGATGTCCCTGAGGCCAATAAACAGAAAGATACCAAGCAACCTAACAAAGCTAAGATCAATAACACACCTGTATAGACCCTTCCTAGAATAGCACCCAACCCAAATAATCCAATAGTTGAAGATGTATCAGACAATCAACGACCTAGAAAACAACCTTCCACTTCCACACCTTCCAAAGGAAATTTGGAAGAACCTCCAGAAATTGACTTGGAAGTAACTTCAGCCAGTAACACCACTCCTGAAAAAGAGAAAAGCACTGAAAATACAACAGAAAAAGACAATCTCACTGTCCCAAATACAAAAATTCAAACTGAAAAACCTTTCAATCTTGAGACTAAAATAGGCAAATTAAATATAGCCATTCCATTGATAGAATTGGCTAAACATGATGTCTACAGAGGTTAAATTAGCAGATCACTTCAAATCTTGGTGAACAAAGATTCAGTGAATCTCTTTGATGACTAGCCTGAATTAATTTTTCGCCCTGAGGTAAACGGAAAATAAATAGATGGAGGGGTCCCTCCTTTCTACGTAAGTCTGAACATACATGATAAAATACTTCATAATCCCATGTTTGATTCTGGTGCTTCTTATAATTTAATGCCTAAATCTGTAATGGAGAAGTTGGACCTAGATATTACCAGGCCATACAAAGATTTATTTTCTTTTGACTCAAGCCAGGTTAGATGTCTAGGATTAATCAAAGATTTATGTGTATCATTAGTTCAATACCCCGCCAAGACCATTTTAATGGACATAGTGGTAGCTGATATTCCACCAAAATATGGCATGTTGTTGTCTAGATCTTGGGGTGCAACGCTCCAAGGATCTTTACAGTTGGACATGTCCTATGCTACTGTTTCAGTATTTGGTCAACCAAAGAGATTATACAGAGAAACTTTAATGAAATATGTGGTAAGTAGTCAGGAGAAACCCCAAATTTTTCCCATCTACTCCATGAACTTTGACATGGACTCCTTCATTCTATACAATGTTGAAGTTAATCCTCCAATTGATGTCAAGGTGTTAGCACTTGAACAAGAAGAATTCATAAACGAAAAGTCTAGTGTTCAAATTCATGAAATTTCTGGGAACAATGATATATCAGACACTAAAGAGAAACCAGATGAAACTAAAAAACCAGATTCCCCTAGTAAACAAATTTCTGAGACTCCTTATACTAACTATGAACATGAGATTCTCTGGTACTTAGAATTTGATGGTTCAGTTCATAAATTAGGGGAAGGAGCAGGGATTTGGGTATACAATTTAGAAAATGATCATGCTGAAGGGCATGCTTACAGATTAAACTTTAGATGCACCAATAATATGGCTGAATATGAAGACCTGTTGCTAGGACTTAAATTGATCAAGAGTTTAGGGGCAATCAGGGTATCAATTTTGGGAGACTCTAATTGAGTCATTCAACAGAAAAAAGGGAGATTCCTCACAAATAATCCAAGATTAAGATCTTACAGAGGAGCAGCGATTGAGATCCTCAATACATTTCTGGAAACACAGCTTGCCAAAATTCCAAGAAAACATAATTTGCATGCACACAGTTTGGCAACATTTGCCAGCACTTGTAAATTGCTGTTTGAACCCAATCATCAGTTTACAGCTGAGATTAGACACAAGCCAGCCATATCTGACAATTTAAAGAATTGGCAAGTGTTTGACAATGATATGCAGATTAACAATTCCTTGACCCTAAAGAAGAGTTTTCTAGCACTAATATAGACACGGACACTATTAGTGAGGTTGATCAAATAGATAAAATTGAAACAGACATTTCAGCAGAAAGTGCAACTCAAATACTTCACCCAACGAAATTTACCAAGAAAAAGTTGCAAGATCTTAAAGAAGTAGACATCGATGAGATTATCGGAGGAGAATCTGAAGTTATTAATTTAAAAGATAATTATTTGCCCACAGGATTAACTCCTTTGGAAGATTTCTTTGATTCTAATGATATCCTAAAGAAACCCAAGATGCAACCTCTAAACGCAGATATTGATCACTGTAACATAGGAACTGAAGAAAATCTGAAAATGATAAAATTATCCAAAACTTTACTCCCTGAGAAAAAACTTAAATATGTTGAACTTATCAAAGAATTCCAGGATGTTTTTTCCTGGAGCCATGAAGATCTGAAATCTTATAACACCTCTGTAATTCAACATACCATACCCCTTAAGGAAAATCAAAAACCATTCAAGCAAAATCTCAGAAGAGTTAACCATGTACTACTCCCCTTAATTGAAAAAGAAATCAAAAGAATGTATGAAGCAGGGATAATTGCTCCTATTAGGTTTTCAGAGTGGGTGTCTAATTTAGTGCCCACTAGGAAAAAAACAGGAGAAATCAGATTGTGTGTCGATTTAAGGAATATAAATAAGGTTTCTTTAAAATACTACTACCCGTTACCTAATATGGACCACATTTTACAAAGGGTAGTAGGTCCTTCTAGGATTTCACTTTTGGATGGGTTTTCAGGATTTAACCAGATTCTAGTCCATCCTGATGACCAGGAAAAGATTGCTTTTACAACACCATGGGGAACTTTCAAATATGTTAAAATTCCATTTGGACTAAAGAATGCAAGGGAAACTTTCCAACGAGCAATGGATATAGCTTTTGCAAAATAAATTCATGATTTTCTTGTCATATATCTAGATGATCTTACTGTGTTTTCTAAATCAGATCAACAACATTTAGATCATTTGAGACAAGTGTTTTTAAAATGCATAAAGTATGGTATTTTATTAAATCCTAAGAAGTTGTTATTCGGTCTAGAGGAATTCAAACTGTTAGGCCATATAATCTCCCAAGATGGCATCAAAATTGATCCTGATAGAATAGAGGCCATTCTACAAATACCCCACCCCAGAAATGTCAAAGAACTTCAAGCTTTCCTATGAAAGATTAACTTTTTAAGAAGATTCATACCTAATTTGGCTGAATTAATTAGATTGCTGAACAATATGTTGAAAAAAGATTCCAAGGTTAAATGGACATTAGAAGCTAAACAAGCATTTGAAGAAATTAAAATGGCCTTGACCAGAACACCGGTCCTTACAAGCCCAAAGTTTGATAGAGATTTCATAATATTTTCATTTGCATCAGAACACACCATTGCTACTGTTTTACTACAAAAAGATGATCAAGGATGTGAAACATCCATAGCCTTTTAGTAAAGCACTTAGAGATGCACTGCTAAAATACCTAATCATGGAAAAACAGGCTTATGCACTTGTGAAAGCTATTAAAGACTTCAGAGTCTACATATTATACTCCCATATAATAGCCTATGTAACAAATGTTGTTGTCAAAGATATCCTGACCCAAGAGGGGATTGAAGGCAAGATAGGTAAATGGATTGCTACTATATTAGAGTATGATATTGAAATAAAACTTACAAAGCTTATAAGAGGACAGGGATTGGCTAAACTCATGACTGAAACCAATTGCCAAGCCCTGGATATTAATGAACTGGATAATGAACAGGAGATGGCGACTCCACAAATCAGCCAGGCCTTCCTAGAATCACCTTGGTATGCTGATATTATTAAACTTGCAGGCTCCTCCAGGGTTATCCAGAACAAAGAAAAGGTTTTTAAAAATGAAAGCTTCAAAATTTTGTATTTTAGATGGTGCTCTTTTTTGGAAAAATCATGAAGGTATTCCATTAAATTGTTTAATAAAAGATGAAGCTGACAAGGTACTCAAAGGGTTTCATGTAGGGGACTGTGGTGGACATCTTTACTGGAAATCAATTGCAGACAAAATCATAAGGGCTAGATTTCACAGGCCAACCTTGTTTGCTGATGTCAAGAAGTTTGTCACTGCTTGCCATAAATGTCAAATTTTTGAAGGCAAGAGGAATATTCTACCTCTATCCCTTAGACCAATTTCCACTGAAAGACCATTTCAGCAATGGGGTTTGGAATTCATTGGGGAAATCCATCCTCCCTCTTCTGCCCGACATAAATGGATCCTCATTGCCACAGATTATTTCACTAAATGGATAGAAGCCATTCCTTCCAGACAAGCCAATGATATAGTGATTATAGAATTCCTACAAACCAACATACTGTCCTGATTTGGCTGTCCTGAAAATATCATAACTGACAATGCTGCTGCTTTCAAGTCCAAGAAAATGATAAATTTATGTAACAAGTACCACATCACCTTAGGCCATTCCACAACCTATTACCTTCAAGGTAATGGTCTAGCTAAGTCCTCCAATAAAAGCCCGATTAATATTATTAAGAAAATGTTGGAAGAAAACAAGAAAAACTAGCACAAGAAACTTACCAGTGCACTATGGGTAGATAGATTAATACTAATAGATCCATTGGAACTAGTCCTTATGAACTAGTCTATGGTATGGAGGCTATATTTCTTGCATCCTTAGGAGTCCTTGTAATGAAATTACTGCAAGAAACTCAGGTGCAACCTAATGACATTCAAAGAAGAATAAATCAGACCATCCATTTGTAGTAGACCAGAGAAGAGGTATACCAAAGATCCCAAGTGTTATAAGAAAAACTCAAGAAAATATTTGATAAGAGGACCAAAGCAGAAGATTTTTACCTAGGGGACAAAGTTTTAAAATGGGATTCCAGGAGAGAAGACAAAGGAAAACATTGGAAGTTTGACTTCCTATGGAAGGGACCTTTTATTATCTAGGCCTCACAGGGGAACAATACTTACTTTTTGAAGAACCTGGATGGTTCAGAAACAGAAGAAGGGCCAATTAATGGTCGAATGCTGAAACACTACTTTGATCCAACATCTGGATAAAGGTGAAGCCTGAAAAGAAGGCCCTGAGCCTCATAAGTCTAACTGTCATATATAAAATAAAGAAACCATCAGAAGGAGATTTCATAGCACAGTCAAAGTTATGGAGAAGGCCATCTGACCTGCTGTCCTTGACTTTCCACTAGGGAAAGGCATCCCCAAGTGGAGCCAGTGTTATCCTCCTATACCAATAGGTATCATATTTCACGATTGACTTGATTAGCTCTGCAATATGTACATACCTTTTCTTGTTGCAAAGGTTTTCCATATTTTCAAAAAATCAAAAAATGTAATAAAAATGTAAAGAGGGTATACCCTAAAAGAAAAATCAAAGGGTGAAAATATGAATGGTCAAAAGAAAAAATGAAAAGAAATGAACCCCAAATAAAGAGACCAAGAAAGTGTGCAAGTCCAAATGCCACTACTATGTCATTTTTCTATAAATAAAGCATCATGTACAGCTTGTTGAACTTTTTACCGCAATTGATGAATGGCCAAATAGCTTAACCTTGGCCAGTTCATGTTTGAATTTCCTGTTTTGGAGATATAGAATAAAAATCTATCCAAACTGTTTAAACTTGGCAGATAAGTAGATAGGTAGAGAAGCAAAGGAGCTCAACTGTTTAAACTGAACCCTTGGATGTAATAAGTGCAGATTTAGATAGGCTTATCATGTAAAGAAAAGAAAAGCTGAAAAGGGTTTTCTAGTCCAAGGGCACCCAAAGAAAAAGAAGAAAAAATGATAGGTACAATAGGCTGGGTAGTCATGTTTTTTGGTGTTGCAGAAATATACTTGTGATTGATTTTGTCTCTCGAGATGCTCACCTTACTGTTATTACAAGTACCATGGAAAATGTTTGGATACAGCTCAAGCAAAACATGACTAACTCCTCTTCATCCCTTTCTCAAATCATCTACTAATTTCCCAAAGGTATTAAGATCTTCTTAATATCCTTAAAAAGATACTCATTCCCTTTTTTCATCAGATACCTAAGTAAAACTCCATTTTTACTTAGGGAAATGGCCTCATTTCTTGTATAAATCCCCGTTTTTCCCCTTTTGCCTAAGTTTTGTAACATTATGCTTAGCACGCATTTACTTTCAAAAAGTTTCATATTAAAAAATTAACATTTATTATATTAAATCCCTTGTAAATAGACCCCTTCCCATATTATGTATGTATAATATAATCCTCAAATGTTAAATATCCCGCCCGGTTTACTATAACCATAGCACTATTTTGTCTGGGATTAATAAGCTCAATTGGAACTTATTATGAACCCTTTCCGCTGCAAATAAAGGAATTATTAACCTTTCGGGTTAATTATAGCCAAAACCAGACAACCAATGATATTGCGCCCAAAAACATTAAAACCATTATACATTATATTGGACTCCCGTGCATTAACCCCCCTTCACCTCCATTGACTGCCAAGCGTCAAATCAACGACCCCATATCCAGTGGTCGAGATATATATCATTAGCCCTCCATCGCTGAAAGTTAATGCCCGGGAGATTGGCGGTATCGCCGCCGTATCGGGACACGTGTCACACTCCCGCACTGCTCGCGGCCCCCTGTCCGAAACCACTTAAGCCCATAATCGGTGCGGGTTAAACCACTTACCACTCGCCGGCTAAACGACAAGATTTCCCGTCATGCTGACGTTGTCCGCTCAATAAATTCCAAAAAATACCTGCCAAATCAATTTTCGTTAAATAAACGATAAAATGTCATTTTCACCCTGCTTCTCTGCTAACTGTGCTCCATGCAAAATATGTCCAGTCGACTGTTCGAGCAGTTAGCCTGTCACCTAGCCAAGAAACTCCAATGTTGTGCTCTGCAGTCTGCCATTCGACGTACAAATATGCAGTTTTACCTTTGTAATCTAGGTATTTATCCGTTTTTGCCCTGCAAACCTGCAATTTTGCTTTTCCACTGGAAATTCTACCTGAGAAAGCCAAATTTTAGTTCAAAACAGTTTGTTTAGTCCATAAAAGACTCCTAAACCTGCTGTTTAGTCCAATTCTCCACAAAAAGCCCAAATTCCAGTTTGAATACATAAGAATCAAACATGGAAGCCCCCGCAGCTCTGAACGTCGCACCCATCAATGCTCCCCATAAATACTTAAATTATCTACCCTTGGCCGATAGAGATTTCCAAATAAAAGACCTATCTGGTGACATGAATCATCTTCAGACCTTCTACCAAATTAGGGATAGTTATCTAAGCAACACTGACATTTTTGGACTGTGGGAATCAAACATTCCCATGTACTTCCTTCCCTCAGTCCATGTTTTCCCAGATATCATTCATCAATGTTGTGCCAGCTATGACCCTGTCCACAGAGCAGTTATGTAACCTTCCCAGACTGTCCTTTTTTCCATAACTGTTGAATCCATCAATGAGATGATACATTTCCATTCCACTCTCGTCTTTCCATGGGATTTTTGCTTGAAAAAGCTTCTCAATAGCCTAACTCAGAGATAACCCGTATTGCTCAGATGTTCATGAAACCAAACTGCCAGCCCCAAATCCCACCTCCCTATTTACATACCTGGTTCACTGAGACTGGAAAACTCATTCTTGACATGATATCCTTGATCTTGGGATTTAAGTCCAGTGAATATGTGGATGATATCACCCTGGTTCTATTATCTATCTTTACTCAACAAAATACATGACCAATTCCTGAATTTGGATAGAGAAGGAGTTTTCAAATACACTTCTTATATATACCATCTGTTGTTATATTATTAGCCAGATAGCTTTCCATTTCCCATCAGGAAATTAGACTCAAAAGGAAATCAGAGGTCTGTGATCTTTTGAAGCTCAGTATTCCATGATTGTGACTCCCCTTATACCTATAGTGAATTCATTGACTTATTTGTACACCCAGCCTCCACTTTGTTGATAGGAGCTCCTCCTCCTAGGATCGCTGGTGATATGAATAAGATTTTGCAGCTTTCCAAATAGTACAGGATAGATGACTGGTACCTCTACCAAAATCACACAGAAATTAGAATGTATGGATGTGAACTTTGCCCTTTCAAATTGCCTAGATATGTGCCCATGAGGTTATTTGCATTGGAATATTTCAGGCAGATCATCTATGCAGACTTAACCCACTTCTGTAATGTAAAGAAGAAGGCTCAGCTAAGAATCAAAAACCAGTTAGACCCTTATGTCATCAATTCTAGGGATGCGTGGGAAGATGCTTAAAAGATCTTAGAAGACCACCTTAGATTGAAGAAGAGTTTTCAGTGGGTGTCATATGACCCATGTAGTTTCATAAGTGACAGAAGGGTAAGAAACAAGCTATCAGTGTATGTACATCATAGGATCCCAGAAATTGAACAGTATGAAAATCAGGAAGAATGGGTAGAAGGGACATTAATAGTGGAAATTAGTGAACAGGAAAAGATGGAAAAAGGTATGAAAGATCTTGAAAAAACCCTTGACCTGGACTCTTTTGGATAGGTATCTTTCAAGCTGCCTCAACAATCAGGAGTTGGAACATCCTCTGTTGGAACTTCTCAGCAGCCTACACAAAAAACCAACACATTAGTCACTGGGACTTCAAAGGGTAAAGAGGTAGATACCATAGAGTATCCTATAATGACAGATCAACCAGCAACGTCAGAAGAACAGAATCAGGGGCAAATTCCTCCAGCCCAAACTAAAGCACCAGAAATTCCAGCACTACAAACTCCTCTAAATGAGGAAAGAAGCAAGAAGAGAGACAGAGAAGAGGCCACACCTATCAGTGGACCTGCTGAACAACCAGGAGCAAAGAGACAAAGATTGAATCCTCTGTCAGAAGAGGAAATTATTGAAGAAATGACAGACAGTCTAAGAGGTGAGAGGGTAGTTAGCCAGCAGACTTCCCCAGTGATAGAAACATCAACTAGCTCCCATAGGCAGGAGCTAGAAAGGCAACACAGTGTAGAGGTGTCATCCACCAGGCCACAAAGCAAACAGGCCTTAGACATTAAGAAAACTTTCACAGAGATAAAAGCCAGGAATGATCCCGTGAGAATTGAGATCTATAATCAATACTTGAAAATGGCCCCCTCAACCCAGCAAAAGTTGATGTCTGCCTATGACATTAAAGAAGGCAAAATGTTAATGAGTTATTTTAGGTCAAAGGTACAACAACCCTAGTCGGCAGCAGATTACATTAGAACAAACTTGGAGGTCCTAGCCAAAGACATTCATCCACTGGACCAAATTGAACTTCACAAATAAACTGGGGAAATGGTTTATTCCACACTAACTGGCAAAGCAATGTTGGCCCACCAGTTACAAAGTTCCTTAGACAACACAAAAACTCAGTTGCATTGGGAGAAAGCCTATTCTCTGGCCAAGGATAACAGAATCAAATCCTTAGAAGAGATCATCATGGAACTGGGACATGACCCCAAAGATACTAAAGGCATAAAGGCACTAATCAAGAAGAAGGAAGAGGACATTGCTGCCCTGAGGAAATAATTGAAGCTACCTCCTTCAAGGCACCCTCAGACTACAGAAATCATAGAGTAGAAATCAGAGGAAGACATGATGGACCTGCTCATGAAACTTAATGAAAGATTAACTGATACAGAGCAGGCACTCGAAAAAGCATTAAAAGAGAAGCAGGGAGAGTCAACCTCCCAGCCACCTGAGGTAATCCCTACAGTCACAACTGCAGTCCCCTCAACAATTGGATCAGCATTGGCTCCTAATGTCCCAATAGCCACAATAGAAGTAATTACAGGTACAGAAACAACAGCAGCAGCACCAGGCAGTAGTACTAATATGAGCACAGAAGAATTGATAAAGGCCATGGAAGAATTGAGACTCTAAGTCTCATAATTGAAACAAGTAAAAGAGAAATTAGAAAAAGTAGAAAAGAGTTATGATAAATCCAAAATAAGTGTGGTAGAGAAAATAAGAGAGGTTAAAGAATTAGAGAATAAAGTGAGAACATTAGAGAAGGATCTCACTATGGATAAGCCTCTCGCAGAAATCAAAGGAATTCTTTGGACCAACATCAATCGATACCTAAGTAATGTTTGGCCATCTATCCAAACTATTTATGAGTAGATTGACTTAGTGAATGTAGCACATGGAGAAATTCAAAAATCAAGAGCTTTATTAGGACAAATGCTTGATCAAGCCAAACGGCTCATACATTTTTTGAATAACAGAAATAGGGAACAACTGGAACAACTCGGCATCCCAGACAGGATAGGCACCATTTTGGAAATCAAAAGAGTTCTAACCAAGAGAACTTTAATGCAGAATTTGGAAAGAAGATGCCAGGATATGCAAGTAGAAATTAATTCTTTCATGGAAAGGTTTACAATTTTGCAGGATAAAGGGCTACCAAGTCTTTTAGGAAATAATGATCGATTAATGAAGCGCATAGATTATGTACACAAATTGAATAAATATGCTTGAGATAAAGTTAGTTCGTCAACAAGTGCTTCAGGAGTAAAAGCACTCCCCACAGGAAAAATTATCTATGATAACTTAGAGAACTTGTTTTATATTGAGCATGAGGTAAAACATCTATTTCAGCTCTAGCCTAATTTTTTCAGATATACAGAAGCCGATGAAACCCTGAGGAAACTTCAGAAGCATAAATTGCCAGAGGAACAATGGTGGCAGGACATGTTGGGGATTTTGTAAATTTCTCTTGGGTAAAACGTAAATTTCGGGTTATTTTTCCGCGATAAGTTAAACAGATATGAATGAGGGTCAAATGGGTCAAAGTATATTGAAACAGGATTGAAGAATATCCGATAAAGACAGAGCAGCCAGCACAGAGTATCGGTGGAAGAAAACTGTAAACTGACTCACAGAGCTTGCATCCAACACATCCGACAAAGGCAGAGTAGCCAGCATGACATCAATTTATCTTTGCCCGGTTTTTGACACTGTTTGTCTCTCTCTTTTGTTAAAAAAAGAAAAAGAAAAAAGGGATTAGTCATCACTACATATTATCTCCATCAGATATTTTGTAAGATATTTTGTATAAATACCCCCCCCCCCAAACGAAGTATTTGGGGTTGGTGGGTATTCATAGATTTTGGTTGTAACACTGAAACTTTTGGAATAAAAGCTGTTGGAACCATTTTTTGTCTGGCCTACTAGATTAGGAATTGATGTAGAAGACTTGTCACATAATTCTTGAATCAAAATCTGGATCAATAAGTCCCCTTTATCTCATGTTTTACAGTTTTTTCATTTGCTATATCATCTGTGTTTCATAATCTGAATGGTAAAGAAAAAGATTAATTCATAATTTGCTTAAACTGCACTCTGTCTTTAGTCTTTATTATTCTCTATGTTTTCTTCATAATTAATATAAGCAGTGAATTCTTAGTTGCTCCTGCTTCTTGATTCTTTCATGTTGTCTATTTGCTAAGGAATTCTTAACTGCTCCTTAACAGTAAACATCCATTTTCCTCTTTCAATATGTTGAAGGATTCTTAACTACCCTTCACCCATTTTAGTTCATTCCATCTAATTCCAGCCTATATTTGTTCCAAGTTTGACTACCTTGCTCTGTGATACCATCCTCCGTTAAGAAACCAAATCCAGAAAGCCATCCTTCTTTGACTTCCATCATGCCCAATGGACTGAACTATTAAGTTAGCCTCACTGTTCTATTGAATTCCATCATCCAAACCTAAAAAAAAACCCGTGAACTTAATAACTAGCCCAACACATTTCAAAACAAAGCTAAATCATAAAGAGAGAGCCCTCTCTGGATACATATTGGCTAGATTCTGTATCTAAAAGATTGGTCTGTGGTTACCTCAGCCGTATTCCCTTTCTTACAACTTTGGGGAACAACTTGAGTGATAACAAATTGAAAACATGAAATTCATGAAGCAACAAATCACCAACTTGATTTAATGAGCATATAAGAAAATGAATGGACAATGACCTAGATTCCCTAGGAACACAAACCATCCAAAAAATTCTAAAAATCAATTAATGCAATCTCAAACCAATCAAACAAATAAATCAAGCTAACAAATCATTCTAGCTAGGGAGAATAAAGGCAAACAAGCCAAGAAACAGAATCTATGAGGACAAGACACACTGGCAATGATATTAAGAGAAACTATGATTTTAACCTATAGGAATTAGCACGATTGGCTAACTAGCAACCAGTGACATAAGGGGTTGTGATGCAACTATTCAAGAGGAAATCATGCTGGTTGGCACTACTATTAGCAAAATAACAACACTTATTGAGAGATTCAAAGAAAAAAAAAATTCCACAAACCAAAACCAAACTTGTCACTCTAAATTCAAGAATCAAAGAAATAGATAATGTAAAGTACAAATTACAAAAGAGAAAGAGTGATATGACAAAAGTCATCTCAAATCATGAAATGATAAAACAAATCAAAGAGAGGGATGGGTCTCTAGTGGAGTCGCCAATTTTTGGAGTAGGAAGATTCTCTCTGTGGACAGAGACAACCTTTCTAGCCCAGGGGAGAGGGTCAAGCCACACACAAGACAATCTAACATAAGTTCCCTTGGATTGAGAATGGATAATATCCTACCTGTTGTATCACCTATCCTTGTTTGATGAATTCCTTGTGTCTTTGCTCCAACGATCAGCTCCTTAATGTCAATCAAGCACCTGAAACAAATAGATAAGAAACCAAAGCACACATGATAGCATACAAGAGATTCAACCTACTTAAGAGGCTAAGGATTCTTAAGCTACCAAATTCCATATGCGATTGATATAGGAAACAAAATATTAGTTATATTATTATGACAAAAAAGAAAGTACAACATTCGCCTTAGCATTGCAGATTTCCTTCAACCTGTATAGGTTCCAATGCCACTGTTAATGTTGGGTTGTGTTATATTCTTTCCACAACTAGCCCACGTAGTTAACCGGGGGTTAGAGGGGGCGAGGTCACAGGGGGTTTGAGGGGCACCGTAACCCCACTTTATGGGGTCTGGGATAGTGCCCCAAAAATTTTTGGTTTTGGAACCTATGTTAGGTTGGGCGGACCCACCTATGGTTTTGTGCATGATTTTTGCACATGTTTTTTGGATGCAATGGTTTTCGGTCCATGGTATTGGATGCGATGGTTTTCAATACATGGTATTGGATGCTTCGGCATGTATAAATATGTATTGTAACATTGAAAGGAACATAATGAAAAATCACGCTGGTAGTCCTGGTTTTGGGATCCAGAGGAAAATCTCTGTGTATATGTGTTTTATGTGTTATGATCTCGCATTGTTTATTTTCTGTGTTTCAGAATTCATATGCAGGTAAGTTTTGTACGAGGTTAAAACCTACATTTGGTATCAGAGTTGTTTTGGCTTCAAGGGGACGCCTTTGTTACTGAGGGGTTTCGCTCGGGCCTATGGTAGACCCTGTTCAGTGGAATATCTATGAGATCGATTCTGGTGGTGGAAGAAGATGGTGAGAAGTGGAAAGATAGAGATCGAGAAATTTAATGGTCAGATTTTTGAGTTGTGGGAACTCAAGATGGAGGATCTGTTAGTGGATAAAGATCAGTGGATCACAATAGATCCGAGTACTAAACCAACGAGAGTGTCTGATGAAGAATGATCGGAAGGCAAAGAGCACAATACGATTGTGTGTCTCAGATTCAGTATTGCTGAATGTATCAGGGGAAGCTACAACAAAGGATTTGTGGGACAAGCCAGGGACTTTGTACCAATCTAAGTCTCTGGTGAATAAAGTGTTCCTGCGGAAAAAGCTGTATAACCTAAGGATGAAAAATGGAGACTCGGTGACAAAGCATCTAAATGCATTTAATACTATGGTAAGTCAGTTAGCATCTGTTGATATTAAAATTTCAGATGAAGATAACTGCATCTATTTGTTGTGTTCTCTACCAAGTTCGTGGGATAGTCTGGTTATTGCAATAGGTAGCAATGTAATTGCCTTGCATTTTTGATGAAATAGTCTCATCCTTGCCGACGGAGGAGATGAGACGGAAAAATATGGAGAGCCAAAATGATGATGCCTTTTCTATACGAGGGCAGATCCTGAACAGAAAAAAAATAGGTCATCGAGTGGGAGATCTAAATCTAAAGGGAGATTTAAATCTCCAGGAAAACCTTTAAAGGCGGTGTGCTAGAAATGTGGAAAGGAAGGGCACTACAAAAGGGACTGTAAATCTAAAGCTCCTAACAAAGGAAAGGGATCTGATGAGGCTCCTTCTGTAGAGGTGAAAACCACCTCAGATGAAGGTGGGGATGTGTACTTGGCTTCTTTAAGTACACATGTAGATCATGAGGCATGATTG
Source organism: Pinus tabuliformis (assembly GCA_031772625.1). Taxonomy (NCBI): domain Eukaryota; kingdom Viridiplantae; phylum Streptophyta; class Pinopsida; order Pinales; family Pinaceae; genus Pinus; species Pinus tabuliformis. The sequence continues at coordinate 499,195,883 of CM062811.1, read as the reverse complement.
AATCAGGTGCATCCTTTCACTTCACTCTCCATAGCGAGTGGTTCTACGAGTATGAGAAATATGATGGTGGTGATGTCTTCTTGGGGGATGATAGGAAGGCTAAAATCATTGGTCGTGGAAAGGTAAAGTTGAAGTTGCAAGGTGGAAGAGTTAGAACACTTCCAGGTGTTCTAAATATTCCTGCATTGGCCAAAAATCTAATTTCTGTAAGCACACTGAATGATGCAGGTGTAAAAACAGTGTTCGAGAAGGATACCTGCAAGATGGTTTGGGGAGCACTGGTATTGATGTAGGGAGTTCAGATTGGAACTCTGTACAAGCTACAAGGTAGCACGGTTGTTTATGGGTGAAACAGCTCTGTGGTTCTTGAAAGTGGAGCAGAAAATCTAGTGGTCTCTGGAGAGAAGACCATCGTGTGGCATCAAAGGCTTGGACATATTAGAGAGAAAGGCCTTCGAATACTTCATGGTAAAGGTATGGTAGAAGGTATGAGTAATATCTCTTTGGATTTTGATTTCTGTGAAAACTGTGTATATGGGAAGCAGAATCGGGTGAGTTTCCCCTCTGGTGGTAAGAGGGTGAAACAGATATTAGAGCATGTGCACAGTGATGTGTTTGGACCTGTGAAGGTTCCATCATTGGGTAAGTCTGTGTAATATGTATCATTTATAGATGACTTCTCAAGGAATACATGGATATATTTCTTTAAGAAGAAATATGAAGTCTTTGACAGGTTTAAAGAATTTAAGGCTGTCGTGGAAAATCAAACAGAGAAGAAGATAAAGGTGCTGAGGACAAATAATGGTGGAGAGTTTTGCAGCAAGGAATTTGAAGAATTTTGTAAGAAGTATGGTATAGCATGGCAGAAGACTACTCCATATACACCTCAGCAAAATGGAGTTGCAGAAAGAATGAACAAGACGTTGATGGAAAGGGCAAGAAGCGTGCTCAGTGGTGCCAGGTTAGGACATGAATTCTGGGCAGAGGCAGTGGATACTACGTGTTACCTGGTCAACAGGTCACCTTCATCAACGTTGGAGGATAAGACTACACATGAGGTATGGACTTGTAAGAAACCCTCTCTTTCACATCTAAGGGTATTTGGATGTGATGCATATGTACATGTTCCAAAGGAGAAATGAACCAAGTTGGATAGTAAATCTAAAAAGTTCATATTCATTAGGTATAGGGATGGTTTGAAGGGTTATAAACTTTGGAAACTAGTAACAAGGAAGGTTGTGTATAGTTGAGATGTGGTGTTCAGAGGGGTGAAAGATGTTATTAAACATGAAGTCCAACCAAAGAAACTTGAGAAGATAGAGTTTGAGCTAAAGGAGGAAGAATCAGACTCTACAACAGAGGAGGAATCAGAAGATGAAGAGCCAAAAACTCCAGCTGTGAGAAGATCAGTTCGAGAAAGAAGGAAACCAGAGAGGTATAGTCCATTTGCTTTCTGTTCAAATTTTTCTTTGTCTGTTACTAATGATTATCCCAGAACTATAAAGGAAGTAGTGGATTCAGAGGATGGAAAACTCTGGAAAGAGGCCATGGTTGATGAAATGGCATCTTTGCACAAAAATGAGGCTTGGGATCTGGTGGAGTTGCCGACTGGGAGGAAACCCATTGGTAGCAAATGGTTGTTCAACAAGAAGACAAATGCAGAAGGAAAAGTGGAGAAATACAAAGCTCGGTTGGTAGCAAAAGGTTATTCCCAGGTGCCGGGAATTGATTTTGGTGATATTTTTTCTTCTGTTTCCAAGGTAACTTCTATTAGATTACTTTTATCTGTTGCTGCTGCTTTTGATTTTGAGGTAGAACAGATGGATGTGAAGACAATATTTCTTCATGGAGATTTGGAAGAGGAGATATACATGAAGCAACCTGAAGGCTTTGCGATGAAGCATAAGAAAGAACTAGTATGTAAGTTAAAGAAGTCTATGTATGGGTTAAAATAGTCACCAAGGACGTGGTATCATAAATTTGATACATTTATATTGGGACTTGGCTTCACCAGAAGTAAAGTAGATCACTGTGTGTATTTTAAATTAATTGGTGACCGTGTTATTTATCTGGTCTTGTATGTGGATGATATGTTGTTGGTTGGAAATGACAAAGAAATTATCCAGGATTGGAAGACCCAATTGTCCTCCAAATTCGACATGAAAGATCTTGGTGCTACAAACTATATTTTGGGCATGGAAATTAAAAGAGATCAAGAAAAGAGGAAGCTCTAGTTAAACCAGAGGAAGTATGTTGAGACAATACTGCAGAGGTTTAATATGCAAGATAGTAAACCGGTGAAGGTTCCTATTCCTGTAGGTGTGAGGTTATCTACTGAACAGTGTCCCAAGACATAAGAAGAGGAAGAGGACATGTCCTGTGTTCCATATGCAAGTGCAGTTGGTAGCTTGATGTATGCAATGGTTTGTACTAGACCAGACATTGCACATGCAGTGGGAGTATTGAGCAGGTTTATGTCAAAACCAGGGAAGGAGCATTGGGCAGCAGTGAAGCGGATTTTCAGGTATTTGCGTGGCACTAGTGATTATGGTTTTTGCTACCAAGGAAGACCAGGATTGGACAGAGTATTGGATATTCGTGGCTTTGTTGATGTAGACTGGGCTGGAGATCTGGATCAGAAAAGATCTACAAGTGGGTATGTGTTTAACCTATTTGGAGGTGTAGTTAGTTGGATGAGTAAGAAACAATCTGTAGTGGCACTATCAACTATAGAGGCAAAATACATGGTAGCCACTCATGCAAGCAAGGAAGCAGTTTGGTTGTTGAGATTGTGTTCAAGTATGGAGTTAGTAAAGGAAGCTATAAGGATAGACTGTGATAGCCAAAGTGCAATTTTCTTGGCAAAGAACCCTGAATATCATTTAAAGACAAACCACATTGATGTTCAATATCACTTTGTGAGGGATATGATAGAAGACAAAAAGGTGTTGCTGGTAAAGGTGGACAGTTTGAAGAATATTGCAAATGCATTGACAAAATATGTGAGCTCTAAGAAGTTCTCTTGGTGTAGAGAAACAATGGGCATTGCAGGGTTGGATAAATGACTAAGCTCTCTTTTGGCCCCCTGTGGAAAGAAAACAACAAGTGGGAGAATGTTGTGTTGTGTTATATTCTTTCCATGACTAGCCCATGTAGTTAACATAGGGTTAGAGGGGGCGAGGTCAAAGGGGGTTTGAGGGGCACCGTAACCCCACTTTATGGGGTCCGGGGCAGTGCCCCGGAAAATTTTGGTTTTGGAACCTATGTTAGGTTGAGAGGACCCACCTATGGTTTTGTGCATGATTTTCACACATGTTTTTTGGACGTGATGGTTTTCGGTCCATGGTATTGGATGCGATGGTTTTTAGTCCATGGTATTGGATGCTTCGGAATGTATAAATATGTATTGTAACATTGAAAGGAACATAATGAAAAATCAAGCCGGTAGTCCCGGTTTTGGGATTCAGGGGAAAATCTCTGTGTATATGTGTTTTATGTGTTATGATCTTGTATTGTTTATTTTCTGTGTTTCAAAATTCGTATGCAGGTAATTTCTATATGGGGTTAAAACCTACAGTTAACATCTCATGATTCACCTCAAACAATAGAAGTTCAAGGCTTATCCTCTTTGCTCCAAACCAAACAAACTACCAAATTATTCTTCCTTTACAAGTGCAAACTAGAAGGTTAAGGCTATCAAGAGTTGTTTAGGCTATCAAGATTTTACAAATTATTCAAGCCCTTCCATTAGCTAGCTGAGGTTGGAATAGGAGAAGTTTACATAGCTTGAGAGAGAGGAAATGGATCCTCTTATGATGGGAGAGGTCTCATCCCTTTTGGTTTGTTCCATTTTAATAGGGGAAAGGAGCCCAAACAATCTCTCTTGGCTCTATCTCGACTAACCATTTACCAGACTTATATTCATGAAGCTTCTAGACCTGGAAGCTTCGACTCCATTTTTTAAAAACTTTCCAAAAGAGGGCCGATGTTGGCTTGAGGGGGCCTAACCTAGGTTCAACATTAGTTAGCAAAAAAAATCATACACTACTGGCCCTTTCAACGTCAGCCCGCAGAGCACGGACTGATGTCTCAATCGAAGTAGTATGGGGGGGAATGCTGGAACCAAGTTTCCGCACCTAGATATGGTTGTGATGTTAGTTTATTCTGGCTATACCTGCCTTCGTGTAGGTTGCTTAGCCCTCTATTCCACCTTTCAATACCTTTGTGAAAGGGTATAATTGGCTTTAGCGTAGCCCTAACCTGCTACTCAGGGACTTTCGCGTTGCTAGGGAAACGAACTGCAATATCTCCCAAACTAGGCTAAGTGTCTTACTTATCTTATTAACCAATCTTAGTTAGCTTTGCGTAAACAAATTTTCTTACTTTGCATTCATTTAACTAACACATTTACATACATTTGCGCATCATATAAGATTTATAAGTGAAATTCATACCCAACATAACAAGATGCATGAACCGGAAATAAAGACGTAAAAATTGTAGAATACTTCTCTTTATTGATAATTATGGACGATCATAGACTCATCCCGCCTTGTGCACTCATCTGCAGACTTCTACCCTAGGCCTCTGTGCACTTAGCTGCAGAGCCTCTACCTACGCTACGACCCAAACTTAGACTTCTACCTCCGAGCTATCTCTCATACATCATATCTTCATGTGTCTATCTTCCATTCTTGCTATCAAACTACTTAGAGATTAGCTCTATTTATAAAATCCCATGGTCCACGGACCATGGGTAGATCTTTTACAACCCACATTACATTTCCAAAATAAGGGCAGACAACCTATGACTCTTTAACACCTACACACTCCGAAACCACAAAATGTGGAGTCTTTACACTTGGATTGCAAAATTTGATCAAAATATGGGCTTTTAGACCCAAAACTACCCTTGGGGGATCTCGCGCCCAACAGGGCCCCAACACAAACATCTTGACTCGCCCTCGAGTCACTCTGTAGGCATGGAGATCTTAGCGCGACAACCTCCTAGCTCCATTTGGATGACCGCAACCTCGACAACACACTGAGAGGATGCCTGCTAGAATTCTTCCACTCTATGCTCGGTGACTACCACTGAACTGCCACCTTGAATCTTTTGTTGAGTTTCCTACAGTTCGTGAGCTTTACTCCAATGGAAGTTGTGATTTTATATGCCTCATCTATCCATGGCAGTAGGCGTTCGTTTAGGACCGCTTCTTTGAGCTGAGCGACATCCACCTGTTCCTTAAGCACCTTTGCCTCCTTCATCTGTGTGAGCTTTTGTGTAAGGGAGATCGTCTGCGCGGTTCCTTTGACCGTGTCATATCTTTATTGTAGCGGTGGCACGTTGTTCCTTGACTTCCAGTGAAGTTGAAGGCTAAGCCCTCAATTGTAATTCTATGATTTGTAGGTTCAACTCCAGCTAAATCCTAGCCATCTTTGTCTGAGTGTAGTGCACCCCTATGGCCAACTTACGGATGCAAGCCTCAACCGGTTCTTTTACCTGAATGTCCAACTCCAGGACCATTTGGCAGGCTTCCTCCACTACCTATATGATTTGCTTATTTTGTTCCATTGCCTCGTTGTGCTGTAGGCCCAAATGCTCGATATTGATGTGCTTCTCGCTCATCACCGCCAGAGCATGACTCTCTTGGGTCCTAAGTTCCACGATGACTCCATCTTACAAGAGGTGGAGCATCTCTCGACGGAGCGTGGCCATATTTAATACCACCCCTTTCAGTTTCCAGACCGTGGGCCTGTTGTCCTCATTTTTTGTAGTAAGTGCCCCATCTGGTAGCAGTATCGCGTTGGTCACCCTTGTGTGTAACATCTCCACAGCAGCTGAAGTGTCGATCGCGAGGCTGGTTGACATTGTGCTAGTCTATCGAGTGTGAGTTTGCAACTCCTGCAGCTCTGTCCAGAGAGTCGCTAATACTAATTGCTACTACTCTTCGAACTATTGGAGGGCCTTTGCAATGACCTCCCTCACTGTTTCTCTAATATTTTTCCATGCCCCTCAGTGAGGGTGATTGGGTCTAAGGATGTCTTTGAAGCTTTGGTTTTCTTCCATGACACTGCCTTCTCTTGTGGTTGCTAATGCTTGAGTTGGGTGGACGTCTTCTATAAGTCTGCACCACCTTGTTCTATCAGCTCCTCTATTTCTACCTTAGCCCCAGGCGAAGGTGAATTCTATCCTTCGCGCTCTTCTCCTCCTGTCTCCTACTGTTCTTCCAATTTTGCGGCATTGCATGCTGTCTAGGTCTTAGCCTCCTCTTCCTCTTTTTTGCACTTCTCAGCTAGCTGCGCCATTCTGAGCTTTGTTTCTTCCTTCTTACACTGTGCGGTGGACTTACCCATTTCCACCACGGAGCCTGTTGCAGCATGCCACTCTAGTGGCCAAGACTCGAGGACTGCAAAGATAACATCATCTGTTTCCATATAAGGTAAGCTATGACATGTCTTCGTGGGGCCCTTCCACACCTTGATAAAGACATGGTGGAAATCCTCTTTGAACTTTGCAAAGCTCTGCAAACTAGCAATCTGTATACTCATCTCCATGATCCAAAAGATCTTGCTTTCTTTTATGCATTGTGTGTCCTTGGTCACCCATAGTGAAGCATACTTCACTGCCTCTAGAAGGTCCGGTGCGGTTGAAGGGAATTGGTTGTCTTCTGGAAGCTCCTACACCATCAGTACAATCGATAGCAAGAGCCACGCGTAGTGGAATGTCTTGCCCCACTCCTATGCCTCACGACAGTTCACAAGGAACTTACCACATAGATAGTTTTCCTAGTTGAACAAGACTCCTTCAATGCATTGGGTTGCTAGTGCAATCACAGGCGCAGGCACCTCATCCACACAGTACTTCCATATCACCTTCACTACTAATATTTGTGTTGCTACCTTTACTGCAGGGTTGTTAATGCTGGAGATGGCATATCCCTGCTTCTTCTTCTCCAACTTGAATTTCTTTTTCATAGCTTCTGCGAGGGCCAACTCAACACCTTTTCCTTCTGATATATTGGTTAGATCCTCCCTTGAGTAAGGCAGCCATTTGATCCGATGGATCAAGTGGTCTGTGATGGGAATGGGCTCCTAGAGCCACAAACACCCATCATGCACCAAGAAAAGCAGCTGCCTGATGACGAAGACAGTCACTGGGGCACAGTGCTAATGCGGTACCCAGAGCAGGTTGAGCAGCTCAAATTTCTCTACACCGTTGATCCATGTATGCGGCTCTAATTTAATCATTCCAGCGGTCATGTTAATCAGTCGGCGCATTAGTTTCTTAGTCGCTGAATGCAAGAATTTCTCGTGATTTGCGAGGTCCTAATCTTCGAACTTTAGTACAGGAACCCATCCTAAGCACAGCCCTCAAAAACAATGTCATTGGGGAGCAACATAATTTGCAGGGAGCTCTTTCTCTCGTCCATGTCCTTTGGCACCTTGGCTTTGCCCTTGCACGGAGGAACATATTATGGAAACCTGGTAATAGGGTTCGCACCTTGGGTTTCAACTTCCATTTCCAAATCCTCCTCATCCGCCAGGATTTCTTCAAATTCTTCCTCGTCTGCCTCTAGATTAATGGCCTTCCCCTTTTCCTGCAAAGTGAGCTTGGTCCTCTATGGGTTTCTTGGTAAGATGCACATTGGTAGCACAGTCTACTTATCCTTCTATGGTCTCAGTGTCCTGGGTGATTCAGGGACTTCGACTACCACTTCGACACTCTCCGGGGAAGCTTCTACTACCTCAATTTCCTACGCGGCTTCCTCGGTTGTCACCTCTTTTGTGTCCATGTCTTCTTCGGGTGTTGACATCATTCTATTCAAGAGGTCCTGTGTCTCCTTCGGCAATCTCTCAAACGCTGAACTTGCTCTCAAAGCCTCAAAATTCACACGGTCCATACACACCTGATAGCGTGACAACTAAATTTTCAAAATGCCAAATGTTTTTTGTTGGACAACCACTTGTAATTTATAGGGCCTTTTGAATTGAAATCTGACTGTTCCCCTGTTATGAAACCAGCTCAAGAAAAGATAGAAAATATAGATCAACGCCTTAGAATTCAGCCTCTTCGAGGGGGCAACCTCCTTTACATTACATAAATGAACAATTCTTGGATGATTCAAATGAAAAAACCTCCTTTCTATATATAGGAGTCTAAGGAGTCACAATATAATCCAACCGACCTAACAATAATAATATAAAGCCACAAAAATAACAATAGAGGGATTCTATGGGGCACAATAATAAATATATGGGGGCAATAGGGGCACAACAATATTAATAAGGGGTATAACTACAATAGTAATGGGGTAATCACTGGTATTATAGGGACCCAACATGCCCCTCTCCTTCAAAAAAGTGTTGTCCTCAACGCTTGAGTAGTTCTGGATACTTCTGCATAAAATTATCATCCTCCCATGTGGAATCTTCAATGGATAAGTTCTTCCACTTGATAAGATACTCTGAAATTGATCAATTTCGTAGCAGTCAAGTTCTTGTTTCTGTGATTGCTTCCGGTTCCAATATAATTTTTCCTTCCTCGTCAAGTTCTGGCAATATTGTTTGAACTGGGAGCTTGTTGCCTATAACCTTTTTCAAACATGAAACATGGAAAACTGGGTGCAATCGAGAAGCTGCAGGAAGCTCCAATTTGTATGCGATAGTACCAATCTTTTGCAACACCTTGTACGGACCATAATACTTTGGTGATAATTTATTATCCTTCTTAGCTTGCTTGAGGGACATTTGCTTATATGGTTGTAGTAGTAGGAATACCCAATCACCTAGATCAAAACTTCTTTCATTGCGATGTTGATCTGCCTGTTGTTTCATTCTATTCTGTGCCAACACGAGGTTATCCTTTAAGAGTTGGAGGACTTGTTATTGATGTTCGATGTGTTGTTCCACTACCTGAACTTTAGAATTTTCTCTTAAATATGATGTGATGGATGGTGGTTGATACCCATAAAGTGCCATAAATGGGGTCATTTTTGTTGCTGTATGGAAGGAAGTGTTATACCACCATTTAGCCAGAGGCAACCATTTGACCCATTATGTCTATCTATCAGATACAAAGCAACGAAGATATCCTTCCAAACATTTGTTTACTATCTCAGTTTGCCCATCAGATTGAGGATGATAAGATGAGCTATGAGCTAACTGAGTACCAAGACAAGAAAATAATTCTGTCCAAAAATTTCCCGTGAAAATGGGATCTCTGTCACTTACAATAATCTTTGGGTTTCCATGTAGCTTTTGAATTGTTTCCATAAATGCAGTAGAAACTGTACTGGATTTAAATGGATGTGATAATGCACAAAAGTGTGCATACTTGGTAACTCTGTCAACTACCACCATGATGACACTCTTTCCCTCAGACTTGGGTAAACCTGTGATAAAATCCATTGAAACCTCCTCCCAACGTTGGCTTGGAATGGATAAAGGTTGTAATAGACCCGATGTCTTAATTGTTTCAACTTTATTTTGTTGGCAAACCAAACATTCCGCGACAAACTTTTGAATATCTGATTTAAGGCCATCCCAAAAAAATTCCTTCTTAACCGTGTGGTAAGTTTTTAAAAATCCTGAGTGCCCTCCTAAGGGAGAAGTGTGCAATTCCATAAGAATCTTTTGTTTTAGCTGGGAATTCTTACAGAGGTATAAGTGATCTTTGTACCATAATGAATCATTTTGCCAGTTAAATGTATCAGGCGTATTGGAATCTTGTTGTAACTTTCAAATAAGTGCCCACACTTCTTCATCATTCTTCCATTCCTCCCTTGCTTAATTTATCCAATCTGGTTGGATAATAGAAATGGCACACAACAATGCTTCCACATCCTCATCCTTTCTTGAGAGTGCATCTGCCACCACATTTTGCTTCCCTTTTTTGTAGATGATTTCAAAGTCATAACCCAACATCTTTGTGACCCACTTTTGTTGCTCTTCAGAGGATAATATTTGTTCTAAAAAGTATTTAAGGCTATCATGATCCGTTTTTACCTTGAAGTGTCTTCCCATTAGGTAGGGTCTCCATTTCTTAAGTGCATGGAGTATTGCCAACATTTCATTCTCATAAATAGCTTTGCTTAAAAACTTTCCCTTGATTGGACGACTTTCAAAAGCAATGGGTCTTTCATCTTGCATTAGAACAACACCAATTCCATTTCCTGAAGCATCACATTCCACAATAAAGGTTTTTGTGAAGTCTGGTGTAGCTAAGACCGGTGCTTGGCACATTGCCTCTTTAAGATGTTCAAAGGCCTTTGTTGCTTCCGGAGTCCATGAAAATGCATCTTTCTTCAATAATTTTGTTAGAGGTGCTACTATTCTCCCATAATTCTTAACAAACTTGCGATAATACCCTGTCAACTCGAGAAATCCTCGCAGATGCTTTATGGATGTGGGGATTTTCCATTCCATAATGGCTTTAATTTTGCTAGGGTCTACCTTAACTCCTTCATGAGATACAATATGACCCAGATATTCCACCTCCTGGACTCCAAAGAAACATTTGGATTTTTTTGCATATAATTGTTTCTCCTCCAATAGTTGTAGCACCCTGTCAACATGTTCAACATGATCCTTCCAAGACTTGTTGTAGATTAGTATATCATCAAAAAATACTAACACAAATTTTCTAAGGAATGGTTTGAAAATTGAATTCATCAAACCTTGAAATGTTGAAGGTGCATTGGTAAGGCCAAAAGGCATGACCAAAAATTCATAATGACCCTCATGAGTTCTAAATGTTGTTTTCAGAATGTCTTCAGTCTTCATTCTGATTTGATGATATCCTGAACGAAGATCCAACTTGGTGAAGTAAATTGATCCATAAATTCATCCAGTAATTCATCAATGACAGGAATGGGGAACTTATCTTTAATAGTGAGCTTGTTGAGCTCCCTATAATTCGGACACATGCGCCATGATCCATCCTTCTTGTGCACCAATACTACTGGAGCAGAGAAAGAACTTTGACTCGGTTGAATTATACCAACCTCTAGCATTTCTGCAACCATACGTTCAATTTCACTCTTTTGGACATAGGGATATTTGTACGACCTGATGTTTGGAGGAACACTTCCTGGAATCAGATGAATAGCATGATCATGATCATGCATAGGTGGGAGACCTTTGGGAGTCTCAAATACCTTCGAATGATTGTCCAAGACTTTTTGGAGATCTGGAGAAATAGATGATTCCGATGTGGAAACATCTAGCGAACATAATTGTGCAATTACACCTCTTTGCTCCTTTTTTAGAAGCTTTGTCATACCATTAGAGCTGATTATCTTTTAGGTTTCCCTGCAATACCCCTTAATTCAACTTCCTTTCCTTCCGTAGAAAATTTGATGAAAAGTTCTTGAAAATTAAAATATATTGTACCCAAGGATTGTACCCATTGGACTCCTAGTACAACATCAGCACCTACCATTGGAATGGAAAGCATTGGGCTAGTCAATACATATTCTCCCATGGATAGCTTGATATTATGGCACTTTCCAGAGCAATTTATTGTTCCTCCATTTGTAATCATCACTTGGCACTCTGGTGCTGGATATAGGAAGCAATTCAATTCTTTTGCTACCTTATAATGAATAAAATTGTGGGTGCTTCCTGAATCAATCAACACTATTACCCTTCTCTTCTTGAATTGTCCTTCTATCTTGATGGTTTGAGGAGTGGTAATTCCCACCAATGCATTACAAGATATGGTCGGATTTATTTTTTCTTCATCTAGGCTTTGTTCCTGGAGTATATCCTCTTCTTTTGACCTTTCTTGCTCCTTTTCTTCTTCCTCTTCACAATCTATGTAGAATAATTTCTTCTTAGCACACTTATGACCTTTAGTGTATTTGCTATCACAACTGTAACAAAGCCCTTTTGCTCTTTTTTCTTCCAATTTTTGTGGTGTAAGACTAGGGGCAACAACACTTCCGTCTTTATAGTTGTGAGTGGTATGCTTCCTGGTTGCCATAATTTTGCTTTCCATTTTTCTTGCTAACCTGAATGCCTTCTCTAATGAATCAGGTTCCCAAAGGCAAACATCATGTTGGATATTATCCTTTAAAGACCCTATGAACACATCAATCCTATGCTCCTCTAGAATATCTTTTACCCTTATGTTCAATTTTTGGAATTCCTCAATGTGCTCCATTATTGAACCCTTTTGTTTGAGACTTATAAATTGGCTAAAAAAGTGTTTCTTTTTGTATCCTTATAATGTGCTATCAATTCTTCTGTAAAAATTTCCCAAGTGATAAATTGTTTATGAGAGCAAAACCATTGATACCATACAAACTGATTTAAATATAAAGTTGCCATACGTACCTTTTGTGTGTTTTGCACATTATTGAGATCAAATTATTGCTCCATCTGTAATATCCATGTGGCGGGATCCTTGCCATCAAACTTCCTCATATCAATTTTTGGAATATGGTGGGTCTTCAATCCAACATTAGAGTTTATGGAATCATGATTAACATTTCTTTTGTTCACATCATGAGTTTCCTTTACAACCTTTTCACCATTAGTAAGTATTTCTTGTAGAAAATTTGTCAAACCTATCTTCAAATCTGCCATGTCTCTCTTCAAATCTGTCTTCGAATCATCCATCTTAGCTTCCATTCCCTTTATCTTAGATTCCACGCCATTTATCTTAGCTTCTGTTAGCTTTTGTGAGCGTGACATTTGTTGCACTTGTTCTTGTAATTTTGATATATCATGCAGCATTTCTTCCTCTTCTTCATGAGTCATGCTAGAGCTTTCAGGTTCCTTACTAGGTGTTTGCATTTTCTTTCCTCAGGGAATCAGTTACCGATAATAATGCTTTACTATGCCTTTTGAATTCCTTCAAACCAAGCTTACGCAAAAATTTAAAAAAAACTACACACCTTTTTTCACTTTGTAGAAGCCTGATATTGAATCTGATGTGTCTCTATAAATTCAAATCCTCTAGTTCCGAAATTGTGACTTGTAGTAGCCTTCTGCGTCCTCTTTCCAATGCCACAAGTCTGACCCAAATTGGATTCTCCAAGGAACAGTTATGCGAAATCTCCCACAGTGACTTGATTATAGACTAGTTCAGTAGAGCGAACTTGTACGACGTGCCACGAGTCACTGTTTCGACCTTTGGATCTGAAAAATGCATAAAAGAAACTACAGTTCGTCCTCTTTCTGTACCTTCTTATGAAATTTCAATCTGATCCCCAGAGAGAAAGTTATGACGATTTTCCCCAGGTCACCTGTTTGGAATGTAATTCAGGAGTCTGCAAAAGACCAACTTCCTCAGATCATATCTCCGCACATATAGTTCGAAAAGCTCTGAAATTTGGACCCGAGGTTCAATGAGATTTCTTTTCAAATGGGTCTTTTTTTCAACTTCTGAAACATCGCAAAAAATAAGTTATAGCGAAAATGCCACGATGACCTGTTTGGAGCAGCGAAACCCTAGAATCCAAAGCTCTGATACCAAATGTTATGAAACTAGCTCAAGAAAAGATAGAAAAGATAGATCAATGCCTTAGAATTCAGCCTCTTCGAGGGCGCAACCTCCTTTACATTACATAAATTAACAATTCTTGGATGATTCAAATGAAAAAACCTCCTTTCTATATATAGGAGTTTAAGGAGTCACAATATAATCCAGCCGACCTAACAATAATAATATAAAGCCACAAAAATAACAATAGAGGGATTCTATGGGGCACAGTAATAACAATATGGGGGCAATAGGGGCACAACAATATTAATAAGGGGTATAACTACAATAGTAATGGGGTAATCACTAGTATTATAGGGACCCAACATCCCCCCACATTCGGCCCATTAATGATAGATTGGCAGTAGATTTTCAAGAATCTAATCGATAAATTTTGCCTTAAGTGCTAGTAGCTTGCTCCATTTGGCCACAATATGACCATCAAATCATGAACAGTGACTTTAACGATCACTTTCTAATAGACTTGTGTGCTATTTACACGAGTAGCGTAGCTGCCTTCGCGTTGTTGCGGACCCTATGACACTTCCCTGCTTCACGTAGTCCTAAAATCACGTAGCTCCCCAACCCGGGCAATGTAGTTTATAGTCCTGCACCTCCTTTCAGCTACCTAGAGTGCTAAGACTATGCTACTTTCATTTAGTCACATGGTCGGGCCGCTGGTGTATGGCTTCAAGCGATTGCCATTCACCTTTCTTGGGAATTGTTCTCCATTTAACTTGGCCAACTGTACGCTCCTCCATCGATAATCTTCTTAATAACATAAGGCCCTAACCAATGCATCCTGAATTTTCTGGGGAATTTATTGAACTTACTATAATACAACAAAACCAGATCGTTTACCTTAAATGTGCGTAGCTTGACATATCTATCATGCCATGCATTTTCACACTGCTTTTGGACCTGTTGGTGAAACCGAGCCAAAAATATTTCTTCTTCGAGCTCATCTAGCTGCGTGAACCTCTCTTCCAAGGCTCGACGGTCCTTGATATATATGAGCACTGCTATGCATAGACTAGGCATGATGTATTCCATAGGCATTACGGCTTCCACACCATAGATAAGCCTAAAAGGGGTTTGTCCTGTCATCTTTTTGCATGTTGTTCAATAAGCCCACAATACTGTAGGTATGCATAGGTCCAAATCACTTCGCTGAGCATTACAAACCTTGGCTAGTGTGTTTTCAAGCACTTTGTTGAATGCCTCCACTGTCCTGTTAGCCTGTGGGTGATAAGGTGTGCTCTTCTGGTGATATACCTGAAATTCCTCTGTTATTGCGTTGATCATCTCATTCAGGAAGTGCGTGCCACGATCAGTCATCAAGATCCTTGGACATCCAAATCGTGTTAGTACATGCTCAAATAGGAACTTCATGGCCGTTGCACCCATGAAATCCTTCACCAATTGCGCTTCTGCCCAACGAGTCAAATACTTGTCGCAGGGATAATGTACCTTGCCCCTGTCTTCCGTTGTGGCTGAATGGGTCCTAAAAAACCTATTGCCCACTTCTTGAAAGGTTGCAATGTCATTTGTGGATTCAAAGGCATTTCATCCCTCCATGATGGCCTACCTATTCTTTCACATACATCAAATGCCTTACAATATGCTTTTGAATCTTGATGAAGGGTTGACCACCACAACCTTGTGCATAGAATCTTCTGTGTGGTTTCTCTCCTTGCATAATGTCCTCCCATGATGCCTCCATGAGCGTCTGTGAGGATGCTGCTTCATTTGAACTCAGGTACATATTGTCACAATATCTTATCACCTGCCATATTATATAGATGCATAGAAATTACAGGAAATCTGTTGCGCACACCACTAATTCCTTCTTTTGTTGGACAAAGTATCCTTCCAGTGCAATTCTTGTTGTTAGGAAGTGTATTATATCATCAAAATGACCATTCGCAACACGTACTGCAAATAGTTGTGTTGGGTCCCTATAATACTAGTGATTACCCCATTACTATTTTAGTTGTACCCCTTATTAATATTTTTGTGCCCCTATTGTCCCCATATTGTTATTATTGTGCCCCATAGAATCCCTCTATTGTTATTTGTGGCTTTATATTATTATTGTTAGGTCGGCTGGGTTATATTGTGACTCCTTAGACTCCTATATATAGAAAGGAGGTTTTTTCATTTGAATGATCCAAGAATTGTTCATTTATGTAATATAAAGGAGGTTTCCTCGAAGAGGCTGAATTTTAAGGCGTTGATCTATCTTTTTCTTGAGTTGGTTTCATAACATTTGGTATTAGAGCTTTGGATTCTAGGGTTTCATTGCTCCAAATAGGTCATCATGGTATTTTCACTATAACTTTTTTTCTGCGACGTTTCAGAAGCTAAAAAAAGAACCCATTTGAGAAGACATCACACTGAATCTCGGGTCTAAATTTTAGAGCTTTTCGCACTATATTTGTAGAGATATGATCTGAGGAAGTTAGTCTTTTTGCAGACTCTTGAATTACATTCTAAACAGGTGACCTGGGTAAAATCGTCATAACTTTCTCTCTAAGCATAGAATTGAAATTTCGTAAGAAGGTATAGAAAGAGGACAGACTATGGTTTCTTGTATATATTTTTCAGAGCCAAAGGTTGAAATAGTGACTCGTGGCACGTCGTACAAGTTCGCTCTACTGAACTAGTCTATAATCAGGTCACTGTGGGAGATTTCACATAACTCTTCCTTGGAGAATCCAATTTGGATCACACTGGTGGCATTGGAAAGAGAACATAGAGGGCTACAATAGGTTTCAATTTCAGAACTGGATGATTCGAAAGTACAGAGATACATCAGAGGCAATATCGAGCTCCTACCAAGTGAAAAAATGTGTGTAGATATTTTTAAATTTTTGCTTAAGTTTGGTTTGAAAAATTATTTTGAAGGAATTCAAAGAGCATAGTAGAGCATTATTATCGGTAACTAATGCCTCGAGGAAAGAAAATGCAAACACCTAGTAAGCAACCTGAAAGTTCTAGCATGACTCATGAAGAAGAGGAAGAAATGCTACATGATATATCAACATTACAAGACCAGGTGCAACAAATGTCACTCTAACAAAAGCTAATAGAAGCTAAGATAAAGGGAATGGAAGCTAAGATGGACGATTTAAAGATAGATTTGAAGACAGATTTGAAGATAGACATGGAAGATTTGAAGACAGATTTGAGATATTTTCTACAAGAAATACTTACTAATTGTGAAAGGGTAGTAAAGGAAACTCAAGATGAGAACAAAAGAAATGTTAATAATGATTCCATAGACTCTAATGTTGGATCGAAGACCCACCATATTCCAAAAATCGATATGAGGAAGTTTGATGGCAAGGATCCCACAACATGGATATTACAGATGGAGCAATTCTTCGATCTCGATAATGTGCAAAACAAACAAAAGGTACGTATGGCAACTTTATATTTGGAACCAAATCAGTTTGTATGGTATCAATGGCTTTGCTCTCGTAAACAATTTATCACTTGGGCAATTTTTATAGAAGAATTGATAGCACATTATGAGGATATAAAAAGCAACACTTTTTTTAGCCAATTGATAAGTCTCAAACAAAAGGGTTCAATAATGGAGCACATTGAGGAGTTCCAAAAATTGAACATAAGGGTAAAAGATATTCCAGAGGAGCATAGGATTGATTTGATCATAGGGCCTTTAAAGGATAATATACAACATGATGTTCGCCTTTGGGAACCTGATTCATTAGAGAAGGCATTCAGGTTAGCAAGAAAAATGGAAATCAAAATTATGGCAACCAGGAAGCATACCACTCACAACTATAAAGATGGAAGTGTTGTTGCCCCTAGTCTTCCACAACCTATAAGGTTGACACCAAAAAAATTGGAAGAAAAAAGAGCAAAAGGGCTTTGTTACAGTTGTGATAGCAAATACACTAAAGGTCATAAGTGTGCTGAGAAGAAATTATTCTACATAGATTGTGAAGAGGAAGAAGAAAAGGAGCAAGAAAGGTCAAAAGAAGAGGATATACTCCAGGAACAAAGCCTAGATGAAAAACAAATAAATCCGACCATATCTTGTAATGCATTGGCAAGAATTACCACTCCTCAAACCATCAATATAGAAGGACAAATCAAGAAGAAAAAGGTAATAGTGTTGATTGATTCAGGAAGCACCCACAATTTTATTCATTGTAAGGTAGCAAAAGAATTGAATTTCTTCCTATATCCAGCACCAGAGTGTCAAGTGATGATTGCAAATGGAGGAACAATAAATTGCTCTGGAAAGTGCCATAATATCAAGCTATCCATGGGAGAATATGTATTGACTAGCCCAATGCTTTCCATTCTAATGGCAGGTGTTGTTGTCGTACTAGGAGTCCAATGGCTACAATCCTTGGGTACAATAGCTATTAATTTTCAAGAACTTTTCATCAAATTTTATATGGAAGGAAAGGAAGTTGAATTAAGGGGTATTGCAAGGAAACCAGGAAAGATAATCAGCTCTAACGGTATGACAAAGCTTCTAAAAAAGGAGCAAAGAGGTGTAATTGCACAATTATGTTCGCTAGATGTTTCCACATTGGAATCATCTATTTCTCCAGATATCCAAAAAGTCCTGGACAATCATTCCAAGGTATTTGAGACTCCCAAAGGTCTCCCACCTATGGGTGATCATTATCATGCTATTCATCTGATTCCAGGAAGTGTTCCTCCAAACATCAGGCCGTACAGATATCCCTATGTCCAAAAGAGTGAAATTGAAAATATGGTTGTAGAAATGCTAGAGGCTGGTATAATTCAACCGAGTCAAAGTTCTTTCTCTATTCCAATAGTATTGGTGCACGAGAAGGATGGATCATGGTGCATGTGTCTGGATTATAGGGTGCTCAACAAGCTCACTATTAAAGATAAGTTCCCCATTCCTATCATTGATGAATTACTGGATGAATTGCATGGATCAATTTACTTCACCAAGTTGGATCTTCATTCAGGATATCATCAAATCAGAATGAAGACTGAAGACATTCCGAAAGCAGCATTTAGAACTCATGAGGGTCATTATGAATTTTTGGTCATGCCTTTTGGCCTTACCAATGCACCTTCAACATTTCAAGGTTTGATGAATTCAATTTTCAAACCATTCCTTAGAAAATTTGTGTTAGTATTTTTTGATGATATACTAATCTACAACAAGTCTTGGAAGGATCATGTTGAACATGTTGACAGGGTGCTACAACTATTGGAGGAGAAACAATTATATGCAAAAAGATCCAAATGTTTCTTTGGAGTCCAGGAGGTGGAATATCTGGGTCATATTGTATCTCATGAAGGAGTTAAGGTAGACCCTAGCAAAATTAAAGCCATTAAGGAATGGAAAATCCCCACATCCATAAAGCATCTGCGAGGATTTCTCGGGTTGACAGGGTATTATCGCAAGTTTTTTAAGAATTATGGGAGAATAGCAGCACCTCTAACAACATTATTGAAGAAAGACGCATTTTCATGGACTCCGGAAGCAACAAAGGCCTTTGAACATCTTCAAGAGGCAATGTGCCAAGCACCAGTCTTAGCTACACTGGACTTCACAAAAACCTTTATTGTGGAATGTGATGCTTCAGGAAATGGAATTGGTGTTGTTCTAATGCAAGATGAAAGACCCATTGCTTTTGAAAGTCGTCCAATCAAGGGAAAGGTTTTAAGAAACGCTATTTATGAGAAGGAAATGTTGGCAATACTCCATGCACTTAAGAAATGGCGACCCTACATAATGGGAAGACACTTCAAGGTAAAAACGGATCATGATAGCCTTAAATACTTTTTAGAACAAATATTATCATCTAAAGAGCAACAAAAGTGGGTCACAAAGATGTTGGGTTATGACTTTGAAATCATCTACAAAAAAAGGGAAGCAAAATGTGGTGGCAGATGCACTCTCAAGAAAGGATGAGGATGTGGAAACATTGTTGTGCGCCATTTCTATTATCCAACCAGATTGGATAAATGAAGCAAGGGAGGAATGGAAGAATGACGAAGAAGTGTGGGCACTTATTCGAAGGTTACAACAAGATTCCAATATGTATGATACATTTAGCTGGAAAAATGATTCGTTATGGTACAAAGATCACTTATACCTCTGTAAGAATTCCCAGCTAAAACAAAAGATTCTTATGGAATTGCACACTTCTCCCTTAGGAGGGCACTCAGGATTTTTAAAAACTTACCACAGGGTTAAGAAGGAATTTTTTTGGGATGGCCTTAAATCAGATATTCAAAAGTTTGTGGCAGAATGTTTGGTTTGCCAACAAAATAAAGTTGAAACAATTAAGATACCGGGTCTATTACAACCTTTATCCATTCCAAGCCAACATTGGGAGGAGGTTTCAATGGATTTTATCACAGGTTTACCCAAATCTGAGGGAAAGAGTGTCATCATGGTGGTAGTTGACAGACTTACCAAGTATGCACACTTTTGTGCATTATCACATCCATTTAAAGCCAGTATAGTTTCTACTGCATTTATGGAAACAATTCAAAAGCTACATGGAAACCCAAAGATTATTGTAAGTGATAGAGATCCCATTTTCACTGGAAACTTTTGGACATAATTATTTTCTTGTCTTGGTACTCAGTTAGCTCATAGCTCATCTTATCATCCTCAATCTGATGGGAAAACTGAGATAGTAAACAAATGTTTGGAAGGATATCTTCGTTGCTTTGTATTTGATAAATAGACACAATGGGTCAAATGGTTGCCTCTGGCTGAATGGTGGTATAACACTTCCTTCCATACAACAACAAAAATGACCCCATTTATGGCACTTTATGGGTATCAGCCACCATCCATCACATCATATTTAAGAGAAAATTCTAAGGTTCAAGCAGCAGAACATCACATTGAACATCAACAACAAGTCCTCCAACTCTTAAAGGATAACCTCGTGTTGGCACAGAATAGAATGAAACAAAAGGCAGATCAACGTCACAGTGAAAGAAGTTTTGATGTAGGTGATTGGGTATTCCTACGGCTACAACCATATAAGCAAATGTCCCTCAAGCAAGCTAAGAAGGATAATAAATTATCACCAAAGTGTTATGGTTTGTACAAGGTGTTGCAAAAGATTGGTACTATGGCATATAAATTGGAGCTTCCTGCAGCTTCTTGATTGCACCCAGTTTTCCATGTTTCATGTTTAAAGAAGGTTATAGGCAACAAGCTCCCAGTTCAAACAATATTGCCAGAACTTGACGAGGAAGGAAAAATTATATTGGAACCAGAAGCAGTCACAGAAACAAGAACTCGATAGCTACAAAATTGATCAATTTCAAAGTATCTTATCAAGTGGAAGAACTTATCTGCTGAAGATTCCACATGGGAGAATGAAAATTTTATGCAGAAGTATCCAGAACTACTCAATCATTAAGGACAACACTTTTTTGAAGGAGAGGGGCATGTTAGGTCCCTATAATACTAGTGATTATCCCATTACTATTGTAGTTATACCCCTTATTAATATCGTTGTGCCCCTATTGCCCCCATATTGTTATTACTGTGCCCCATAGAATCCCTCTATTGTTATTTTTGTGGCTTTATATTATTATTGTTAGGTCGGCTGGATTATATTGTGACTCCTTAGACTCCTATATATAGAAAGGAGGTTTTGTCATTTGAATCATCCAAGAATTGTTCATTTATGTAATGTAAAGGAGGTTGCCCCCTTGAAGAGGCTGAATTCTAAGGCATTGATCTATCTTTTCTATCTTTTCTTGAGCTGGTTTCATAACAGAGAGAGAGAGAAAGAGAGACAAATGAAGCAATGCAAGGAAGGATGAAGGAATGGAGGGGGAAATACCTACTACGTTGATATAAGTCTCCTTTTATTTTGGAGTTCATGATCTCAAATGAGGTGGGGGAGGAATATCAATACCCACCGAGATAACTGAGTAAAAATAATAATGGCATGCCCAACAATGTGGGACTAAGCTACAAAGTACTTAGATTGGTACAAAGTCCCTAACTTGTCCAACAAAGCCTTCACCGAAGCTTCCCATGATACATTTAGCAATACTAAATCTGAGACACACAATCGTATTGTGTTCTTTGCCTTCTGATCCAACTTTGCCTAGTCTTTAGATGACATTGTTGTTGGTTTAGTACATGAATCTACTATGATCCACTGATCTTTGTCCACTAGCAGATCCTCCATATTGAGTTTCCACAACTCAAAACTCTTACCATTAAATTTTCCAATCTCTATCTTTCCACTGCTCGTCATCTTCTTTCTCCATAAGAATCAATCCCGTAGATCTCCCACTGAATAGGGTCTACCACAGGCCCGAGGAAAACCCCTCAATAGCAAAGGCGTCCTCTTGAAGCCAAAATAACTCTGATACCAAATGTAGGTTTCAAACCTATACATGAATTACCTGCATACAAATTCTAAAAATAGAAAATAAACAATGGCAAGAGAATAAAACATAAAACAGATATACAAAGATATTTTCCCCTGGATCCCAAAACCAGGACTACTAGATTGATTTTTCATTATGTTCCTTTAAATGGTACAATATATATATATATATATATATATATATATATATATATATATATATATATATATATATATATATATATATATATATATATATATATATATATATATATATATATATATATATATATGTCGAAGCATCCATAAACCCCTATCCATTAACCCTCGATTAGAACATAACTATAGTTCCCTTGACCATATCTACAAAATACCATGGATTGAAAACCATCACGCCCAAAACCATGTGTGGAATCCATGCAAAAAACCATAGGTAGGTCCACCCACCTAATATAGGGTCCAATTTTTTTTTCCTAGATCACTACCCTAGACTCCGTGTAGGAGGGTTATTTCCCCCATACATACCTTTCAGTAGTGCCCAACGAAACGTATAAGGGGGGTTGTCGCCCCCCTTGTGACCCCCCCACGTGTGGAAAGAATATAACAAAACCCAACATGGAGGAGGTGATACCTACTAATATGATATACGTCTCCTTTTATTTTGGAGTTCATGATCTCAAATGAGGTGGGGGAGGGATACCCATACCCACCAAGATAACTAAGTACAAATAATAATGCCATGCCCAATAATGTGGGACTGTGATACAAAGTACATGATAGATGATATGATGACATCAATGGGCCAGAAAGTGATACAATGAGTTCCATATACATAATTTACCTAGAAAACAAAGGCCAAGACTGATTATAATGACATATGAGTACATGAGATAAAATGCCCCTAAAGCTAAAATGGTGAGGGGAATCACAACCAAATAAGTCTTGTTGCACAAGAAAGTTCTATGAAGATCTAAATGGATCATTTGAATAAGACATGCATATTGTGGGTGTTGTAAGTTCCGGGAATTGAACCCATCATATCTATGGAACTACATATGAGGTTGGATAATGAGATGTAGACATCGGGGAATGTGGGGAAATAATTGAGGGGCCACCTCGTCATGAGGTCTGGAACATATCACACACACTAGAGAAATGTTGGTACAATCTGCTGGATCACCAGACCACCAAGTGTATGATTCATGATCATGTGATAATGAGCTCAAGTTGAGCACGGGAGAAACAACCAAGTCAAAGGGAAATGAAGATTCCCTTTGCTTGACCTGAGGAACTAAACCATGATGAAAGATGGAACCAAGGTACACTGCCCTCTAAACCATTTTCCTGGAATAAATGTACTGAATTCAATAGAAGAGAGCCCGCCAGAGGTGAGGCAATGAAGATTCCTCAACAAAGGCATGAGGGTCGTTGTCGGGTGACTGATGGAGTGATAGAAGGGATGAATATGGAAAGATACAAGAGGAGATGAAGATTGATGAATTCCCTTGTTAGAGCATGCTATGCTGACCTGATAGCGAATGACTCAATTTTAGAGGGGATGGTCAATTACTCAAATGAAGGCTTTTCAAAGATGGAGCAATACAGATGGAGGCCAAATATGAGCACAATGAGATGAATGCAACCAAAAAATGGATGATATACTATAACATGACTCAAGGGGACTCAGAGCAGACTTCATAGATGCAAGGGTGACTCATCGTTGATGCAATGAACAAGGGTGAATCGATAATGCTTCCATAAAGTGGGGAGGCCCAAAGGGGATTGTAAAAACATGAGTAAAAAATGGTTACTCATGAAAAAAATTGACATGTGAGTAAGCCAGTGTAAGGGTAAAGGGGCCTATGAGTACAAGCGACTCATATGAAGAAATTAAATTTGAATAAGCAACAAAGTGAGACCTCATGGAAAAAATGACTTCCTAGTGAATTGTCAAATTACCAAAAAAAAAGAGACCCATTATAGAACTCGGTGAGAGATTTCCAATGGTGCTAAAAGTTTGTCAAATCGAATTATGATTTGGTCACAATGGGAAATAGAAAAACTATGGTTTTTCCTATAAATGGGCTTCTTGGCCCCGAATCCAATTCATCTGCATAGTGAGTTGTTGGAGAACTTAGAGAGGAGAAGAAATCTTTGAATATTGGGGAGATCGTAGCAGAGAAACTAACCGTCAAAATTCGGATATGTGACTTTCATGTAGGTGGCCTTACTTGTCTAAAAATGGCCTTAATGATTCTAGGAAGGATGGTTCCTGTTGAAGAATTAAGGAAAGAGAGAGATATATGGATTAACTACTAGATAAGTTCTAAGATCATCCCCACCCTCCAAATCAAACATGGGGACCGAGTGATAAATGTGGTATCACATAAAGTAGAAGACTGGAAGATATGGTATCAAACATCTATGATATATGATGTATATATGGCTCACAGAAGAGGCTGGTAGGACAAACTATCCAAGGAATGAAAGGATAATCAACCATACCTATATCATTTGGGTCTAGGCTAAGACTTATTTTGATTAAGTGATAAGGGGCCAACAGCATCATTCTCCCAAACATGAGATACTCCCTCCCAAGCATATGTCATGGAGGGGACTAATTAGGTATGCAAAGGTGGGAATGATGCCCCTAGTTGGATGAATTTGTAGAGTGGCATTGTGTTCCAAGTGCTTAAATAAGGGATTCAAGCATTCATCCCTAATGGCAGAAGATCCTCCAAAGGATGACAAATAGATGTAGGGGCATATGTGCCCTCCAATTTTGTATGTACGGTTATAACATGCTCTCGAGATCACATATGTATTTAGAATAGTGGACCCTAAACAATTTTTGATGATGTGGTTCACCATTTGTTTTTTATGGTTGTCTTCTTATGGGAAGAATGGATAGGCATAGTTACAGAAAGGAAATGGTGGACTATCAACCTCATTTGGCACTGCATATATAAGTCAAATGGACAGAATTTCTTGGTTCACATACATGATGTCACTATACGAAAGAGTGGATTCAGATATAATGAACCGATGCTCACCGAAATGGCACGATGGTTGAACAACAACAATGTCGAAGGGATTGGGTTATTGATGTAAAATAGAGGAATTCTTAAGTGCATCATCCCTAGAGTGATCTGAAGTGATATGAGACTCTAGAGGGCCTTCTAAAATGGGGAATAATAATGTTACTAGAGTGGACACTACTAGATGTACTAGGAGGGTGGGGGACAATTATTTCTCTTGGACAGTAAAAAATGGATGCCCCCTAGCCAAACATTGAATGGAAATGTAATGGCCACAAGGTGGATGTGGTTTGAATGCTTGGGTTCAAAGTAAGGGGTTATCAGACCAATTGACCTTACCATGAAGGAAGTCTTTGAACTCCAAAACATATTGATCATGGGTGTACCGCGGAAGAAAGTACACACAATGGTGCATATCATCCCAAGAATAATCATGGGTGGTCATGGCTTCCATGATGTCTTCATTAGAATGAAAGATCGGAGGATAGGAGGAAGAGAGACCACATAATGAAGAAGAGCTACCTAAGGAATCTTCATGAGAGACAAGGTTCACATGTACATTGTCGGAAAGAGGAGACAGATGACTAGTAGATGTAACACCTACAAAAGTTGATACCAAAGTGTTCATCAAAGAAGGTTCAACTGAATCACAATAGGAAACATCAAGAGAGTCCCAATAGATCGATCCCATGGATGAAAATAGGTAGAGAATAGGGGCAGAACTATCTATCATCTCGACATTAGGAGGGGGGATATCAATGGTGGTTTGGGAAACCTCTTGCTCTGGCATAATAGCGGGACCAGAACCCATAGGTAGAGGGGAAGTGGAATCACTACGAGCGACATCTAACCCGTGAATTGCTTGAAGTGTATCGTGAAAAATTTGAGATAGGGACAGTGATGGGAATAATGGCCATAAGGATATCACAAATCACAAGGTTGATTCGTGCGCAAGGATATGTTCTTCTTAGATGGCTTGGGTAAGGTGACATGGACCTCCGGAATGCTAGAGTCAAAAAAGGTATCAGACACCACATTCTTGATATGAGGGATCTTAGGACAATTATTAGTAGCATGCCCAACAATGTCATAGAAAGTGCATGGAGAAGAATACTTTGGCGATTTAGGAGGAGCTAGAGTTTTTGGAGTGCCTTTTCTTTGGGTCCCTTTTTCTAGACTTTTCCCCCCTCACCAGATGATTTCACAGTAGTATTGTCTTTCTATTGAGTTTGTTATGGAACTAAAGCAAAGGAAGGGGTAGGAACATTAGGTTGAATAGGGGTCAAATATATGTAAGGTTTGATCTGATTAGGGGTGTTTTGGGGAGGATTAATTTACCAAACTGGGATCCCCAAGTTGATGTTAAGTAGACTCAACGTAGCCATAATAGGGGTAGAAAATATTCTAGGTGGCAAGAATAAGAAAGGTGTATAAATAGAAGGGTAATGACTTGGAGGAACTGCTCCTGGATGGTTAAGACCCGGGGAATGATTCCACGATGAAAAGGGTTGGGAGAGATACCAGTAGAAGGAAATGAGCTTGAAGGAATGGTTCTTGAAGGATGGGTTGGGTTAGGATCAGGAGGTTGTGGAGGAGTTGGTTACTGTGAAGGTGTATCATACTGCTTATGGGTGTCTCACGATGTTTGAAGCATGAAAAAATTAGAAGAGCTAGGCTCATAAGGAATAGTTGGTGGGCCATAATTAGCCCTAAGAAACATGGAATATTTATAGACTATAGGAGATACATTAGTAAGGGAAGTTATAGTCTTATTTCTAGTCATTGATAAGATAATGGTCTAAGGAGATGTCTGAGATTGAGGGTCATAGTAGGTCAACTAATCAATAGTGATGATCTTTTCATTGTGAGGAAATCACATCTTACGAAAGAGAGTGGATGTGACAAATAACATGGAATGGGTGTAACTAAGAGCCAGCAAGATGTTATAATCTATTGGGGTATCAATGACTTCTATATCAATTACGACATTCTTTCCGGAAATAGTAATAGGAAAATTGTGATACAAATTGAGGGGTTGTCAGGGATGACCATCCCAAGCACGAATATTGATAGTGCATGGGGATAGGTTAGGGGAACCAAGTTGCTTCCAAACACTAGCGACCATCATATAGGTGGAGGCACCTTCATTTATGATACAACTACTGGACCATAGCATTTTTTATGGAGAGTGGTATTTGAAAAGCAACTGATGAAGGAAAAGGGGGATGTTCCACTTTGTCAATGCCAAATACAATCAGATGATCGTCATAAGGATCCATGATTCCTAGAGAAGAGAGTAGATATTTCTATTGGGACGGACACATCTGGAGGACTTCCAACATTCACATGGAAACAGGGGATTGTACCATGTTACCTACTATGTTATAGGTATGGGCGATTTTGGAAGAAGCAACATTTCGACATAATGGACCTTTGGGGATCTTGGGGGGGACTCAAATTTAGGTATAGGGATCTATAAGGTGCCATTTGGTGACAATAGAGGCTCAGTGGAAACTTTGGTTTTAGGACCAGTCGTTGACTTGGTAGAGGGCTTGTCATACTAGCACGATTGAGTTTGAAGGTTGACTTGTTCAGTGTTGACTTTGTTAGAATTCATCATGAGGATATGGTAATTATTCTTACTAGATTGTGAAGGGTGAGGAGTGCATTACTCTGTGTGGGTTGGGCAGTTACATATCCCTAATAGGGAAAAGGATTTGTAAGCACAACTGGTTGTGATGAAGTAGGAAGGCAAAGAGGTGGGGAAATGGGATGGGGTCCTCTAGTAGTAGTTGCTTGAGCTTCCCATGCTTACTGCATATGAGGTAATAGGGGACATTCATTAGTATAATGGCCAAATTCTTTGCAAAAAGAACCTCATTTATTCATACTAAGAGACCTTTTTTTCTTGTTTTGTCTGCCCTGTTGTTCGGTCATGGAATTAGGTTGGTCACCCTAAGGGGAATTAGGTGGTAGACCTTGATTGGTTACCTCGAGATGGTTGGTTTCAATTACCATTCCCCTTATTATTTCATTTGGGGTTTGGGGGATTTGTTGCACTTTGTTGAGAATACACTTGACCTTGAGGAGGTGGTTGTTGTTGTGGCAGTGGTGGAGGATGCATGGGAAGTTGGGGCACTGGTGTCAAAGGGGCTAGAGCACGAGGGGTGTATAAGGATATATTGAATTGGAGGTAATATTTGGATAACTAGGTGAAGTGACAAATGACCCTCGCATGGACTGATGCAAAAGGGGAAATGCGTATGATGTGCTTGAATCTTGGCAAGGGTTTCCATGGAAAGGAAAAGGAGGATGATAGGTGTAAGTGGATCTAGTCTCCCCTTGGGGTTGACCATATCTCATGTGAGGTTGAGGATTTGGTGGAGGTGGAGGGTGTGAGATAGATCCAATGATATTGTCAGTGGCATGAGATCCCCCTAGCATATTAGCAACACTAAGTCGAGGAAGGTTGGGAAGGACAATATAAGCATATCCTAATTGTGCATAGATCAGGTCAAATTTCAAGGCTACTTGAATAGCTTCTTCCTAAGACTAGGGGAAGTGGGAGGTGAAATATTTATCAATGGGGGCCAAAAGAGATTTAAGGAACCAATCCATAAAGACACATTATTCATATTCGGAAGCCCTACATATGCTCCTCCTTCTACACCATTCTTCAACATGGTCAGATAGGCGGGTGGAAATGTTTTGACGAAAAGAGGTTAAGAGTTTGGTACCAGTGTCATATCGGAGGGGTATCTAGAAGTATGACATAAAATATTTGGTAAGAGTCACGAAGGTGGAATGTGAGGCATGTGGTTGGTCCACATACCACTTGGTAGCAAGTCTAGTAAGGGTGTGTTGGAACAAAAAAACGAATGGAGTCTTCAGTGATGGAACTAGATGAACACCACATATGAAATGAGAGAATATGATTTGTGGGATCTTATCCAGGATTACCTTCGAACTTGGGGATGTCAAAAGGAAGCTTAGTAGGCATAGCAAGCCAACTAGGATCGTGGATAAGAGGATCATTGATAAGCTAGTTGTTAAGTCCCTATACTACTAGTGTAACCCCTTATTGTTATTATTACAACCCCCTTATTATATTGTTGTGCCCATGTAGTCTCCATATTGTTATTATTGTGCCCCATAGAAGCCCACTATTGTTATTATTGTGCCCTTACATTATTATTATTATGTCGGCTCTAATTATATTACGACCCCTTAGACTCCTATATATAGAAAGGATGTCTTGTCATTTGTATCATCTAAGAATTGCTTATTTGTGTAAAGTAAAGGAGGTTTCCCCCTCGAAGAGGCTTATTTCTAAGGCGTTGACCTAATATTTCTATCTTTCTGTGACCTGGTTTCATAGCATTTGGTATTAGAGCTATGGATTCTAGGGTTTTGTTGCTCCAAACATGACGTCAAGGAATTTTCACTGTAACTTTTTCACTACGAAGTTTCAGAAGCTACAAAAAAATACCCATTTGAGAAGAAATCGATTTAAACCTCGTATTCGAATTTCAGATATTATATCCCTATATTTTCAGAGATATAGTCTGATACATTTAGGCTATCTGCAGGCAACCGAATTACATCCTAAACAGGTGACCTAGGGAACATCATCATAACTTTCTCTCTGGGCATCAAATTGAAATTTCATAAGAAGTTGTAGAAAAAGGACTTCCTGTAGTTTTTTGTATATAAGGTTCAGGTAGTAAGGTTGAAACAACGACATGTGGCATGCCATACAAGTTTTCTCTACTGAAACATTATATAATCAGGTCATCTTAGGAGATTGGGCATAAATCTTTCTTGGAGAATCAAATTTTGATCAGACTTGTGGAGTTAGAAATAGGACTCATATGGCTACTGCAGGAGACAATTTTAGAACTTTGAGATCTGAAAGGACAGAGTTACAGTCATTTCAAGATCGAGATCCTGAAATCAAGAAAAGGCGATATGAGGAAGTTTGATGGAAAGGATCCAGTAAATTGGATACTACAGATGGAGCAACATTTTGATCTACATGGTGTATGACTATTACAAAAGGTATGTATTTCATCTTCATATTTAGAACCGGATCAATTTTTATGGTATAAAGGGCTTTGTTCTCTTAAACAACTTGTTACATTGTCAATTTTCATGGAGGAAATGATAGCACATTATGATGATACAAAGAACAGCACTTTCTCTAAAGAAACATCACAACAATTGGAAGAAAAAAGAGAAAAAAGACTTTATTACAAAGTGGAAAGAAAAATTATGGCAACAAGGAAGTCTACCCCTCACAACTATAAATATGGAAGTGTTGTTTCTCCTAGCCTTCCACAACCTAAAAGGGTTACACCACAACAATTGGAAGAAGAAAGAGAAAAAGGTCTTTGTTACAATTGTGATAACAAATACATTAAAGGTCATAAGTGTGCTGAGAATAAATTATTTTACATTGATTATGGAGAGGAAGAAGAAAAGGATCAATAAATGTCAAAAGAAGAGTATATACACTATGAAACAACCCCAAAGAAAGAAGAAATGAATCCGACCATATCTTGTAAAGCATTGGAAAGAATTACCACTCCTAAAACTCTCAAGATAGAAGGACATATCAAGAAGAAAAAGGTTCAAGAAGTGAAAGATAACATCGAGAAAGAAGAAATGAATCCAACCATAAGTTGTAATGCATTGGATGGAATTACCACTCCTCAAACTATCAATATAGAAGGACATATCAAGAAGAAAAATGTTCAAGAATTGAAAGATCACATCGAGTCTCAAGAAATCAATCCGACCATATCTTGTAATGCATTGGAGGTAATTACCACTCCTCAAACTATCAAGATAGAAGGACATATCAAGAAGAGAAAGGTAAGAGTGTTGATTGATTCGGGCAGTACCCATAATTTTATTGATTGTAAGATAGCCAAGGAATTGAATTTCTTCCTATATCCAACACCGGAGTGTCAAGTGATGGTTACAAGTGGAGGAACCATAAATTGCTCTGGAAAGTTCCATAATATCAAGCTATCCATGGTATAATATGTATTGAATAGCCCAATGCTTTCCATTCCAATGGGTGGTGCTGATATTTTACTAGGAGTCCAATGGCTACAATCTTTGGGTACAATAGCTTTTAATTTTCAATAACTTTTCTTGAATTTTTTTTTGGGAATGAAAGGAAGTTGAATTGAGGGGTATCGAAGGAAAACCTAGAATGATTATCAACTCTAACAACATGAGAAAGCTTCTAAATAAAGAACAATGGGGTGTAATTGTACAATTATGTTCACTAGAGGACCCCACATAGGAATCATGCATTTATCCAGATCTCCAAAACGTTTTGGACTATCATTCCAAGGTATTTGAGACTCCCAAAGGCCTCCCACCTATTTGTGATCATGATCATGCTATTCATTTGATTCCACGAAGTGTTCCTCCAAACATTAAGCCTTACATATATCCATATGCCCAAAGGAGTGGGAAATCATTCAAAAGTTGCAGAAGATCACAGTTCAAATAGTGTTACGAGAACTTGACAAGGAAGGAAAAACCATATTGGAACCTGAAGTAGTCACAGAATTGAGAAATCTAAAGCTACGAAATAGATCAATTTCAGAGTATCTCATCAAGTGGAAGAACTTACCTGCTGAAGATTCCACATGGGAAGACAAGAATTTATACAGAAGCATCAAGAACTACTCAAGCATTGAGGACAACACTTTTTGAAGGAGAGGGGCATGTTAGGTCCCTATACTACTATTTTAACCCCTTATTGTTATTAGTACAACCCCCTTATTATATTTTTGTGCCCATGTAGTCCCCATATTGTTATTATTGTGCCCCATAGAAGCCCACTATTGTTATTATTGTGCCCTTACATTATTATTATTATGTCGGCTTTCATTAGATTATGACCCCTTAGACTCCTATATATAGAAAGGAGGTCTTGTCATTTGTATCATATAAGAATTATTTATTTGTGTAATGTAAAGGAGGTTGCCCCCTCGAAGAGGTTTATTTCTAAGGCGTTGACCTATCTTATCTATCTTTTTGTGAGTTGGTTTCATAACACTGGCTGAAAATATGGAGGCTCAAACCAACCATAAAGGGAAGCAATGGATGGTTAGTGACCACACCGGTAGAGGTTCCTCTTGTGGGGTTGCCTTAGTTACCACCTTTGTTTCCCACACCCACGTTGGTGCCTGACATGGTCGCAATACGAGGTTGGGAAGATGCAAAATCAAAGGAAGAACTCGAAGAATCAACAAAACCAAAGTTAGAAGGAAGAATCAATGGAGGACTAGGAGGAGGAAATTTTAACTCGACGCAGAGGAATAAGATGCCCTAAAGGAAACTGGGGGTGAAGGCCACAAAGTCTCTGCGAAAAACTCATAGAGGGCTCAATGATGTCAAGACAAAAATTAATCAATAGAATAAAAGGGGATCATAGGAGAAAAATAGCAACAAACAACAAGAAAACACCTAGAATAGTGATGCCAAGTGTAAACTAACTATATTAATATGCTATAATTCAAGCAAACACATCCTAACAAATAAAAATGATATCTAGCCTATAAGTGATATAAATCTTCAAACAAGTCCTAAATCTACTATTTTAGATGGCCTTCCAAAATACTTCTTACTTGACAAAATCTCATCCACGCAAGCATAGTTGTCCAGAGAAAGGTGCGGTAGAGAACTAGCTACTACCCACAACCAATCCTATAGGGTGTTTTCCTATGATTGGTCACTACAGTTATCTTTGTCCCATAGGGGTGGTTGATTATTGAAATTCTTGGTGATTAGCCATTGCATGAGATTCTCTACCATGGGTTCGGTAGCCCTGATGAGAACCACTCATATGATGACCTAGCCTAACCCCCTCTGAATCGGGTTTATGATGCACTATGGATTTGGATGGTGGGATGGTGAAGGATTTTAATCTCCCTAATATGTCAACTTCTATGTTCCAATGTAAGTGATTGATGGCTTTTATTGGAAGTCTATCCTACTGATCCTACACCTAACTACACAGATTACTTGGCCCTAGTGCCTAAGTGGACTTAATCTATGTGTGTTGAATTATTAAGGTGTAGTGTTTCAAGTCTTGGCTTGATGGTGTTACCCAAGGTCACATTCCCTTTGGGTGTGTGTGTGTGAAAATGATGTGTCAAGAGGATGAGTTAATTGAGCTTCATTTTTGATTCCATGTGCTGCTGAAAAAAAGTGTGAAAAAAATGTAAATAATGTTGAAAATGGACAGTAAAATGAACAACAAATCCAAGCACAAAACCTACACCCAATAAGTATATCAAGAAGATAAAAGAGAGGTGGGAAAGGAGTTACTAAAATACACATAAATGGCCAAAGGATCTAATGTCTAAGGGACTATGATCTAGAGGCACTAATCTGTTGTAAATGGTGCAGAAAAACAACAAAAAATAGAGGTGAAAAATGTTGTGAAGGATAGGAAAGAAGCTCCAAAAATGTAGGACACACAAGGGGATCCTAAGGGGGAAAGGAAACACCAAAGTATAAAGGGATTAAAATGATGAAGAAACCTATCCAAGAGGGTTGTAAAATAGTGGACAAAACCCTAGAAATCAATGGTTGAAATTGTTGTACACAAGGCTACTCAACTCAGAAAATCTCTTTCTAAATGATGGATGTGTACTCTAAACCCTACGGGGATTTTTTATTCCTTAATGATAAATTAACAAGAGAATCTAGGCCTAGGTGTATCTTAGGAAAGAATAAAAACCCTTCCGATTACACACGTAACACAGTTGCCAAATTTGAAAAATCCAAAATATTTTTTTTGAAAAGTGATAGAATGCAGATTCTGACCTGAAAAGTGCATTGGAATGTAGAAAATGGGCCAAAAAGTGTGTTCTAGAATGCAAATAATCAACCAAAAGTGTGTTTTTTCTCCTGCAACTCTCGCTCGACAGATTTCACCTAGATTTTTCCATCTCCTACTTGACCGATAACTGTGACCTGCAAAAAGATGTGGAAAACAAACAGAAACCAAAAACTTTTCCAGAAAACAAAGTGGATCTAAAAATATAAATTTAGAGGCTAAAAATAGCGGGGAAAACAATGAAGAACATTGAAATGACAGTCACCAAGGATCTAAATTACTACACCAATGGAGTCACCATTTGTTAGTGTAAATATTTCAGAAAGTTGTACCAAAAATGTTTCACTTAAGTCATTGGTGATAAGTGACCCTAACAATAAGATATGGTTGCTTACGCTTCAGATATGCAATGAAAAAATAAGAAAACTCCGCGGTAAAAAAACATATGCAACCCAAGGCATGGAACAACAAGAAATAACCAATATAATAACCCAATAGAAAGATTTAAATGAATACTTTTATTATTGAAACACTTGGTGAAGGAGATCTACAAAATGGGTCTGCAAATCCTCCTCCGTTGGATGGGTCCTTTGATGTCCTTATGATTCAACGATTTGTTTCTCTCTCTCAATATGTGGAAAACCAAAAACAAGATGGAACTCAAATGTGAGAAGAAGATAGTGGTGATGATGATAGTGATCATGGTGAAGAATGAAGGGAAAGCCCTCTTATTTATAACAAAGTATTGGGCTAAATTAGAAATTGGAAAATAATAAAATATTAATGACCAAATCAAGATCTAACAGTTAGGAATACTTTATTATATATTTTGGAGAGGGAAAATATATTCAAAGTAGTCAAATATCTTTATTTAGAAAATGGTTAAAGTAATTAACAAATAAAATTATTTATTAATCACATTGCAAGGATTAAGAAAAGTGTGAATTCAAAATAATTATTAAATAATGATTTAACAATTATTCCAAAAAATAGAATAAGGAATAATAAATAAATAGTGAATTATTTAATTATTCCAAGGTGATTTAGCCAAATGTGTTAAGAAATAATTATCAAATAATGATTTAATATTATTTCTAGATAAAATTAAATAAACAATGATTTATTCAATTATTCTCATGGGTTTTCATTTACTTTTTAAACAAAAGTAATTTAATAAAAATGGTTTATTAAATTATTTACTATGATGAAAGTGATTTTACTATGTTAAATTAATCCTACATGGTGTATTGCGATCCACCTAGTTAGAAATAGCTAGGTGATCATTTTTAAGGCGATAATAGGTTGAACAAGAATTTGAAGTTGCTTATGTATGATGAGGGAGTTGTGGTTGAGGTTGATTTGGTAGCATTAAATTAGGAGGTTGGGTTGTTTGATGCCTTCACCCTTGTGATTAGTTACCCCATTGGGGAGAGTGAGGTGGATACGGCTAGAAAGGAGGGTTAATAGGTCGGGGAGGATATTAAGGAGTATAAGGCCAAGGAGGAGGTGTGGGCCATGATGGATGAGTGGAAGGGTACCAAGGCTAGAAAGGTGCATCTGATTTGGATTGCAATGAGGATAGTTCGAACCTTGCATGCTTTGTTGATATGACTAAGGGCCTTGATGCCTCCTCTAGCTAATCAAGTAGAGATGCTCTAAACCACCTTCTGCCCCTTGGTATACAAACTCTAGACCTGGTAGAGAGGGGAATTTGCCTATTATATGATTTTCTTCATAGACAAGAAGACTTTTATGACATTCAGTGATCACTCATTCCTAGGGTGTCTCTTAGTGCATCTAGGGAAGAAGATAGCTAGTGCCCTTTCTGCTTCCTCTTGCTTCCTTTTAATTTGCATAGTATCCATATATAGGGAAAATGTATGCAACATTTCACTCTTAAAATCCTCCAACATACTTCCTATCTCATGTTTAAGGGCTAATGTAGAGGGATATGAACTAACCAAGCCTTGACTAGACCTACCCTTTTTCCTAGTAGCCCTAGAGTGATTCCTGAATATTGTTTTGATGTCATCATAAGAAAATTGGGAGATGTCTCCTCCAAACAACATGTTGAGGGTTTCCATTATATCCTCCCTGATCCATAAAAGAAGAATTAGTTTGAGTGACTCAAGGTCAATGGTACAATTGGCCCTCCTATAATTGAGTTGGAATATTTCCTCATAGTCCTCTAAGGATTCATCTGGTCCCAGGGTCATCCTAAAGATTTCCTCTTTTGTTTCTTTGGACCTACAATAATCCTTGTACTTGTGATTTAAGGTTTGTTTCATTTCGGCATAGGTTGTGATGTTTCCTCTAAGTAAACTCATAAACCAGCACAAGAATTCATATTTGAGGGTAGATGAAAACAACTTCATCTTCCGTTCATCCGAGGCATAGTCATAGGTCCTACAAACAACAAAAAAATAAAACATGAAGGTGTTAGGATCCTCAGAGGTTAGGCCATGGAAATGTGGAAGGGATGCGGGGCTTATATTCTTCATTCTGGCCTCCCCATTAGTTTCTCTGAGAGGGAAAAGCTCATTTTGTATGTTTTCAGCCATGGTTTGAGTAGGTGAGATATGTTCTCCTTCCCCTATGGGTTCCTAAAAAATTTCAGGTTTCTCTCCTACATGGTATTTTAACTCCCCTGTAGTCAGAGAGGGAAGTTCAAAGTCACCAAAGAATAATGAAATTTGACTACTTGAAGGGGTGGGGGTTTTTCGTAAGAATTTCCCATGACTATCCCTACTCCTATGAGGCATGAAATAACTAGGTATGTTTTTATTATTTTTTCTTGAAGCTTTCAAATCAATAAGATTGATGTAAAACAAAAAACAAGTAACTCCGAAGTAGAAACAGCACCTACTTCAACACCTTGACAACGACGCCAAAAGGTGATGAGAATCCGTATTGCATCAAGGATGTTGCAACTCCCAAGGCTCAACTTAAATTATCAACCAAAGGCTTGTACAAACTTAAAGGTGACAGTGTTAAATGCACAATAGGTTAATTTATACTCATGTATCCCTCAGTCATTAGATCATATCAAGGTTTTCAGACATCACTCCTTCAACTAACTATAAAGAGAATTTCTTAAGAAATCATATCATGATTACAAGGAAATGAACATGATTCTAACTACAAAAATGAAAATGCCATTCATTAAATGTAAAGGCTAATTGTAATTTCATGAAAGGAGTAGACTATTCGAGCTGCAGAAGTAAATCATGCAACCCTACTTTCATGCTAATCAAATAAATAATCTACTTGCAAGAAACATTTATCTAATTGCAATTTGCTTGAAAACAAGGAATCCAACCATCAACAAAACTATGGAATTCAAAAATACTAAGACTAATCCTACTTTCTACCTTGTGGTTGCAGTGAGGAAAAGATGGGGTTGGAGTGCTCTTGGAATCATCCTTAGTCATCAATTTAAAACTTGGGGGGCATTATTCAACTTCAAAATGAAAGAGTCAAGGTTTAGAGCAAATCTGGTGGGATTTTAGCAATGCTACATGACTGCTACAGGAAGTGCTACAAGAGGCCCTCTTTTTCTACAGGAGGGGGCCTGAGAGCTTTATGAGGGAGAGGATGGTGACTTGAAGGTGGAGGAAGTGGATGTAGGTGAATGAAGGGTGAGGAAGCCTTGTTTCCAAGGTTAGTACCCATCAGAGGCCTATCTTGCACACAAGTTCATGCCCACGGTGTCCTTCATTGGCCCTATAAGGGTGATCGCAGTGGCAGAGTTTGAGAATAGTATGAGGTGTCCAGGAGGAAGGTGAAATGGCTTTAATAGATGTGGATGAGTGTGCCAACACCTGAAATTCAACAACAATCCCTAAAGAGTAATAAAGTACATGCATTAAATGACCAATATTTCAGCAACATGAATCAAAGTGGAAAGTATGAGTTGAATTTTATTTCTTTAAGATATACTATATCATATACCTACTCTTATTTCCAAATCAATCCTACTAACTTATAAGTTGCAGAAACCAAGCATGCAGAAGAGTTTCAATATAAAACTTAATAATTTTCCAAGAAATCATAAACAAATTTGTTTGGCTTGTTGTTGTAGATTTTCCAGCCACCCTTCCCATAAGAGAGGTAGCAGTCAAACCTGCAACTACAATTTTTGTAATATAATTCATACTTAAACAAAGAAAGAAATGCAATGAATTGAACAAGAACAAGGAAATAATACAAGAGAGGGACTGAATCCTTTGGGTTGGGCCCAAATGCAAGGGTTTCATCTCTCCAAAGTTAACTCAGATGCAAGCCAACAATTGTATTTTCATTGACAGAAAATGAGAGTCACATACATCATATGAAAGATGAAAATAACATTAAGTATTGGAGGGGGGCGGTGGGGTTTCGCAGTGCATTATATTAGATATCATTTTCTGGGATACAACTGCATCAAGTAAGCCATTCATCTATGACCATTACCATGAGAGGTAGTCGTAACTGACTAATTTCTCATGATCTTTAAATAGTCCACTTAGCACTCATTGCATTGGGTGATGCTCACAGGGGTGACAAAGTGGGATTGAAACTAGTGAAATAAATCACATAGTGTCAATCATCACTTCCGGGGGCTTGCACCTGATAACTAGGACTTCCCGGGAGGTCACCCATCCCAAACCGCCTCTGGCTCAAGTATGCTTAACTGTGGAGTATTCCCCATAATGAAGCCCACTTAGCTTGCTACCCCGTTTGCAAAACCTTAGCAAGTATTGTGCCTCATGAACCATTCAAGTAGAGTTCCCTTCATTCTTTTGAATTAAGTATTGGGTGGGTTTTTGCAGTGCATGATATTAGATATCATTTTTTAGTTGAATCCCAAAAAATGATATCTAATATAATGCACTGCGAACCCCCCCCCCCCCCCCCCCAATACTTAATTCAAACGAGTGAAGGGAACTCTAATTGATTGGTTCATGAGGCAAAATACTTGCTAAGGTTTTGCAAATGGGGTAGCAAGCTAAGTGGGCTTGATTGTGGGGAAAACTCCACAGTTAAGCGCCCTTGACCTAGAGGCGATTTGGGATTGGTGACATCCCAAGAA
The DNA here is from genome assembly GCA_031772625.1 of Pinus tabuliformis. Lineage (NCBI taxonomy): Eukaryota > Viridiplantae > Streptophyta > Pinopsida > Pinales > Pinaceae > Pinus > Pinus tabuliformis. Next base: position 499,157,041 of record CM062811.1, on the reverse strand, counting down.
ATCCTAGTTACCGGGTGCAAGCCCCGGAAGTGATGATTGACACTATGTGATTTATTTCACTAGTTTCAATCCCATTTCTTCACCCCTGTGAGCATCACCCGATGCAATAAGTGCTAAGTGGACTATTCAAAGATCATGAGAAATTAGTCAGTTACGACTACTTCTCATGGGAATGGTCATATATGAATTACTTACTTGACGTAGTTGAATCCCAAAAAATGATATCTAATATAATGCACTATGAAAACCCCCCCAATAATTAATTCAAAAGAGTGAAGGGAACTCTACTTGAATGGTTCATGAGGCACAATACTTGCTAAGGTTTTTAAAATTGGGTAGCAAGCTAAGTGGGCTTGATTGTGGGGAAAACTCCACAGTTAAGCGTGCTTGAGCCAGAGGTGATCTAGGATGGGTGACCTCCAGGGAATTTCTAGTTACCAAGTGCAAGCCCTGGAAGTGATGATTGATGCTATGTGATTTATTTCACTAGTTTCAATCCCACTTCTTCACCCTTGCGAGCATCACCCGATGCAACGAGTGCTAAGTGGACTTTTCAAAGGTCATGATAAATCAGTGAGTTACGACTACCTCTCATGGAATGGTCATAGATGAATGACTTACTTGATGCAGTTGAATTCCAAACAATGATATCTAATGAAAATAACATTATCAAGCACTAGGATCTCAATAACTACTCCTATCTCCAACAAATGGAATGGTCATTGATGAATCACTTACTTGACGCAGTTGAATCCCAAAAAATGATATCTAATGAAAATAACATTATCAAGCACTAGGATCTCAATAACTACTCCTATCTCCAAAAAAAGTTTGAATCCTAATGAGCCTTTAGGCTTATTTATTTATACAAAAAGTAGTTGAGGGAAACTCCCTTAAAAGGAGTGATTCCCTCCAAAATATCGAAATTGGTGGATTTGGTTCCCTTGGATCTTCACATGCACTTGAGTTCCTTGGATGCTAGTGAATTTGAGCTATTGGTGAGGAATCTTTGATCTCAAACCGAGTTGGAGAGTTAATGTAGTGGACAAGCCCCCCTATATTCTCTCTAGATGTCTCCAATCAACCCTTGCATACTAAATATCTCCAAAAATGCTTCTTTTACCTGCATATTAATCACATTAGGCCACGAAATATGAAAATCACCCTTTAGTCTTCCTACTAAGCATATTATGGTTAAAAATTGAAATTAATGTGAGAAAAGGAGAGTTTTAAGGATGTAGGATAACAAAATGGGCCTCAAAATACACCTATTGATGGGACCCATCACACCCGATAGCATAAAATCACCCAAGCAAACTTACAGAGAAAATGACTAATACACTCTTGCACTCCTATAGTGTATCAGTACATACTAATAGGGACCTCATTAATCCCTATGTCTAGTACACTGTGATTCAAACCATCAAGATGATGCTCAAACTTAGTAAGTATCTCTGCAGTGTCGAGTTCACCAATATCCTCTTCTATCCAGGCAACCTTAGCCTAAACAAGATGTGGCCGTGCTCAGTGATAAATAGGCAACATGCCTATTAGTCACACAGGTCCAATATCTGCATGTAAAAAATAAATAGTGAGTCTTTGATACATAAAATACATAAAAAAAATTGTAAAATCTAAAATACCAAAAATATTCATAATGACTTTGTTTACCTACGTCACCCCATTGCTTGCCTTTGATAATACAAGCTTCAGGTATCCACAGAAATAAAATCCAGCATATGGGTATTCCTTAATCATGATTAGTTGATTTCACAACCATCTAAAGAAGGTAGTGGTAAAACCCATCATAGGTGTGCCCCTGTGATGACACACTAGATCTACGCATTTCCTCATGTGAGGTACTCTAGGTCCTAGGAGCTCACAAGATATCTGCTAAGGACTAAGTAGTGGTATTGTTACACTAAAATTTGTCACCATGACTATTTGCAGTCAGTATGGCTCCATCAATTGTCATACGATCCTCCTTGGCAAGTCTTATACCTCTGCTCCTCATGTCAAACTCCAAAAAAGAGAGAAAGTCTTTAAAAATCTATATAACTCTGGTTACGCAGTTTCTCCTACCCTTACCTGCGTGTACGCACCTCAAGTTCATAATACCTGTGTACTTGTACACTTTGTCTGTAAAGGGGTGGGTGCGTACTCCTGTAAAGGTCAAAAGGCGCAAGTTTTACTTCAAAAAAGTTACTTGTGGTCGATTCTAGAGCATTCTAGAAGATGGTTTGACGTGTATTGAGCGCCTCCAGATGGTTCATGCATCCCAATGAAAGAGGAACTTATCCCATGAAGAAGGGAGCTACCCCTTTGAAAGAGGAGCTTATCCCATTGATGGTGGACCTGATTAACTTCCTCCAAAGAATTATAAATACAGGCATTGGGCCAGAGGGAGGGGAGGTTGAAAGCTGAACATTCCTAAGGGTAGATGCTGCTGAAATTAGGACTCCCTTTTAGAGCTTGAGAGGAGAGATTCCAATCCTTTCTTAGCTTCATTTGGAAGTGGGTGAGCTGATCAAAGTAAAGGAGAACTCTTGCTGGACCCTGGGAGGGACCTGCACAACACCAAGGCACTGGTTGTAATGGTTTCTTTTGTTTCCAATTAATGCAATTAAGTTCATTTTTCTCAAAAAGTTGTTATATATAATTTGTTTCATATACTCCTTGGTCTTTATGATGAATATGTTTTATTATATGAGTTATTCAGGTGCTATGTAATCGTTTGCTTGTTAGTGAATGCAGGCTTCAAGGAGAAGGAGCTCATCTGGATCGAAGAGGCTTGGCTGCTGCAAACAAACGTTGGACTAGAGGTAAGCCTTAAACACCTGGTTGCTTTTATTTTAAATGCATATTTAGGGAAAGATAGTGCTTGATTGTTTTGTTTGTCACTAGAAAGCCTTAGCTTCTAGGGAGGTTGGTTTTGTCCGCAAAATTGACTCTTTCCGCATGACAAAATGGCGACTCCGCTGGGGAATCCATGGATTTGATTGATTTCTCTCTTGATTGATACTTTGATTTGAGAAAATCTGATTTCTTTCTCATTTTTGACTGATTGACTGTGAATTTGGGTGGAATAGCTTAGGGTTAAGTTAGTTTTTATTCTTCTTAATTTTGAGAGCAGTATGCACCCTCTGCGTTAAGCACAGTGCATACCTGTACGCACTTCTACTTTGTACACAGAGCGTGGCCGCACTTGTTGTTGTGGGGAAAAATGCCTATGCAGGACGATCCTATCCACCTAAGGTGTGACAGTGCCTTAGCAACAAACAGACACAGCTATTCTAGTATTCTGCCTTTATGAATTAAGAATGAAGAGATATGGATGGACTAACCGGTGTCTTCCGTTTGTCCCTCGATCCGGTTTCTCTTCTCTTTGAGAGTTCCCAGCTACTTGCCTTCTTGCTCGCCCAGCTTCAACAGGTTTCTGCAAGATCACAAGAAGAGAACACTACACAAAGACATAGATTTATATTCATAACTAGTTCAGGATTAGAAATAAACTAAACATACTAATGTAATCATACATCAAAGATACATCAGTATATAGGAGAAACCAAGATAGCTTTATTGATGAATAACAAGGTTCAGGAGGAGATACAACCAAGAGGGCTCCAATCCAGCATCTACCTCCCAGCGAATGAAATTCCTATCTTCACCTCGCTTCAAAGCATTAAGAACCCAATGATTCCAATCTCAAACCAACAACAATTCTTTGCAATAACAAAATTCCAGCCTCCTAGATCTCATGGAGGAGAGATCCATATATAGATGTTTGGAGAGAGGATGAGTCAGCTTGAGATCTGACTAGTGTCCTCTCCCTCTGTCAGTTCTTGCTTCCACTTGGAGACTAAAAGCCTCTTACTCATCACTAGTCGAATTCATTGAGGCAAGTGTCATTAGAGAAGATTCTGGAAGCTTCCAAGGTCTTTCCACCTCGTTGAATGAACTTGCCATTTGTCACTTCCCGCTCAGCGCACCCTGGTAGTGCTTCTACCTGCGTTGCAGTGCACCTAGCCAATGTAATCTCTGCATTTCAGTGCAGACAGCTAGTGGAGCCTCTGAATTGATCCTGAATTGACTTGTTTTTGAGCAGTTTCTGGTGGGGAACTTCTGTGAATTGCTGTGGTTTGTTAGCCTTGTTCCTCTAGGGGTATGAACAACATGTTTAGGGACTTTGGATCCCTTGGATTATGGACATTTCATGCTCAATGCTGTAAGGCACAAAAATGTCTATAACAGTTTCCCTCTAAAGTATGAGGTCGTTTATCGGGTGAAATGCTTTATTAGGAGGATCCGAAGTTCATTCAATGCTGGGAGGAGACCTGTAATAAGATACAATACAATACATTATTTTTCATACTGCTTTCATGATCTAGCTGAGGCGGGCATTCCCATGCTCAGCTTTATAAATTCATTTTTCTGTACATAGAACAGACAATCGTCTGATGGTAGACTGATAATTTTGATGAAATTATCATCCTTTGGGTAGGATGATTATCTGCTGCAATGATGTACATGTCAATGTCTTTATCTTTCCTGAATATATATCGCAGCCCGGATGGATGAAACTAGATCCGGGGTCTTCAAACTCGTTTGATCTTCACTCTAAGTACAAGTCGATCCATGTGAGAAATGTTCTGAAGTCGAACATGGAAGGACATCGCTTGATTACCGGTCAATGAGGTAAACCGTTAACAAGCGCGAGAGGAATCACCGATAATGATAATGACCCTCAAGGTACTGCAGTACAATTCACGCAGTGTGAATAAAGGACTTGGCGTCGAACACCATGCAAAATCTTTCGGTCGAAGGTCATTGATGTATACCTGTCGCCGGAAGTGAGAAACTTGCCATTGAGGCATGCAAGCTTCAAAGTACTGAAGGGGTTGTTCCTAGATCAACTTCTTGGATAATGAGCTGATGTCGACAAGAAGTGATCCGTCAAAGGAGGGCCTTAATGAATCCCACATCAATGACACAGAACAGAGCTAATGATTTTGATGGAGGTGAAAACGATCTGATGACATATGATTCAGGGTGGCGGTCATGAAAGAGTATAATGTATGGTAGTGGATGGGACACAGGTGACTTCTCTGAACGACTTCTCTTGAACATATGGCGACACTGATAGGATGGATCGGTAGCATTACCCCAAGTATGGATGGTATGGCGAGACCATGGTGATGTGACCGGTGAATGAAACAACCCAACCCGATTGTGGTACGGAGAAAAAGTGTCATGTTCAAGAGCGATTTGTTACCATCAAAGTTTTCTTGAATTTCTCCCAATTTTTCCCCAGTCATTGCTGGCCAGTACCTCTTTATTTTTGTCAAGCTTGAGGAGGATAACATATGCTTGTTCTATAACTTTCCCTTCGGGCAAGCCCATCGCTATGTTTTAACGAGCCTAGCGATAGTGAAACTCGTTCTCGTCTATAGACAAGTTTGTCGCTATTTCATGCATTTAACGAGTCTAACGACATGGATAACTCGGTCCTTTTCATTTTTAGAGAGTCTGAAAAGGTACATAAAGTTAACTCCAAAAGTCATTTTTCGTCATCTAATCCCTTCAGTCCGAAAAAGTATAAAACAATACAGAAGGGATGGATTTTCGATATCTTTAACGAGCCGAACAAAACAAGCGCTCGATCTTTTTGTGCAATAATCCCTGAGGTCCAAAAAGATTAAAATCTAGAGGAGGGATAGCACTTCTGGTCGCTTTAACGAGCTAGAAGGCCAAAACTCGGCAATCTTTTCATATTTTACGAGTCAGATGAAAATAGCTTAAAGAAGACTCGTCTTTTGAGGAACGAGTGATAAAACGGGTTAGCAGCTGATTCCAGGTACGGGTTGGAATTTCCAAATCACGGCAGTGTCACAAGGATGGCTAGTGAAATCACTCTTCGTAGCTGTTCCTCAAAATGGGTAAACAATCATATGGAGGTGAACGATCGGCCAATGGAAAAGTGGAGGTGACGGTGCAAACACGACCAAGGCTTTAATGGCTGATAATGTTACATTCACAGTGGTTATTTACCGGAAGATAGTTCATTTTTTAATGAGCTTAAACGCGGGTGGAAACATTTGCTCGATCTTATGTTTATTTTTTAACGAGCATGAACTATGTGCTAAAACTGCTCGGATCTTGCATTTATTTTTTAACGAGCATGAACTGTGTGCTAAAACTGCTCGATCTTATGTTTATTTTTTAACGAGCATGAACTATGTGCTAAAACTGCTCGGAGCTTGCGTTTATTTTTTAACGAGCATGAACTGTGTGCTAAAATTGCTCGATTAATCCAATCATATGATAAGAATGTCTCATTGAAGATGCTATTTTTTATGGAGCTTAGATCTTACAAAGCTTTGCTCTGGATCCTTTCGTTATGCAAGTTCGGAAACGACTAATCCTACGAGTTTAAAGGGTTAGACCTACAGGTTTAAATGGAGGACCTAAAAATTTAAAAAATAAATAGCCGCCCCTTGCTTGCACTCAAAAAGGTTTGCATGGCCCCAAGCATAAAACAGAGTTTCAAGGTTACCTCTACTTCACTTCCGCCAAAACAGTTGTTTTACCGAGAGAGGCCTACCTCTTTCAGGTTACCCAAAGATTGTCTTGTTAATCTTTCAAACAAAACACTTCTTTGGCGATGTCTACCGAGATAAACAAAGGTAATCGACGATGCCCGCCAACTCACGTAACTTTGACAAAAGAATCTTATTCCAAAACAACCCCTCTTCCAACCACGGACGGGGTACGGACTAGTCATATTCTCCCGCAGAAACCTACCCTATACCCAAAGTTTTCCTGCCGAAGCAGACTAGGACGCATGCCCCCTGGGTTCCAGTCATATCCTTCCGAATTACTCACGCTCATCGGGAGGACGGACCGTGGGTTGAGACATTTCTTGCGTGAAGAGACCATTTAGGGATGGTATATGACTATTTGTGATGCGTGATCCGGGAAATGAAAGCTGGTCTATGAGCTTGACCACTCTTCCTTCGTGCGGAAAACACATTACTCTAAAGAGTGAGGAGACAATGGCTCCCATGCAATATATATAGTCTCGTCCAAGGAGTAGGTTATAATCCAGGGGTCCTTGAACGACCATCACGTTCATTTGAACGGTCTTCCCTTTCAATGTTATAGGCACATTGGGGAGGATCCCTAAAGGTCGACTTGTTCCTTTATCAAAGCCTGTCAGATTTCTCATTTCAGGCAAAAGCGCTGACGAACCAAGCGCTTTCCAAGCAATAGAGGAAAGGATACTCACAGATGCGCCCTCATCAATGATGGTGCCAGCCATTACCATTCTGTATATTTGAATGATAATTTTGAATGGTATGCTTGCTGGCAACCGGGGTCTGCCTTGTTGGTTCCAATTGAAGGATACAACTAGGTTGCTTGGTGGTGGGACCGAATATACGGCCGGGTATGACTCTGACGAAGTTCCTTCCTACGATAAAGGAATGGGCAAATTGACCCCTTGTTCGTCAGAGTCTGTGTTGATGAAGAGAATTTGGACAATGTCGTCTTTATTCTCCTCTGTGATGGTATCATTCAAATATAGAACCTCTGAAGGCAAAACTGGGTCAACTGCCGCCTCGACCTTTTGACTTTCGTCAGGTATGGATTCAGACGGTTCATCCTCAATGCTAGGTGCTTCGGCTGACCACCTGAGCGGGCCAGCCGGGTTCTCAACTGGTGAAGGACTTGGCAGGAGTTTTTGATATCTATGAGGAAGTTGCACTGGTAAAACCGGGCGATCTTCCAAAACTCTTTTAGCCTCATCTAAGAAGGGACAACGGTGGATGGCATGGTCGCCTTCACACAGTTTGCAGGGAAATCTAGCTTTCCCTCTCTGTCCTGTGGCTTCACTTTCACTAGTTGATGGTGTGCTGTCAACATGGCTATCAGAGGTTGACGCCACCGAATTGTGCAAACGGGGAGACCAGTCCCTTAGTATCCGAGGGATGCAGGGACAATCTCTGTGGAAGTGGTCTCCCTTGCATATGACACATGGCGATTTAGGCCTAGTCAGTGCTGTGTGTGGATTTTGGTCAGACGACACTTGTTTGCCCCCAGTCGCTTTTGGCTCCTTCTTCTTCTTCTCTTTCTTCTTCTTTTCCTTCTTCTCCTTAGGAACTTGGTTTCTTGTTTTACCAGTTCCGTCAAGCGAAGAGGAAGGAAGAGAGGAAGAATTAGATGAAGTAGAAGGCTGGTGGGTAACTCTGGTCTGGTCTAACTGTTGATTCGACTGTTCAGGAATAATGGTGTTCTGAACGACATTGGTTGAGAAGAGCCAGACCGGCAAGCCAATCGTCAGTCCTGGAAGCGACAATGTGGCCATATGGGGCGTACCAACATCTCCCCAAGAGGAGAAGGGACTAGGATTTCCACCAAGGGGAATTCCTTGGTTGGTGTGCTCCATTTTCTCAACCTAAAGATCAACGCAGGAAGAAGGGGTGATTGTTCCGTTTAAAATAAATTTTAACGACGCTTTAGACACAACTTGCTTTTTCAATTTTAAAGAGTCGAGAAAAAGCTAAAGATGACTCTAGTCTCCTTCGATGTTTTAACGAGCCCGAAGTGACAAATGCTCGGATGGACTTTTTCCGTTATAGATTCTGAAAAAGGCCAAAAGGAACTGCTCTGGAGTTCTAGGTAGAGGGTGTGCCAAACTTTTCGCAAAACCGCAGAATACTTTTTAAGGTACGGGTGGTCAATCTTCCTGAATGTTGTGTTCAGTGCATTGCGATCAGTAGGGCGGCCGAAACGGCTTCCTAAGGATAAAGGTTTTATGCCTATAGGGGTCTCCCAATATATACTCGACGGTACGTGGGAGCACAATCTGTACTGGCGCTATCGTCCCTCAGGAGGAATCACCCACCATCAGCGAGATCGACAGTCACCAGGCTTTACGACGCCGAAACACGTCTCTAGCCTAGACCTCTATGTTGTGCGTTAAGTTACAAAGCGTTGTTAAGTTCATTCAATTTATTTTAGGTTGATCTTTCTTAGAAGTTTGCCTTTTTGGATCACCACGAGATGTATGATACAATTCCTAAATGCAGTCTAAAGATGATAAGCAAGCTTTATCTCTTTTTCAACAATGAAAATCCTAGCTACAAAGGGAAAAGAAAGACACCATCTTTTCTCAAAGAGCAATCAGCACACTCTAAATGCACTTTTCCTAAATCAAACATGCAAACTATCAAGATGCAAATGCACAATGCAGGTGTTTGTTTTCCGCTCTCTTAATATTGATGCCTAAAAAGAAAGCTTTTTGTACAACTTTGAATTTGCTTTTAAATGACAAATACAAACAAGTTTACTTTTTCGAAATCAGAAAGGGTAGAAGAGAATACAACACTTTACGACTTTTGAAATGAACACTTGTTTCGACACTTAAAAGAGACAAACTCAAACCAAAAGCAAAAGTGAATGTATAACCAACTGTAAACAACCAATGAACTCTCTCCTAAGATCACAATCAACAGATCTGAATCAAGGGCTACAGGATGACTATTCCACTCTTGCAAAGGAAAACCGTAAATGACGCCACAAACACATAAAAACACTCACAGTCTTTTTGTACAAAAGGAGGCGGAATTTAAGCAGAGAAAAGGAGTTATCAGATAGGTACCTATGCTGGTTACAGGCTGTAGAAATAAGAGATCAAAACAAGGCAAAACAGATCAGAGAACCCCAGCTGTACAAGGCCTAAACTGGATCAGCGCACTCCTAACACAGAGGTTTTGACATTCAGCGCAGGTAGCCTTCACGGGACCTGCATTGAAATGCAAAACCTCTTCACAGAGTCTGCGCTGAAGCAGAAACGAGAGTTGTTTCTGGGTTCTGGGTTACAGTTTGCTGATTAATCTACGGTTTCAGGCCAAATAAAAGAAACAAGCAAGGTACAATCAAAGGGATGATTTGAAGGAGGGCTAAGATCTATCACAAAGGATCATCAAATCATTTGTGATTCCATTGTTCAGATCATAGATAAATCCAGTGATTGGATGAAAGCAGCAGCTGTCTACTTTGCATCTGAAAATAGCAGATGCAGTTCGATTGCTGCTCTTGAATCTATGAAACAAACAATGATAGAGACACAAATAAAATGACTAAACAGATCTCCCCAGCGGAGTCACCAATTTGTTGTGGGGAAAAATGCCTATGCAGGACGATCCTATCCACCTAAGGTGTGACAGTGCCTTAGCAACAAACAGACACAGCTATTCTAGTATTCTGCCTTTATGAATTAAGAATGAAGAGAGATGGATGGACTAACCGGTGTCTTCCGTTTGTCCCTCGATCCGGTTTCTCTTCTCTTTGAGAGTTCCCAGTGATCAGGTGCTCAAGTCCTAGGTGTTGTAAAAATGCTCAAAATTTAAAGTGCTCAGAACTGGTTCGAAGCTAAACGACCGGAAAGTGCTCGTCCTCACGATTCCGGCGCCGCAAACGGTTCGGAAAACGGTCACCGTATGAAGAAGATATGATCAAAAGAATATTTTGTCCATTACATTAGAAAATTGGAATTTTAAAAAAAAAAAATTAAAAAAAAAGAATATTCCGAAGAATATTCCTTGGAATATTCCAGGGAATATTCCCTCTGCAACAGCCAGTAAGAAAGCGCCACGTGGCAGGCCCGGCCGCCACCAAGTGGCCCTGGGTGACGTCAGCAAAGTTATATGCGGCCTATTAAAATTAGCGTGGAGGCAAAGAGGTTTGAACCTCCGACCTGTTTCATAACAACCCAACGCCTTACCGTTAAGCCACGGGGCCAGGACGTGGCAGACTTTGCAAGAAAATTTTATTTAAATTTTAAACTACGGATGGGCGGGAAAACTAAGGGGGCCAGCCCCTAAGCACCAGCCCCGCCTCCATATGACCAGCACCCGAAAACCGTGGGTTAAGCTTTAACTGCCAGCACACTAACAGTCGGGCACGCACTCCGAGGCAACATTAAATGTAACAGCAGTGAGTTGGCGGATTAGTTGGCGGTGGCGCCAAATTTGGCGGACCCGCCATATTTGGCGGGCCTAACTGGCCTCCACTAAAGATAACTTGAGTTTTTTAAGGGAAACTGGCAGTCTGGAGTAAATGGCCATAACTTTGGCCCAGAAAGTCGGTTTTGGACGAATTTTTTTTTGATTTTGGGTATTTTCGACCTTCTGAAGCCATTGGTGCAGGTCTTACAGCCATCAGAGGTCAGTTTCATACGTTTTGGAGCCGTGAAAGTTCTAGGAGCCACGAGGGGCCAGTATTGGGAAGACTGTACAGGGTTGCAGGTATCCATTGGAGGTGATCCAATAGTCAATCCTGAAGGATTCATGTGTTCTGAATCCATTTCTACCATCTATTTCTCCTGTAGATGCTTCTATTCAGCTGTATTTTCAATTTGAGCATTTAATAAAAACAAGGACAAGCCCATTTGGAGGCTTTGGACCCAGCAGACGTAGCCCTGGAGGGGGTGAACTGCTTTATCAACTTCTTGTGCATATGTGGTTGGTTTATTTTGCAGAACAAATTCGTTTTTATGTGTTAAACAGTAAAATGAAATAATTCTGCTATGCTTAAATGGGTTGTAATCAGCTGAAAAATTCATGTGTTTCATTTCTGCAAGACATGGGAAGCTTTTAAATATGTTTATTTCTGAATTGAATACCTTGCAAACGAATTTCAAGTAGTTTCATATTCAGATCAAGTTGGTATCAGAGCCCAGGTTTTTTGTGCAAAGATCTTCTAACTGTCTTGCAAGTATTGATGCTTACCAGGTTGAAACTTAAAAGAGGGGAAGGACAGTTGACTAGAGAACGAGAGAATCCTCAGTCAAGGAGGGCCAGAGAGCCATCACCTCCACCTTCAATTTCACCCTCAAGTGTCTCAGCAGAAGCTTCAAGGATGTCTGAGCATGGAGGAGAAATTCCTCTAGAGACAGATCCAAGAGAAGAAGAAAGAATCTTCAGAAAGGCTTTCTTAGATCTCACTGAAATGGTGAGGATATTGTACCAAGAAAGAAATGAGAAATTGGCTGGAGAAGGGTCCAAACATCCACCTGAAGGAGAAGGCTCTTCAGGAGGTAAGAAGGATGATGATCATTCCAAGAAAGGACATGGAGGAAATGGTGATCCACCACCCCCATCTTCACCTTCTTCCTCTTCATCTTCGTCTTCTTCTGTTCATAAGCATAGATCCTCTGGAAAAAGTCCTTTTTTAAAGCTTGATGTAAAATTCGAATTACCTATGTTTAATGGTGAAGTGAATGCAGAAAAGCTTGACAACTGGATTAGGCAGTTGGAGGTTTACTTGAGGATCCAAAATATGCATGATGATGCCACAAAGATTCAGTTGGCTTCTTTGAGAATGGATGGAGCAGCCTTGGTCTGGTGGGAGGCCAAGACTAAAGAGGAGATCAAGAAATTTGGTAAGGTTACCTTAACATGGCCTGAATTTCTGTTAGCCATTAAAAAACAATTTTATCCTCTTGCTCACATGCAGAAAGCCATTATGAACTGGCAAAATTTCAGACAACTTAAGGGTCAGAGTGTCCAAGACTACACCCAGGAATTCAGGAGAAGAGCTCTCTTGTTAGGGGTAGATTTACAGACCCAAGACACCTTGCTGAAATACATTGGTGGCTTGCATAGCTACCTTAGACACACCATCTTGATGTTTAACCCTACTAGCCTGGACGAGGTCTGTGTCCAAGCTACCCATTTAGAGGCAAGGGGAAAAAACACATTTGAAGAGGGTAGAAACAAGCCCCCCAAGGGGAAAAGCAAAGAGAAAACCTCCAAGGGAAAGGGTAAAAAGAATGCATCTGTTAAACAGGAGAGTGAAAAAGTGATCTGTAAACACTGTTCTAAACCAGGCCATGAGGAAAAAAACTGTTGGAAATTATATCCTGAAAAAAGACCTCAATTTAACAAATCCAAAGGGAAACAGAAAACTGCTGCTACTACATCTACACCACAAGATTTAGGGGAAGATTCAGGTGATGAAACCAAAATTACAGCCATGGGTTTGAAAAACTTGAAGGGAAAAGAAGTTGAAACTCAAGCCAGCACTAGTACCTCAAACTGCCATGTACAAGCTCCTAATGAGGAAGAAAGAATTGAACTGTTTCATGTGAGGGTGATTTCAAAACATACTAAGATTGATACACTTTTTGATAGTGGGTCACAATCAAACCTTATATCAGAGGACTTGGTCAAACAGCTTAAACTTGAGACCGTTCCACATCCGAAGCCATATCCACTTGGATGGATTTGCAAGGATGCAAATTTACAAGTTTCAAGAAAGTGCACATTGCGCTTTGCAATTACTGCACATTTTATTGACACGGTTGAACTTGATGTGGTACCTTTTGATATAGCAGGAATTGTTTTGGGAAGTCCTTATTTGTTTGACAGGAAAGCTATCTTTCATCGCCATGAAAACAAATATCATCTGTTCAAAGATGGCAAGGAGTTCATTGTTAGAGCTCATCGCAAGAAGACAAATATAGCGATGGTGAATGCAGGACAGGTAAAAAGGCTGGTCAATTCAAGTAAGAATTTTGTTCTTCTTATGATTAAGCCCAAGGTTGATGTGAATCATGAGTCATTTGACAATTGTGATCCAAAACTTAAATCAGATCTGTATGATGTAGTTGATGTATATCATGAGATGTTTCAGGAGCCAACAGGTTTGCCTCCTAAGAGGGAGATTCAGCATGAAATCCATTTGCATCCAGATTGTCCTCTTCCAAACATAGGCATGTACCGCATGTCTATTATGGAGAATGCTGAAATAAAGAAGCAAATCAAGGACTTGTTGGACAAGGGTTTCATAAGGCCAAGTACTTCGCCATGTGGGTCACCGATTGTATTGATTCCAAAGAAAGATGGCACTTGGCGTATGTGTGTTGATTTCAAGGCCTTGAACAAGATAACGGTAAAGAATCGTTACCCACTCCCAAGGATAGATGATTTGCTAGACCAGCTGAAAGATGCTCGATATTTCACTAAGTTAGACTTGCGTAGTGGATATCATCAAGTAAGAATTGAAGAAAGTGACATATGGAAGACAACCTTTAAAACCAAACAAGGACTCTTTGAGTGGCTTGTGATGCCATTTGGTTTGTGCAATGCACCTGCAACCTTCATGCGGGTAATGGATGATGTCTTGCGTCCTTTTCTTGATGATTTCGTTATTGTCTACTTAGATGATATCTTAATTTTCAGCAAGTCTAGAGAAGATCATGTCATGCATGTTAGAAAAGTACTTGATGTTTTGAAGAAGAATCAGTTATTTCTTAAAATGTCAAAGTGTGAATTTGGAAAGACTTCTTTGGTTTATTTGGGACACATAGTAGGAGGAGGTGCTTTGAGAATTGATCCTGCTAAGATTGAGGCTATTGTGAAGTGGCCTACTCCCAAATCCATAACAGAGGTAAGAAGTTTTTTGGGTGCAGCTCAATATTGGAGGAAGTTCATCTCTAACTTCTCTTCTATAGCAGCTCCTATGCATGCAGTGACAAGTGTGAAGCATGCTTTCCAATGGGGAGGCAAGCAACAAAAAGCTTTCGAATCTTTGAAAGAGAAGATTAGTTCAGCTCCAGTCCTTGCATTACCGGATTTGAGACAACCATTTGAGATACAAACGGATGCTAGTGATTATGCTATGGGTGCAGTTCTTCTACAACATGGTAAGCCTATTGCATTTCATTCTGAAACTTTTAATGGTGCTGTTGTAAATTATCCTACATATGATAAGGAGTTGTATGCGTTGGTACAAAGCGTCAAAAAGTGGAAACACTATTTGATGGGCAAAGAAACTGTTATACATACCGACCATCAGCCCTTACAGTACTTGCAATCACAAAGCAAGTTACAACAGTCACGACACTTCAGATGGATGGGCTTCTTGCAACAATTCCATTTGGTAATAAGGTACAAGAAAGGTACTTTGAATAAGGTTGCTGATATGCTTTCAAGGCCTATTATTGGTGCTGTTACTTTACTTAAGAATGATTCCATTGTACATGATAGTTACATAGAACAATATGCATCTGATGATGACTTTAAAGATGTGTATGCTAACTTGAGTAAAGGGAATCATGTAGAGGAAAATGATTATCACATGCATAACAATTTGCTGTTTCATTTGGGCAAGTTGTGTATACCACAGGGGGAGAGGATAAATGTCATGAGAGAAGCTCATTCTTCTCTTATTGCTGGCCACTTTGGTGTGAGCAAAACAGTTGCACATCTACAGAGGTATTGCTATTGGCCTCGCATGGTAGATTCTGTTTCAAGGTTCATAAGAGGTTGTTCATTATGTGCTACAAGCAAGCCTAGCAATAGGAAGCTTGGTTTGTATACTCCTTTGCCGGTACCTTCTAGACCATGGGAGAGCATCTCTATGGATTTTGTAGGAGGTTTGCCAAAATCTAGAAAGCAGCATGATTACTTATATGTAGTAGTTGATCGTTTCAGCAAAATGTGTATACTTATGCCTTGTAAGAAAACTATAACTGCTGAACAAACTGCTGAATTATTTTTTCATCATGTATGGATTCACTTTGGTTTGCCTACTTCCATTATTAGTGACAGGGATTCCAGATTTGTGGGGAATTTTTGGTCCAACTTATGGGAGATGATGGACACAAAGTTGAAGAAAAGCACTGCTTTCCATCCACAAACAGATGGACAAACCGAAGTTGTGAACAGAACCATTGTGCACCTCTTGAGAGGTTATTGCAGCAAGCATCCCAAGCTTTGGGATGAACATTTGCACTACATACAGCATGCTTACAATCGTGCCAAGCACTCCTCCACCAACACCTCACCGTTTGAAGTTTGTTTTGGTTACTTGCCAAAATCACCTCTTGATTTCATTCTTGAGAAAGATGTTGCCATTGAGGGACATAGTGATATTGACAAAGCTCGTTCATTCATTGAAAGAATTCAGCAAATACATCAGCAAATTCAAGAACAGCTTGAGAAAAGTCAAAGCAAGTACAAGGAAAGACACGACAAGCATAGAGTCGATCACAAGTTTCAAGAAGGGGATGAGGTATGGCTGTACATTAGTAAGGAAAGAATGCAAGGAGAAGGTAAAAAGCTGAAGCCTATTCGTTATGGTCCATTCAAAATCCTCAAGAAGGTTGGAAATAATGCTTTTCAATTAGATTTGCCTTCCTACATGCAAATGTATTCTGTTGTCAATGTGGAGAACTTACGTTTGTATGAACCTCCTTTGATTGCTGATCATGAAAGTGTTGTTCAGCTGCCATCTATAGAATATTTCTCGCCAGAATTCTTAGATGAGCTGAAAGAAGATACAATCCTTGACAGAAGGACACGTACTTCAAGGAGGGGCAGTGTAGATTATGTTCGGGTTGGTTTGAAAGGCAGCAAACCGAACAAGGCAAAGTGGATGGAGGTGGACAGAGTGAGGGAGCTGTACCCTCACCTCTTTAACAGGTAGTTGAAGGCTTTTGGGGTCCAAAAGCTTCCCAATGGGGAGGCGTGATCAGGTGCTCAAGTCCTAGGTGTTGTAAAAATGCTCAAAATTTAAAGTGCTCAGAACTGGTTCGAAGCTAAACGACCGGAAAGTGCTCGTCCTCACGATTCCGGCGCCGCAAACGGTTCGGAAAACGGTCACCGTATGAAGAAGATATGATCAAAAGAATATTTTGTCCATTACATTAGAAAATTGGAATTTTAAAAAAAAAAAATTAAAAAAAAAGAATATTCCGAAGAATATTCCTTGGAATATTCCAGGGAATATTCCCTCTGCAACAGCCAGTAAGAAAGCGCCACGTGGCAGGCCCGGCCGCCGCCAAGTGGCCCTGGGTGACGTCAGCAAAGTTATATGCGGCCTATTAAAATTAGCGTGGAGGCAAAGAGGTTTGAACCTCCGACCTGTTTCATAACAACCCAACGCCTTACCGTTAGGCCACGGGGGCAGGACGTGATAGAGTTTGCAAGAAAATTTTATTTAAAGTTTAAACTACGGATGGGCGGGAAAACTAAGGGGGCCAGCCCCTAAGCACCAGCCCCGCCTCCATATGACCAGCACCCGAAAACCGTGGGTTAAGATTTAACCGCCAGCACACCAACAGTCGGGCACGCACTCCGAGGCAACATTAAATGTAACAGCAGTGAGTTGGCGGATTAGTTGGCGGTGGCGCCAAATTTGGCGGACCCGCCATATTTGGCGGGCCTAACTGGCCTCCACTAAAGATAACTTGAGTTTTTTAAGGGAAACTGGCAGTCTGGAGTAAATGGCCATAACTTTGGCCCAGAAAGTCGGTTTTGGACGAATTTTTTTTTGATTTTGGGTATTTTCGACCTTCTGAAGCCATTGGTGCAGGTCTTACAGCCATCAGAGGTCAGTTTCATACGTTTTGGAGCCGTGAAAGTTCTAGGAGCCACGAGGGGCCAGTATTGGGAAGACTGTACAGGGTTGCAGGTATCCATTGGAGGTGATCCAATAGTCAATCCTGAAGGATTCATGTGTTTTGAATCCATTTCTACCATCTATTTCTCCTGTAGATGCTTCTATTCAGCTGTATTTTCAATTTGAGCATTTAATAAAAACAAGGACAAGCCCATTTGGAGGCTTTGGACCCAGCAGACGTAGCCCTGGAGGGGTGAACTGCTTTATCAACTTCTTGTGCATATGTGGTTGGTTTATTTTGCAGAACAAATTCGTTTTTATGTGTTAAACAGTAAAATGAAATAATTCTGCTATGCTTAAATGGGTTGTAATCAGCTGAAAAATTCATGTGTTTCATTTCTGCAAGACATGGGAAGCTTTTAAATATGTTTATTTCTGAATTGAATACCTTGCAAACGAATTTCAAGTAGTTTCATATTCAGATCACCCAGCTACTTGCCTTCTCGCTCACCCAGCTTCAACATGTTTCTGCAAGATCACAGGAAGAGAACACTACACAAAGACATAGATTCATATTCATAACTAGTTCAGGATTAGAAATAAACTAAACATACTAATGCAATCATACATCAAAGATACATCAGTATATAGGAGAAACCAAGATAGCTTTATTGATGAATAACAAGGTTCAGGAGGAGATACAACCAAGAGGGCTCCAATCCAGCATCTACCTCCCAGCGAATGAAATTCCTATCTTCACCTCCCTTCAAAGCATTAAGCACCCAATGATTCCAATCTCAAACCAACAGCAATTCTTTGCAATAACAAAATTCCAACGTCCTAGATCTCATGGAGGAGAGATCCATATATAGATGTTTGGAGAGAGGATGAGTCAGCTTGAGATCTGACTAGTGTCCTCTCCCTCTGTTAGTTCTTGCTTCCACTTGGAGACTAAGAGCCTCTTACTCATCACTAGTCGAATTCATTGAGGCAAGTGTCATTGGAGAAGATTCTGGAAGCTTCCAGGGTCTTTCCACCTCGTTGAATGAACTTGCCATTTGTCACTTCCCACTCAGCACACCCTGGTAGTGCTTCTACCTGCGTTGTAGTGCACCTAGCCAGTGTAATCTCTGCATTTCAGCGCAGACAGCTAGTGGAGCCTCTGAATTGATCCTGAATTGACTTGTTTTTGAGCAGTTTCTGGTGGAGAACTTCTGTGAATTGCTGTGGTTTGTTAGCCTTGTTCCTCTAGGGGTAGGAACAACATGTTTAGGGACTTTGGATCCCTTGGATTATGGACATTTCATGCTCAATGCTGTAAGGCACAAAAATGTCTATAACACCTGTGCAAACAGGCTGCCTGCGTACCCTGTCAAAAGTCTAGAAAATTTCAATTTTTTCCTTTTTTCCTTTTAGATTTTGTTTATACCTTGTTTTTTGCTGCCCAAATCCACTGGTTACCTGTCAAAAGTTTTCATCTAAGCTTGTTTCATTAGCATCAAGGGTTTTAGTGAAGTTCATAGAAATTCTAGCCCTAGGTTTGATTTTTGCATTGGTCTTGTAGTGACTCTGGCTTTAGAAGTTGTAAAAACCTTGGATCTCCCTGGTCTTTTCAGTCTTCTTAGGAGTCAGACCTTTTGTAGAATCCACCTTTGCGAGAAACCTACCGTTGTGTTGTCTCTTTGCGAAATTTCGAGAAAGCTTGTTTGTTAAGCTGTGAATTTCATTCTTAAGAAAAAGAACAAGAACTTTTTGTTTTTTGTTTTTGACTGGTTTATGATTCTGCATGAATTAGTCCTTGGTTGAATTGTAACTGAGTAAAACAACCTGGAATTATATTTTGTAGGCTTTTACCTCATTAGATTCGCTTTTAGGTAAATTTTTCATTAGATTTGCTTTTAGGTAAATTTCTCTTAGATTTTCATAGATCTTAAACTTGATTTGATTTTCATAGATCTTAAAATTGATTTTTGTTAAAGTAGTTTTACATGCTTTGTTAAAATAGGAAAAATACAAAAATCTCTTTTGAGGAAAGTTTATTTTAGTAGCGTTTGAAGTCTTTGAAAAGAGAAAGGAAGTTTTGGTGAAATAATTAGTGGTCATGTGTTGTGTGCTTTGGAAAAGATAAAGAGATTGTTTCTTTGATTTTCATTGCCAAGAAAGTTGTCTTTATAAATGTTGCATTCTCCAACTCTCTTAGCTAGGGAATTCATTGAAAAGGAAAGATAGTTTAAATCATCTTAGGTGCATCTTTTTAGTGGATTTGAGTCAAGTCTACACACCATCAGTTTCATCTCCACTACCTTTTGTCCTAAAGAAAAGCCATAAAAATTAACGCTTAAAGTAAAATCAACGTAGTAACTTTTTATTTACTAGGGCTCTGATACACCAATATAGATCAGGCTAGTGTCTTGGAGTAGTGGAGTAATTAACTCTCCAAGACAGCAAAACCAAACAAGTAGCTTATCTTGTGGTAGGATAAATCCAACTGTTACATTTGTACTCTGGGAAAGCTCCTCTTAAAGGAGAAGCACGAGATCGTGTCCGTTCCAGTGAGGGAATCAATCCTCCTTCATTGGGAACGAAGCCAGATATGCACGTACTACAAACGGTAAACCTCGGATTAACCATTGTCGAGGAGCCTGGGGTCACTTGTCGGTAAACCTTGGATTATTGTCAAGGAGTCGGCAAGGGGATTGAGCTTTCTACTCTGCCCTTGCGTGTGTATCGGATCATAGACTGTTCCCCCAAGTATATTTGTTGCTGTTGGTGACCTTAGTGACTATTATCTTTAGGATTCTTCCTAAGGTGACGGTGGAGGGAAGATCCCACTGTACCTGGAGCAGACGTCGGCTAGACTCACTTGGATTTTCTGGGGGGTTCACTTCACTCGAGACGGTTAAAGTGGAGGAACTTGGTCCAGTCTATTCATTAAGCAGGTTCCCGGGGTAACTGTTCCACCCGCCACTTCTGTACTGAATTCTGCGATGTTGGATTTCATCACCAACTAGTGTTTTCGGTCCGGAAGGTTACTGTTTGTGTGTGGTTTGACGCCCTAGATTCTTTAAGCGTGTGATTCGAATTTGTTTGGTTCTTTAGAGACTTTAGGCAGTTTGCTTTGAGATTTTACTTTGTTTGCGTGTGCAGTGGTTAAAAGTTTTAACTGTGGCTGAATTACCGAGACAGTCCCGTAGACTTCGGGGCCAGTCTCCTGAGGTTGTAACCGTGGCTGATTTGTTGAGGAAGTCCCGTAGACTTAGGGGCCAACCTCCTGAAGATGTCCTGGGCCATTATGAAGGTTTAAAATTCCTTGTAACTCCTAGTGGCAGTAATGTAGGATCACCTGAAGAATGAGAATCGTCATTGGTTTTTCATCCTGATTACCAAACTTTAGAAACAGGTTATAATCCTGAAGCTGTTTCGGTTTCCGAGCTTGCTGGTAGTTTTTCATCTACTAGTGATATAGGCGAAGAACCTGAGATATCTGAACCTGTTACTCCAACATCGGGGTTAGTCTCTCCAACTTCTAGTGCTCCTAATTCACCTAGGGTAGAAAGAGTCATCACCGAAAATCTTCCTTCTTGTTTGATAGCTATTGAAGAACTTGCTCCGGAAGAAGAAATAGGCATCCCTATCCTTGAAGATCAACCTACTATTGATCTAAGGGAGCGTGAATCCATTTTTTACAGTCCACCTAGAAGTACTACTTGGTATCTTTCTTTAACTAATTATTTGGACAACTCAGGGTTAAGTTTTTCACCACCTCGTGCTCCTTATCCACCTAGAGGTATTTATACTCCTGTAAATATGTCAGGTCAGTCGTCCATGTTTACTCAATCGCCTGAATCTTTTTTTTACGACGGTCCTTCTGTTCCCTCTGGGTATCAGTCACTTGCTGGTACTTTTTTGGGAGCATCTCCTCAACCCATTGAACAAAGGGTATTCACTGGAAGCAATGGTGCAAAGCCGTTGAGCGTAGAGGACATTCTTATGATGTCAGGTTCTATTTCCGCTTCTCAACCTCAAGGTGGCCAGTTACCGCTTGGGGGGCAGCCTCAATTAACGCCTGGGGGGCAACCTCAAGGTACACAATTTGCATCTGGGGGGCAACCTCAAGGACAGTACATGCCTACGGTACAATACATTCCTCAAGGTCAACCCCAGACTCAATATGTACCCCAAGGTCAACCCCAGTATCAATTCATAGCTCAAGGTGAACCCCAGTATCAGTACATGCCTCAAGGGTATCTACCCCAAGGTCAGTACTCGAGTCAAGGTTTCCAACCACCCCAAGGTCAATCTTATGTTCAAGGTACGGGAAATGTACCTTTCACTTATCAATCCTACCCTCAACCCGGTTATGGATCTCAATATCCTCAACCTGTTATGGGTCAATACCCCGGAATAAACATAGTGTGGGATCCATCGCAAGTTCAACAGGTGTTGCAGCCAAGTGTATAGTTGTCATCTCAAACTGGACAACCCTTAGTTTCTAGTTCACCCCAACAACCAGTCCAGTCTAATATTCAAACTTCTGTACCTTCGGCAGTTTCTCAGTCTGGGCCTATTTCACCCCGTACTCCATCTCAAACGACAGCTGCAACTGCCGCAATATCTGTTCAATCTACCCCACTTAATTCTGGAGTATCGACAGCTCCGGTTTCTACTGTCCCTGTATCTACTCCTCAGACATCTTTACCATCGTCTGGATCCACGATTCAAACTACGGTTCAGATGCCTGTAGGACAACCTAGTTTAAGTACGGTTGTCACAAGTCAACCACAATTCACTTATCAACCGTACCAGGGACAGTACCAATTCGGTCCTGCTGTCCAGCAGCCAGTTTACCAGTATCAACCGTATCCTGGGTACTCTTATCAACAACCATAGCAACCCCAGTACGGTCGGTTAATCCTGGTTTTCCAGGAGGATACAATATCCCGAACGCGATTCCATTCCCAGTTATCCTGGATATCCTCCTCCTGGGGCTGGTATAATGACTCAGAGTTTTAGGGATCCTAATCGGCAGCTACCGTTTATTGCAACTTTGGACTTACCAGACTTGTCACGCCTAACGAACGATCCAATTAATTATTTTCCGTTTTGGCTGCCAATGCCAAATAAGTTGCCCAGTGACATTCCCAAGTTCGAAGGTAAGTCTGGAGAGGACCCGTTGAATCATGTGATGACTTACCACCTCTAGTGTGCCTCTAATTTCATCTCGGATGATTCGATCTGCTTACGTCTTTTCCAGCGCACTCTCATTGGTCTTGCGGCCAAGTGGTATATTGAGTTACCACGGGCCTCTTTTTATAATTTTAGCTAGTTAGCTACCTCGTTTTTAACTCATTTTCAGTTGCCGGTCAGATATGATAATGGCACGGAGTTACTAACTTCATTAAAACAATCGACGTCCACTTATATTTCCGATCATATTCATGAATGGAGACGTTGAAGGCGGTTAGTGAAAGTTTTTATCCCGGACCAAATCTTAGCTGAATGGTTTGTTAAATCATTGTTACCGAAGATTACTGAAGACGTAGCTAAGGCCGGAGTAGTTACTGAGGAGCAAGTGATTGCTCAAGTGCAGTACCTTGACTTAGTTTATACTCAGTCAGGTACATTACACGAAAAGATCCCAGATCTTCCTAAGTCAAATCAAATCGCTGCTGCTCCTTCGGGATCTCATGCTGCTGATGGCATGATTGGTACGGTGAACACTAAAAGTAAGAAGAAGTCTTCCAAGAATTCTTCTCCTATTATAACCTTACCAGACTCGCCGACAGGAGATTCTTCTGCTGAAGTTTCCGCCGATATTCACGCTGTAGAGTCATCTATGGCTAAATCAAAATCCGGTGGGAAGAAGAAAGGGAAGAAGAAGAATAAAGCAGACAAAACTCTAAAGGAGAAAACTGAAAAGGCAGAATCCAATGATGAAAAGGGCAAACCTCGTTATCCATGTCTCATTTGTGAAGAAGATCACTTTACAAGAGACTGCCCTCATCGAGCAGAGGTTGCGAAGATCGTCAAAGGTTCCCAAACTCCTGCTGTCTTGAAGGATCCATTTCCAAAAGATAGCAAAATGATAGGTTCTTCCTCGAGTGCCACTAAAGAACCCATATTGATGATGTCTCATGTAAGGATTGCGACTCGATCTTAAGATTATGGTAGTAAAAGTCCTGTTGATGGCAAAGAAGCAGAATCTTCTCATTCTAATCCATCGACCTCAGCTCCCGATTCCGATCCTCTACAGATCGAGAAACCTAACCCAGACATAGTAATCAAACCGCCCGCCAAGGGTGTACTTCAAAGGTCTGCTTTCAATCCACATGCGAGAGCAGCCCAGAATTACAACATTGTTGAGGATTTAGCTGTTTCACCCTCAGCAATGTCGGCTTTGGAAGTGCTGCAATCATGCCCAGCACAACGCAAATTACTTTTGTCGGCTATAGGAGCTATTGATGTTCAGGACCCGAACCTAATAATCTTTGATCTAGAAAATAGTACACCGCGTTTGCCTCATCAAATGGCTTTCCAGATCCCAGTGATAGTCAAAAACAGGCATATTCATCGGACTGTAATTGATGAGGGATCTTCAACGTGTATTATGTCGATACAGTGTTGGAGATCGCTTGGTTCTCCTTCACTAAATCAATCCCCGACAATTCTTAAGGCCTTTGATGGCTGTGGGTTTCATCCTTTTGGCATTCTACAGGATTTGCCTATAGGGGTTGAAGGAAAAACCGTTAGTCTAGATGTGGAGGTGGTTGATGCCCCTCTAGACTACAACCTTCTCTTGGGTCGAAGTTGGTCTTACGCTATGACAACGGTCGTTTCATCGGTCTTCTGAGTCATAAAGTTCCCACATAATGGAAAGATCGTAACAATAGACCAGCTGTCTTACTTTTCATCCAACCCAACCTCTTCAGAGAGTATTCAGCATGTCGGTAAAACGACTATCCCATATAAGGATGTTGGAGTAGGACTAGTTAAAGATTCCGGTTTACTGGGAACTTTTCCTTTTCCTCCGCTCAACGCATCATCTTCATTTGCAACCATTCATATGATTACATCAGACACTATTTATTATGACGATCCTTGGATCGTTCCTTCTGAATCTGAAATAGACTCATTTGGTAATTCTATGCCGTTGAGTCCATATGAAATTGCCTATGAAGCCCTATAGTCTTTTACCGACCTGTGTTCAACCAAAATCGACCAAATGAATGTGGTCCGTGAGGAATCACTTTTCACATCAACCTCGGAGTTAACAGCGTTTCCCGAAGTTGTGTCATCTGACGAGAAACTTCGTGAAGTCCTATGTGTAGATGATTTACCATGGGACGATCTCCATCATAGATCTTCGTTTATACCCGAGGATGATCATTTTGAAAATGATTTCTCATCAATTGTTACAGCTAAGTATGTCAAAGAAGCTCAGAATCCCATGAAACATCCTGATTCAGAGCTGAATTTGGGAAACATCTCTCGGACTATTCCCATTGACATTTCAGTTAAGCCTGGAATTATTGAAAACATTCATATAGGTGCCTCGTGTACAGATGACGAAATTCAGACATACAAGGCCCTATTTCAAGAATTCCGCAACGTGTTTGCCTGGTCCTATGAGGAAATGCCAGGAATTGATCCCGCGATTGTTGTTCATGAGATTAAGACTTATCCGGATGCTAAACCCATCCAACAACGTTTGCGTCAGATTCACCCACGGAAAGCTGCTGCAATTAAAGCAAAAGTTGAGAAACTGTTGAAAGCAGGTTTCATTTATCCGATCCCGTTAACGGATTGGGTATCGAATGTTGTTCCGGTTAACAAAAAACAGGGAACAATAAGAATATGCATCGACTATAGGGACATTAATCGAGCTTGTCCAAAAGACAACTACCTAACACCCTATATCGATCAAATAATTGATGATTGTGCCGGCAAAGAAATATTTTCCTTTATGGACGGTTTTTCCGGTTACAATCAAATCAATATTCTACCTGCCGATCAACCAAAAACGGCTTTCATTTGTCCATGGGGGACATTTGCTTATTGCAAATTACCTTTTGGGCTCAAGAATGCCGGAGCAACTTTTCAAAGGGTGATGTCTTATGCGTTTCATGACATCAAACACATTGTGCAACCGTATCTCGATGATTTGCCAGCTCATTCGTTACATCGAGCTGATCACCTTGTCCATTTATGAGCAATCTTCATGAGGTGTAGGCATTATCGTATTCGTTTGAACCCACACAAATGTGTCTTCTATCTAGAAGTGGGACGATTGCTAGGATTTGTAGTTTCAAAAGCCGGCATTCGCGTCGATCCCTCAAAGGTAGAAGCTATCATCAAATTGCCTCCTCCTTCGAGTCTTCGCCAACTCCAAAGTTTGCAGGGGAAAGCAAACTTTTTACGACGATTCATTCCTAACTACACCGAGGTTACAAAGGGTTTTACATGGTTGTTGAAACAGAACGCTCAATTCTCTTGGGATGAGATAGCTCAGAAATATTTTGATGCACTCAAACACGCGTTGACCCATGCACCGTTGTTGCATCCTCCCAACTACAACCAAGATTACTTTTTGTACCTCGCCGTCGCTCATTCCACCATTGGAATGGTCTTAGTTCAGGAAGACGAATTCGGAAAGGAGCATGTGATATATTACCTTAGTCGGACGCTGAATCCAACTGAGCTAAAATATTCACATGTGGAGAAATTGGCATTGGCAGCCGTTCAAGCTGTCCAACGATTTCATCACTACATTTTACTCCGTAAAACTACTATCATTTCGGATTGCAACCCTATGATCTACATTTTGACTAAACAATTGCTAGGGGGCAAGTACTCCAAATGGATTGTTATCCTGCAGGAGTTCGACTTGGAGTTTGAGAAATCTAAGTCTAAGAAATCTTTAGTTTTTGCAGAGTTAATGTGTGACTTCCCGCGTGCTGACACGGAAACTGTGGCAGAGGAGCCCATTGCGGACGAATCTTTGTTTCTTATCAGCACTTTAGATCCATGGTATGGGGATATCATCGTCTATCTCCAGACCCAATCCTTTCGGCCCGAAGCTTCAAAGTCAGAACGTCAGAAAATTCGATTCCAGTTCCAACAATACAAAATTATTGGAGATACTCTTTATCGTCGTGGGGTGGACTCTATTTTTCGACGTTGATTAACTCACGAAGAGGCTGAAAGGGTTCTAAATGACTGTCACTCTGGAGCATGTGGCGGTCATATGTCTGGGTATGCCACAGCCCAAAATATATTGCGCGTTGGCTACTTCTGGTTGTCCTTGTTCAAAGATTGTATTATTGCGGTCCGAAAATGCCACAACTGTCAAGTGTTTGATCGAAAGATGCCCGCTCCACCTGCTCCTCTCCACCCTATAATTTCCGTTGGTCCTTTTGCCAAATGGGGTATCGATTTTATTACATGTAACCCTCACTCGGCCGGGGGGCATGCGTATATCATCCTTGCGGTAGATTATTTTACTAAGTGGGCCGAGGCGATGCCTACATTCGAGGCAGACGGCAAGACAGCTACAATTTTCATATTCAATCATATAATTGCTAGGTTTGGTGTCCCACAAGCGATAATCACTGACCATGGATGCCATTTTAAAAACGTTATGATGACAGAACTTACAGGCCAGCTTGGTTTGCGTCACGATAGTTCAATTCCTTATTATCCACAAGCGAATGGTCTGGTTGAGTCCATCAACAAAGTTTTAGTTATCATGATCCGACGAATCATTGGTATTCATCGGTCGAATTGGCACAACATGTTATTTTCCGTGCTTTGGGCGTACCGAACCTCAGTGAAAACATCAACAAGGTTCACTCCTTTCCAACTAGTTTATGGTTTGGAAGCTGTGCTACCCATTGAATGCGAAATCCCGTCACTGCAAATGGCCATCGAGTTACTTCCAGCTACTTCCGAAGAGGAGAAGCATTTATTATACTTAGCTCAATTAGATGAGAATCGACATGATGCTACATTGGCGATCGAGACTCAAGCAAAACGTATGAAAGCTCAGTATGATCGAAATATGACCCCTCGAAATTTTTCGGAAGGAGACCTAGTGTTATTATATGATCAAGATAATGATAAATTAGGTGCTGGGAAATTCGTTCCGATGTGGCATGGGCCCTATATTCTCAAGCGAAAGCTAGCAAAAGGGGCCTATGAGCTGGTAGACTTTGACGGGGACTCTTTGGGTAAACCCAGAAATGGACTTTACCTAAAGAGGTATTATGCTTAAAAGATGGGTATGGAGATTTTTAGTTAGGTTAATTTTTCTTTCTAGGTTAGTTTTTCTTTCTAGCTACTGTGTTTGTTAGTTTAGACAGTGTGCTTAGCCTAGAGAGTGTGTTTTTTTTGTCATTATTCTGACTTATCTTGGTTTTACTCTTGATGACGCAGATATCGATGCCTCTCCAAACATACATTGGTTTCGGTGATGGTGCTTGTCGTAGTACACGGAATATCTCTTCCGCAGCTTGGGTTATCTATTCGCCCTCTGACGAGTTAGTTTCTATGCATGGGGTAAGCCTCGGTCAAACAACAAACAACATTGCCGAATACAGTGCAGTGATTGAGTTATTGTCTGAATCTATTTCATTTGGGATTCGGAGTTTGATAGTGAGGTTAGATTCTGAACTCGTTGTATTACAGCTTAATAGAGTGTATGCCATTAGAAATCCAGTGTTATTAAGGTTATTTTTGAGAGTGCGTCTCTTGGAACGTGAGTTTGATTACATTGAATATCAACATATTCCAAGGTCTTTAAATACATTAGCAGATGCAATTGCTTCTTGAATGTTAAATAGACATTTGCAATAATCATACATGTAAATTTAAAACCATTTCATAACATGATTTACAAGATGAGCCGGTAATAATGATATATATAGATAGGAGTGTGTCAAAAAATACATCGTCTTCGATCATAGGTTGAAAAACACCTTATGATTGGCAAAAATGATAAGTACAAAAAACCAAAATGTCACATGTGTCTACAAAACGACCATCCAATCACTGGTGATGATCTCTATATGACACCACTGCACGGGCCACCCTACACAAGAACCTCCTAAAAGGTTCTGGGACCCCAACTACATAGCGCTGAAGCCTAATAGGAATATCATCTATGGTAGTCTCCGGTATGTCTGCTGTAAGACGCTCTAGGTCATGTTCCAACTCAGCTAAAGTCTCTGTGGCCTCGTCCTGTGGGGCCGGTGCCGGTGCAACTGGTAGTCTCCTCTCGTAAGGCTGGAGATTGGCTGGACGACGTGGGTCTACATCTGCATTTTGAAAATTATTACTATCAGTTTTGAGACGATATAAAACAAACAAAAAAATAGATAAGTTAAAAACTTGTGGAAAATGAAGTTACCTGTATCATCCCATTGTTCTCCCGGTGGAAGAACCATGTCCGGATCTCCACGAAAATCAACTCCGGCATAAGGAAAATCCTGTATAGAAAAGACCTGGTCCTCTAACCAGTGAAAGTACTCCGGAGTAAATCGAACAACTTCCGTTCCGTCATCAAGATGATGGGCCATAACCGCAACCCATCGCATCAATTTGGGCTCTCGAGGAAGCCCAACACCAACAGTGAGCTGCTGTGGGATCAGCATCGGAACCCTCTCTAAGCCAAAACTCACAACTAAAGGCCCATAACCAAAAGTCTTCAGCTGTCCGTTTTTGGCTCTAGTCAGTTGGCCTTTTACATTGGCCAACACAGCATCACACCAGTTGAAAATGGTACCTCGATAGCAATCAATCGCCATCCGCATCTGGGATCCAGTAGCAATGTGTAAAGCGGCAGCCCCGCAAAGTCTGGTAACTGTAAAGGCAATCACCATAAGTTCAGGTCGGGATATAGTTTTGATCTCTATCCCCTTCTCCTGAGTCTGAGTGTTACACCACTCTAGTCGGAGACTAGCGATGGACTGGCCACCCGGCCTAGTCCCGAACAGAGTCAAGTGTTCGCCTCTCTTGGGCAAACCAGTGAGAAAGTAAATATCTATGGGCTCTATCTCGAGTTGGTGCCCTCCAATATAAAAACACTGGTCCTGAACATTCCACCTTTCGACCAGCCACTCTAGAAATCTCACTTGGGCCCTCATGCCAAGTATGGCCCAGTATTTATAAAGGCCGCATGCCTTCAAAGCATCAATTGACGGTTGATGATTAATGGCGGCCAAATCAACATCTTCGTGCTCTCTCTCGCGCCAATCAAGCATGGTGAGCAATCTACACACCAGAAAACATCCATTAGATTCCATGAAATCAAAAAAATTTGGTCCATTTTGGAGAAATTGGGGTTTGAAAACTCGTTTTGCGGGGTACGCACCCCGCCTTTAGGAACAGAGCGTGGGTACGCAGGTTCCCTTAAGGCAAGGTGCGTACGCCCGACATTTTCCCAACTGAGAAAATGTCGGGGTACGCGGGTCCCTAGTGTGGCACCTGCGTACCCCGAGAGGCGGTTCTTGAAACCCCAAAGCCTCCAAAAAATGAAATTTTGGGCCTAAAAACGAATTCTAAACGGATGAAAATGAAGAGGAGGATGTTGTGGAATACCTGAAAGAGATGGCGTTCGGTTTCGACGGTCGGATTCTCCGCAATGTCCACAGGAAGTTTCTTGCCAAAAGCCCTTTTTCTCTCCTCAACAGTAAAATGGTAAAAATGAATTGGTAAAAGCCCTTTTTATAGGTTTTTTGGGTAAATAAATGGTAAATTTGTTTATTTTTCACCATGAAAAGGTATTTTTCAAATTAGTTTTATCTATCGTCAACAGGTATGAGTAATGTGTTGGTTTTTGTGCAGGATAAAGGATTTTCAGGGAAAATTGTCATTTTTTACGAACAAAAACATCAGAGTCATCTTTAAGCCCTTTTCTAACTCATAAAACATGAAAAGATTGCCGAGCGTTTCTTTTACACTCGTTAAAATGGAATTAAAAGACGGTCCTCTTACAGCCCTTTTCTGACTGAAAAAACATGAAAAGATTGCCGGATTTTTGTCGTTTCAAATTCGATATTGGAAATAAAACGACGTGTCCTTGATCGCTTTTTACTTTTCAGATCAAGAGACACTAATCATGAAAGTACTCCTTGGTCGTAAAGATCAAGCGGTTCTCTCAAGTATTATTTTATACTTTTTCAGGCTTGGGAGACACAAACTTATGAAAAAGGTCAACCCTGGAGTCTTCTTAAGTTTTTCAGACTCTCTAAAATTGAAAAACACCGAGTTTCTCCTATACTGGACTCGTTAAAATTTCACAGTAAAGGACCTATTCAATTACAAACAGGAACGGACCACTCCTTCTTAGGGTTCGAATCTAAACTAAGTTGGACTCATCCGAAGGATGAGCTTATAATCAAGCAAATGTTATCCTCCTCAAGCTTGTAAAAAATAAAGAGGTACTTGCCAGAAATGGTGGGGGAAAAGAGAGAAAAATGTGCCTATTTGTTATCCTTTGTCTCAGAAAAACCTTATCACCACTCTTGAACACGACACTTTTCATTCACCTGGGTTGGGAAATCCTTTGCCTAACAGTTGATCAAACCACATTGAAAGACTTCAGCCGGTTTCCGGGTATTAACTTTGGGTCAATTGTCACCAAGCCATCTGTTGTGTCGTTATGTGTTCAAGAGGTCACTACAAATAAACCATTCATCTGCAAAATACCTGTCATCCATCTTGACCATCCCTGAGTCAGTCCTTACAGCTACATTTCTTCAACTTGATCTATGATTTCGTGTTGTGGGCTTGCCTGCAACGGATCGCTTTCTATCGACATCAGCACATTATCTAGAAAGATGATCTAGAAATCGTCAGTACCTTGAAATCTACATGCATCAATGGCAGGTTTCTCGCCTTTGACGACAGTTTACATCATTGACTTTCGATCAAAGGATTCCATGACATGTTCGACATCAACACATTCATTCACATCTCATGGATTGTACTGGGTACTTTGAGAACCATTGACATCACTGGTGGTCTCTCTCACACTTATTAACAGTTTACATCATTGACTGGTAATCAAGTGGTTTCTACCATGTTCGACATCAACTCATTTATTCGCATGGATAGAATCGTACTATTTCGGGAAGTAGAAATGAAGACCCTGGATCTAGTTTCCACCATCCAGGCTGCGAGGAGTTTTGTATTCATTATATAGTAGACTAATTATAAACAGATGGTTGCGTCCATACTGTGTCTACATGAGTCTATGATTATGATGTACTGCGAAATCATTCCTATATCAGAGCAGTAGTTAGTTTGTTAGTTAAAGTTTTTGATCTGAGTATGGGAATGCCTACCTCAGCGATGATATGATCTCATATATGTATTTTGTGTTGAATATTTGCAGGTTCCAACTGGGCTCTCCACAAGATAATCCTTGAAATGATAAAGTGCTTCACCCTTCCTAGATGATATGAAACCCTAATCTACTACAGGCTTCGCACTTTAGGGGGAAATCTGTTACACTAAAATTTGTCACCATGACTATTTGCAGTCAGTATGGCTCCATCAATTGTCATACGATCCTCCTTGGCAAGTCTTATACCTCTGCTCCTCATGTCAAACTCCAAAAAAGAGAGAAAGTCTTTAAAAATCTATATAACTCTGGTTACGCAGTTTCTCCTACCCTTACCTGCGTGTACGCACCTCAAGTTCATAATACCTGCGTACTTGTACGCTCTGTCTGTAAAGGGGTGGGTGCGTACTCCTGTAAAGGTCAAAAGGTGCAAGTTTTACTTCAAAAAAGTTACTTGTGGTCGATTCTAGAGCATTCTAGAAGATGGTTTGACGTGTATTGAGCGCCTCCAGATGGTTCATGCATCCCAATGAAAGAGGAACTTATCCCATGAAGAGGGGAGCTACCCCTTTGAAAGAGGAGCTTATCCCATTGATGGTGGACCTGATTAACTTCCTCCAAAGCATTATAAATACAGGCATTGGGCCAGAGGGAGGGGAGGTTGAAAGCTGAACATTCCTAAGGGTAGATGCTGCTGAAATTAGGACTCCCTTTTAGAGCTTGAGAGGAGAGATTCCAATCCTTTCTTAGATTCATTTGGAAGTGGGTGAGCTGATCAAAGTAAAGGAGAACTCTTGCTGGACCCTAGGAGGGACCTGCACAACACCAAGGCACTGGTTGTAATGGTTTCTTTTGTTTCCAATTAATGCAATTAAGTTCATTTTTCTCAACAAGTTGTTATATATAATTTGTTTCATATACTCCTTGGTCTTTATGATGAATATGTTTTATTATATGAGTTATTCAGGTGCTATGTAATCGTTTGCTTGTTAGTGAATGCAGGCTTCAAGGAGAAGGAGCTCATCTGGATCGAAGAGGCTTGGCTGCTGCAAACAAACGTTGGACTAGAGGTAAGCCTTAAACACCTGGTTGCTTTTATTTTAAATGCATATTTAGGGAAAGATAGTGCTTGATTGTTTTGTTTGTCACTAGAAAGCCTTAGCTTCTAGGGAGGTCAGTTTTGTCCGCAAAATTGACTCTTTTCGCATGACAGGTATCCTCTCTAAGGAAAATGATACTATGATAGAACCGTACCCAAAGTCCTTCAGTTGTCTTGTCTTGGCTCGATTGATTTGTTCCTTCAGGTTCGCTAGAATCCCTTCACACTAGTTAAACATTGTTGGCTCCAATAACTCTAAAGCGTACTACATCGAAGGTCTTGGTGGCTAAATACAAAGAAACACTGCTATCCAATTGGGTAATAGTGAACGAAATAATCCTGAGAGGAATTCATACCACATGTTTTATCTCGATTTTCCCATCCTTGGTTATTTGAACATGAGGTTGATAATGAACAACAATGTAATACTTCAGTATCTCCCCACCTCTCCTATAACTAGATAGTGAAATGGGAGCTCCTCTCCGTGACAGCCCTGTCAGGAAATATATGTCCTACACATATATCATGATAGTATGTACCCCAAACTTGAAGTATTTTCCTCATACATCCTAGCATCTGATCAAATACTTTAGTAACTCTAACTAGGCCCTCATGCCTGGAATCATGAAAAACTTGAGAATCCCACAGTTTCTCAAAGCCTAAACTACTATTGGGTAATTAGCAACAATCATATCTTGAGCCTCATGCTCTTTTTCTCTCTAGGTCAAAACCATTTATCTCTAGTGAATGCTTGCAAAATGACATGAAAACACACATAAGTTCAACAATTTAAAAAACTTTGGGAGAAAAATTACTCAAAAACTGGAAATTTCAAAACCATCTGTGCCCATTGCACTGTCTCTTTCTTGGACATAGTGACCCATCGGACTCACCCCCAATGTTAAGTGCGCTAGTTTGCATTTTCTAGTGTTATCTTTGTTTCCCCATCACACCTCATGATATAGGTAGGGTGCAGTGGGCTGAGGGAAATTTTCTATATTTAAAAACTCAAAAAATTCTCCTAAAAAATGCATGAAATGAGAAATGGAAACGTAAAAATGAAGAGCAAAGATAGATCTCTTACCTGGAACTAATGGTACTCGAAATCCATCGAATTGGAGAAAATTAGTTGTTGAATATTGAAGGTAAAAATCCACTCATAACTCACTCAACTTGGTAAAAATGCAAATGGTGAAAAGTGAATTACATTTTCACTATTTATGGTCAAAATAATCATTAATTTAATATATTTTAATATTTTGACCTAATTTTT
Organism: Pinus tabuliformis; assembly: GCA_031772625.1. Taxonomy (NCBI): domain Eukaryota; kingdom Viridiplantae; phylum Streptophyta; class Pinopsida; order Pinales; family Pinaceae; genus Pinus; species Pinus tabuliformis. The sequence goes on along the minus strand of CM062811.1, from coordinate 499,122,922 downwards.
ACCATGTATCATGTATTTTTAATCTTTCCATGGTGTTCTAAGCAGGGTAAATGTTAATTGAAGGATGTAGTGCAGATTATAAGTCAATTATAAGTTATTTGATGAATGAGTACACTTTTATCACTTTCTCGAGCTCGTTAAACCTACAAAAAAGGAACCCCTCAGAGTCCTCTTTCAGCACCTTTTAGACTCCCAAAACATGAAAATACTGTCAAGTAGTTGTATTTTCAAACTCATTAAAGTAAATGAAAAGGCATCTACTTGATATAAGTTTAACCCTTTTCCAGACTAGGATATGATATTTACAAAAAAGGAATGCTTTAGTTGAACATGACTAAAAGGATCTCCTAAGTATCGTTTTATGCCTTTTAGGGCTCAAGAGACTAAATTTACGAAAACAAACCTTTTGGAATTTTATTTTTCGCCTTTTTTTCAAACTCTTTAAACATGGAAAAGGAGTCCAGTTACACCTTCGCAAGATTCTTAAACTTATTGAACAGTGATGGACTCGTTAAGCATGACAAGACCAAACCACTCCTTCTTAGGGTTCGTTAAATGTACTCAAAAGAATTCATCTGAAGGATGAACTTATAGATCAAGCATATGTTATCCTCCTCAATCTTGTAAAAAATAAATAGGTATTGACCATAAATGGTTGGAAAATCGGGAAAACAAGGCATTTTACCTATTCATGGTAGTGAGTCACTCTTGAACATGACACTTCCACTTCATCTTAGTGACTGCTTTGGGTTGGGGAATCCACTTGCCTCACTATTGATCACATCTTCATCATGGGTTTTTGAGTCAATGCTGCCAACTCTATTTAGTGGGTTGTAAAGTATATGAATCTAGAAATTTAGGTTCAAGGGAAATGTTGAAGAGAAATTCCACCCTCAGTTGATGTCGCTACAATAACCTTAAGATTTACTTCATGGTTGCTGCTCTTGAACCAGCTTTGCATCACCACATTTTGTCTCAAATCTTGATACCCATTTCGTTTCATTGATGGGGCATACATCAAGGCCCTCTTGTGATAGGTCACTTCCTATTGACATCATCATATTATACAGGAAGTTGACTTAGAAACTCCCTTCAATTCCTTGGAACTTGCATACCTTAATGGAAAGTTTCCTCACTTTCAGCAACAAGTTCTCATCAATGGCTTTCGACTGAAGATTTTGTGTGGTGTTCAACTTCATCTCATTCATTCACACCACATAGGTTGTAATGTAATACCTTGAGGACCGTTATCATTATCAGTGGTTCCTCTCACATCTATTAATGACTTGCATCATTGGACAATAATCAGACGATGTCTACCATGTTAGACTTCAACTCATTTATTCACATGGTTAGAATCGTACTATCAAGTGAACGAGGAAGAATACCTTGGATCTAGTTTCATACATTTGAGCTATGATTTCAAGATCCATACCATATCACAAAGTATGATGGCTATGATCATTCCAAAATTCATCCAAGCATGGGTCCGCCATTTGTCATCACTAGACGAGACTTTTGATCATTGTACATATAATATTGGCTTATAGGCTGAGTATGGTTATGCCTACCTTAGCAATGATATCATGATAATTATGTATTGTAACATATGATGATCTCAACCTTTTCTTGATCTAGATTTGTCACAAAGTAAATCACTCTAGTCCTCAACCATTGCTTATGACTTTGTACTTTCGATGGAAATCTATTACAGGTCATTTTGTCGCATTCACTCAAATGGCTTGGAAACTATATCAATAAACATCCTTGACACCTTTTCATTATCCCTTTGCAAAGCCTCAAGCATTACTTCTCCAAAAAGTCCAAGAATTATGGGTTTATCAGCTTAAAAACTCATTTTTGGGCCCATCGCACCCTGTCTTCTATGCCACTTGCAATGGTTGCATGTTGCATAACTAGGCACTTGCCCTAACCAATGCAGGTTTCCTTTGTTGCAAGTGCAATGATTCTATAATTTCAGGAAAAATAAAAATAAATTATGAATCTTCTCTTTCTATAAGCTTCTAAGGTGGTTTTAACCATTTACTATTGATTAAGATATCAAACTCTTATCCTAGAGGTCTTATCTCTTATAACTAGATCTTATCACATCTATATGTGGATCTAAGTCCTATATTAGTAAAACCAAAACTAACGTATTTACCCTATAAATTCGCTACCTCCCATAGAGTCTCGGTTGGATTTGGAAACTCTTAGCTATGCCTTAATGATGCTTATTTTTACCTAAGGATCGATTACCATCATTGAGTTGTGATTTAAAGCTCGCTTTGTGGCTAAGGAAGGACAAGTTTTGGTGGGAGACACCTGCATTGTCAAGAGCTGCAAAATGGTTGTAATTTCCTCCTACATTTCATTCATGCAAAAAGATTTTCTTTCCTATACTTGTATCTATTTGACACTTACGTATTTCAATACACTCTTGTCTCATTGATTAGAGATATTGGTCTATGCTATGTATATCTTGTAGTTCTCTTACTTGTTGTAATTATTTTGTAGGTCCCATTTATAGTAATTCGAGTTGGATATAAAGTTTATAATCCAAGGGAAGAGGAGTACTTGTGCTAGATTCCAGGTAGGCTTTCTCCTCCATTTTCTAATTTCTCTAAGGAAAACAAAAGTGTGTTGTTTCCATTTTTCTAGATCAAACCACTAGATCTATGGAATTCACTTCTATATGTAGAAGAAAATTTTCCATATAACAATAGATTGATGACTTCCTTGACCAACTAAATAAGACCAAGTACTTCAACAAGATTGGTTTGAAGTCTGACTATCGCCAAGTTCCAATAGAACCAAATGATGTGTAGAAGACTTCTTTTAAGTCCAAGGAAGGTATTTTTGAATGGTTGGTCATGCTCTTTGGTTTGAGAAATGCCCCAAAAAATTTCATGAGGATGATGGATGACATCTTATGGCCTTTCACCAACTCTTTCATGGGTGTGTATCTGGATGATATCCTCATCTTCAACAAGAGTTGGGCAAAGCACTTGTATCATATTCAACAAGTCCTTCACACTGTGGTAGCATAAGCTATGTGCTAACTTGGAGAAATGATTCTTCGTCATGGAAAAAGTCCAATATCTAGGTTACATTATTGATGAGAAAGGTGTGCATGTGGAACCAACTAAGATCCATTGAGTCATTCAAGATTGGACGGTCTTGATGACCCTAATAAATCCTCACAACTTCTTAGGCCTTGCTAATTTCTACTGAATATTCATGTTGGGGTTCTCTTATATCGCTTGGCCCTTAATTCAAGCTACCAAGGGTGGAGAAAATTAAATTTTTTTCTAGTCCAAGTCACAATAGAAGGCATTTGATGAAATGAAACACTGCCTTTTCTCTGCACCAAACCTCAGATTGCAAAACTTCAACAACCATTTGAGATTGAGATAGATGACTTTGACTATGCTATTGGTGCAGTCCTCATTCAACAAGGACATCATATTGGCCTATCACAATAAGACACTCTCTGAAACTATCTGCATATACCCCACCTATGATAAGGTGATGTATTCCATCATGTATGCCTTCCGATAATTGAAAAATTATATTATGGGAAAGGAGATGATCATCCATACAGATCACTAGTGTCTTCAATTTATGTAGACATAGGAGGAGTTGCAAAATGAGCACCATCATAAATAGTCCACATCCCTTAAAAAATTCCATTTTAACATTAAATATATGAAGGGTAACACTAATCATGTTGCATACTGCCTCAGTCGACCTCTAGTTTTGGAACTAACAACCGTTCTCAACTCTTGTGGGCATGAGACTTTTGGATGGACACAACTATACAATTGTGATTCAAAAATTTCTTTCACCTACCAGATGTTGATGGAAGACAAGGAAGTTCTAGACTCCCAGCTCCAAGATGCACTATTGTGATACTTGGGATACATTTGTGTTCCTTCAACTGAGCGTGCCAAGCTATTTTGGGAGGCACATTATAGTTTCATAGTAAGGAACTTTGGTGTGGAAAGAACAGTGGTAGTACTGCAGAAGATTTTTCATTAGCCAACACTTCAACGAGATGTTTGCAAGTATATCAAGTTTTGTATTGCTTACACCATTTCCAAACCAACCATGAAGAAGCAAGGCATATATACCCCTCTTACTACTCATAACTGACCTTAGGAATCCATATTGATGGACTATATATCTAACCTTCCTTCTACCAAGCATGGTAATAACTATGTGTTTGTGGTTGCTAATAGATTTTCAAAGATGACCATCCTAACTGCCTGCAAAATGAGTATTACAACAAAATCCGATGCTAAGCTCTTCTTGGAATGGGTGTAGGTATATTTTGGGATCATGTAAACCATCATATCATATCAAGATAGTAGGTTCCTAAATGCATTATGGTCAAGCATTTAGTTATTGTTGGACACCAAGCTTGCCAAATTATCTACCTTCCACCCCCAAACTAATGTTTAGAGAAAGGTCATCCACCTGATGATTGTGAAGATTTTGCACATGTAAAAATCCAAGAATCCACACACATGGAATGAGAGCCTCCCCTATATTCAACACAACTACAATAGAGCTCTCCATAGTTCAATTGTCCACAACCCCTTTTAGGTGGGCCTTGGATTTGAACCATTAGGTCCCATTGATGTCGCACTGCCCCATTGCCACTGCTCAAGCAAAATTTTCACATGTTCAATCTGAAGCCAACAAAGCTACCAAGTTTATTGAATGGATTCAACACATCTTCTAGAAGATCCATGCCATATTGTAAAAAACCCATACTAAGTATAAACAATGCCATGATCAATATTAAGTGTCACACATGTTTCAAGTGGGAGACAAGGTTTGTTTGCATCTACAGAAGGAACACCTTGCAAGGGCCCATTGGAAGCTTCAAACACTCCACTATGGACCTTATACCATCACCAAGGCAGTGGGTGACAACGATTTTGAGTTAAATATCCCCCAATTCCCTGGCCTACACCCAATATTCAACATGGACTACCTTCGGCCATACTTTCCACCATTGTTGGACACATAAAAAATTGCAGAGTAGCTAACACTGACAGAGCTCAACCCAAATTGTATTAAACATTCCAAAAATGATCATTTCATGGACACACAGATTAAGAGCAGTCACCAACAAAGGGTCTAACTATATAGAGTTGTCAAAGTAGGCCAACTCCTACACCAAGGAAAGTGGCTCACTTAGGATCAAGTTCAGTGGAAGTTTCCTCATCTTATGAAGGCACTCAACACAATGGAGACCATTGCTTCTTAGGGGGGAGGAATGATCTAGGTGGATATTAGTAACCACCCACCTATTCCATTGGATCACAACACAATTTTCCTATTCCGACAGTTTTCTATTTTTGGCAATTTTTGGGTCATGAACTTTTGGAGCCTTTTTCAGGCCCTAAATGACATTTTTTTTGTGGAAATGAGCCAATTATCAATTGCAATTAGAAATTTTGCTCCTCGGATAGACCTTTCCAATGGTATATCATGCACACCAAACAAAAATCGTATGCCAATGTTACGCCCCCAAGTAGTTGACATTCTAACTTATCCATTGGGGCCTATAAGCCTTTGATGCTTCATCTCCTAGGGTAAGATCTTTGGATGTTTAAGGTTTCTAATTGCTTCTTCATAATAAAAAGGCCTCAGAGCCTTATTGTAACACGGTTCAAAGGGGCATAACCATCACATATATTCTCAGAGATAAGTTACCACCATCTGAGCTAGTGTGCTTTCATTTTGCATGTATATAATTTAACCATTTTCCATTTATTAATTGAAGTCAAGTCTCATTGTATCTCTATGTTTGGATTTTAAATCTGTATTTCATTTTGTTCCCTTCATAAATTTGGACCATGTTCACAATTGAGTAGGTGTGATGGGAAGAGAATAATGATGCCTGCTAAATGGATGTGAGATAGGCCAATGAGAGATTGTGGGCTCAAATGAGGTTTGAAGACTAGGTCAAGGTGAGATAAGAACAGTGGATGGTTTCCAAGTGGAGGCATAGTATAAAGGTGCTCGAAAGCATGTGTATATAGCAAGAAAGTCACATAGCTAGATGGACAAGAGAATGTAGATGGAGTCAATTGTGTCGAGGCCTGGTAAAGGAGACAACATGATATGAAGAGTCATAGTAGTGCATAAACACCCTAGAGCGTTTGGTCCAAGTTGTAAAGCTTAGTCATAGGTAGGATATATTCCTCAAAGTTGTTGTAAGAACTATTATTCAAACGTACAATGTTTTAGTGTAGTAGCACATGCTTTCATTCCTCTCAATCATAGAGTGGATGGAGGATCAAGTTGTGGAATGGACCATTTGAATAGGTATGAGGCTAATAGGTGTACTCATATGCTAGCTTGTTGTAAGACATGTTGATCGGACATACATGTTGAGTGCAATGGAGCACAAAATTATGTGTGAACAAGTTGTGGAATGGATCACTTCAATAAGTACGACGGTGGCAGTTGTGCTCATATGTTAGCTTGAATGTGGAATGTGAGATCTGAGGATGCGAGATGGTTAGCGAACCATGTAAGAGAAAAAGTGCTCTAAAAATATAATAGATATAGTGGTTAACCATATATTTTGGTGGATGATAATTTTTTTATATGGACTTCAACAAAGATATTAAAACCAATTTAATCTCCCCAAATCAAGATTAAAGAGGTAATTGTTAGGGTAGTTAGAGTAAACTTGACTCGATCATAGAATCAATTTAATACCGTCATTAATGAATTTATTATTGGTTGGTAGATTTGTTACGACCATTATTGAGTTTATTATTGGTTTATGGACTCGAGAATTAGATAACTCATAACATTTTTATGTAATGTAATTTATTTAAAAGTATAATGACTTCATTGTAAAATACCTTTAAATCAAAAGGTAATGAATCTATTACTAAGAGTTAATTTTCCTCCATAATTTTTAAGATAATTTATGATTTACATTTATGTAATTTGATAATAAAATGATTTTTGTTTTAATCTTTAAATTAAATATACATTACATGGCTTTCACATAAATCATCATCTTTTTTGGGATTAGAATTACATATGGATATGATTTGATAGTTCCACATAAATATCACTTTCTTGAGGATAAGATTAAATATAGCATTTGAATTCTGATTATCGCTTTTCTCATTTTTTGAGGATAAGATTAAATATACCATTTAAATTTTGAGGATAAGATTAAATATACCATTTAAATTCTGTTTGATCATTTTGAATAGCTTTAAGAAATATGCACCACAAACTCATAATGCTGTCTAAATTTTGGCCATTCATTATAACCTGCCCTCCACCTGGTTGCACTTCAACTACCAAATTCTGGGGTCGAACTCCTCCTCCAATGTCTTTATATATGGGATCCACTTTTTGATGCACCTGAGCCCCACCACAATCTTTAAAGTCTTGAATCATTAATGATCATTATATTTCCACGAATCACAGGATTGACTTAATTTTTTATTTTATTTACAAACGCACTGTTCTGCAACAGTTATCTGTGCGTGCATGTCTATGTCCTCAAGCCTGAAATCGACTGCCATGAATGCATCCTCCAATAAACCGAGAGTGGAATAAAGTGGCAAAGGAAAAGAAAGGAAAGCTGGGGCCACTGATAACCGACCAAGCAATTGGCTTCTTCATCGTATTATGTGGCGAACATATGACGCAGCCCAGAGTGATAATAACCTAGTTGATCACTCCGGTGACTATATCGTATTGATGACCAATTGGGGGGTTCCAGTCTCTTCCATAATGAGAACTGAACGGCGTTGTCTTGTCACAATTTCGTTAGCATGGCTAATTTTTGGTTAGAATTTGGTGTTTTTTTTTAAATTCAATAGGTGTGTTAAAATAGTTTCTATTAATGGTTTTACTGGATTGAGTACCTCACGAATTAATGGGAGACAAAAAAATCCTCAGAGTTATGGATTTAGCTTTTGTTGGAAATAAAATAAATTTATGGTTATTTATCTTGATGATTTAACAATATTTTCACAATATGATGCAAAACTTATGAATTATCTGAAGAAAGTCTTTGAGAGATGTAGAAAATTATGAATTTCTCTTAATCCCATAAAATTATTATTTCACATGATGGAATAGAAATTGTTAGGACATATTATTTCAAAACAAAGAGTTTTAATTGACCATAAACCATATTCACCTATTGACTTAATCAGGGTGCCCCTAAGAAAAAAATTAAGTCATTCTTAGGGGAAAATAATTTTTTAAGAAAGTTCATATAAAAGTGTGGTGAGATTGTAAAAGATATTATTCATATGCTCAATCATGAAGTTAAATGGACCCAACAAGCCAGATTTTCATTTTCTCACGTTATTTAAACAATTTCAAAAAAACCAGTACTTGCTAGTAATCATTATTCAAAAATATTTAGCATTTTCTCAGTTGCTTCACATACCACAATAACAATTTTTTTATTGCAGAAGAATGAAAAGTATCACAAGGAGCCCATTGCTTTCTTTAGTGAATTATGAGGAATAAGTATCGTTGCTCACTTTCCATAGAGAATCACATACTTTTGTCCAAACAAAAAGACTATGAGCTTCTAGATAATAGCATAAGCCACCATTATGGTCTTTGTATGAATAAAGAATTAGTGATATGGAGAGTAGAGAAGGAAGTTAAGGTCCTAATTGCACTAGATCCATATATCATTAAAGAAAATTATATCATACCTCTTATTCCTCTAGAATCCAAAAAATTTATCACTATATGAGATATATGGCAAATCATTAATAAACCAAACAATAATTAAATCAATATTTTATAGACAGATTTAGAAAAAAATATGATAGAGGTTTTAAAAGAAAACATTGATTGCCTCAATAACTACCATATTAATTAAAATAATTATAAAATAATTTTTCCTTTCCTGAAAATCATAATAAATTTACACTTATATGTAAGCAAGAAATTTTTAATATCATAACAATCATATCTCTAAATTATAATACATTCTTTAAATCTATTATAAAACTTGACAGCTGTAATTCCAATTTTCAAAAAAATTTACCAAATTTTGTCAAAATCATACCTGCATTTCTTAGACTAAGAGATAACTGATAGAGACATGGCCTCTGAAAACACATTCGAATGTTAAATATTTCAAAAATGAATCAATAGAATCCAATTTTCGTTTTCCTCATCATGGTGGTTTTAATCTGCATATGCTGTAACTGGCCATGCTTCACTTTTTGGAACATCCCCATGGGCGGTCAGTTGTCCTATCGAAAGAAGTAGTTACATCTGGCAAAAGCTTTATCGTTTTATAGCAGAGGTCGAAATGTCCAATGAAATGGAATGGAAGCGAAATATTGCTGGAGGGAGCCTATAAATTGTAATGTCATCTGGCTGGCTGGTTCTGTGAAGTTTTTGGTATCGATACTGTAATTATATAATTCAAGCCATGAGGAGCGAAGAGGTGGTGTGTAATAGACATTCGAGTGCAAGAAAGTTCTGCAACGAGAAATTGTTGCAAATGAGTCGATATATGGAGTCTGCTTGTAATTATTGCAAAAGCAAATGGAGGGTGTTTCAGGTGGTGCTGTGTGGTGCGGGATGGAAGAAAATGCAAGGGAAGAGCAAGAATTGTGTGAGTGGGAAGGCAGTTATCGCCTGGCGCTGCACAATTCATAGGAACATAACTGTGAATACCCACGATCAGTTTCATCACATATAATATGTAATGGCACACCACCTCCATCTACATCTGTGTTCGGTTTGGATTTACAAGCTTAATTAAGCTTAAATAAGAAATCTCTCTTGTGATCTTGAATTAAATCTTTCTTGTGATCTTGAATTAAAGATGTTTTCTGGCATTTTTTTTGCATTAATAATTATCAGTATGGATCCATTTTAAATGGATCTAACATAAATCTATGCATTAATAATTACCAGCATAGGTTCATTTTAAATGGATCTAATATGAGCCTAGAGGGATCCAATTTCTTCACGTTCAATTTTGATGAAATACGGACATGGTTACACATCATACTCTGCAGAATGAGCCTCTCCCCTCAATAAATGGAATGTTTAATATTAACTTTCTTATTTTAAATTCATATGTTTCATAAATTTAATTAAGAAAATAGACACTTAGTTAGTTAGTTAGTTGTTTTTTTTCAATATTAATTCACATTTTTAAATCTTGTCACTAATAAAATCTTTTTTGAAGGTTTTTTGGTTTAATTTGTTTAAAATGTTTTTTCAGGGTGTTGAATCCATATATGTAATCAAAAGCCCATTTTAAACAATAAAAAGTAAGATTTGACCAAAAAAAATTAGTTGAGACCCCTCAAAACTCCAAAATGTAACAAGTTTAGACCATGCCAAATCATTTACCTTTTCACATTTTAATTACTATCATATTTATTTAAATAATAAATGACATTCTAACTTATGAAATGAATGAGACATGGCTACATGTGTTCAAAGCTGATTTTACATTTTCCACCATCTTTTATAGAAAAAAATAAAAGTATTATCATTAATTATGAATGTGAAAACTCATCATTGATTATGTGTACGATTAATTGTTCGAACTAATCACTTATTATAAATATGCATTTATTGGTCATTTAATTTATATAATTATGTTAAATATAAAATATTTAATACTATTATTTTAGTTTTACAAATTTAATTAAATAGTATTGGGTCAATAGCTATGTCTATTTTAGAATAATCTTCCAAAATATTAATTTAATTATCAATAATTATTAGATGGATTGTAGGCATTTAAGCCCCACATAATATTCTAAAATATTCTTAATTATCAATAAATATTAAGTGGATGGTAGAGATTTAAGCTTCACATAATATTTTAAAATATTTTTTGTAATAGTCGCAAATAGACATTCTTAGTAATCTTAAAGTAGTCATACCCTTTACCTTTTTAATTAAATTGATTATTAAGAATAAAAAAAATGTTATATAAACATGTACGATAGGAACATTAGTTATAGTTTTTTGCACATATGGTACTGGTAAACCATGATATTGTAACAAAAACTATCTACAAATTAACAATTTCTAAGGTTAAGATTATTAAGATTATATATATATATATATATATATATATATATATATATATATATAATTTTAAATGTATATATGTTTAACTTATATATTAATTCTTTTTATAACTATTGTGCCTAGAGGCCCTGTATAATTGATTGGGAGATGTTGTCAAGTAAGTTACATTAACAAATTAAAACATAGTATTAGCAAAAAAATCAATATGTGCTTGGTAGATCTGAAATTAAGATGGATATATTATTTAGATTAATAAATAAAATGCTTAATATTAACTTTGTGCTCTCCATCACAGTATGGAAGAGATATTGTAATGTTATGTAAATATTTTGACTCAATCAAATAACACAAAAATAAAAATAAAAATAAAAATGATAACTATTAATTAAAACATTTTGACTTCATTCATTCAAATCAAATAAAAATAATAAAAATAAAAATTATAACAATTATTAATTATTACTAATTGTAATTATTAATTATTAATAATTAAACTAGCTTAGATCCATTTTAATTTTGGATCTATCAAGGCTGAGAGGGATCAAATATTTCGATGTGCAAACTTTTCTTAAAGTTTTGCACCAAAAAATATAGTTCACACAGAAAAATTTGATCCCTCTAAGTGCTTGATAAATCTAGAGTTAAAATAAATTTTATTTTTAAATTCATATGTTTCATAAATTTAATTAAACAAACAAACATCTCATATAAATAGTAGTAGATAATTTTCTTTTTTATTTAAAAATTTCAATCATATAATCATAATCAAAGATGTGATATATTTTCATCATTTCCTATACATTAATGGTAGAAAACTTTCAACTCCTTTCTATCCATAGATGAAACTTTCAACTCCTCTTTATCAATAAATGGAATTTTCTATACTAACTCCTTATCTCTTTAAATCTTATCACTAATAAACTTATTTACCTTTCCGGACTTAAATTACCAATAAATAATATTAGAACTTATGAAACAAATGGAACATGGGTGCATGTGTTAAAAGTCGATTTTACATTTTCCAGAATCCTCTATCAAAACTTTTAAAAGTTCAAAGTTGATTTTACATTTTCCAAATCCTCTATCAAAATTTTTAAAAGTCTGCAAAGTTGATTTTACATTTTCCAAAAACCTCTGTCAAAACTTTTAAAAGTCTCATCGTTAATTATGAATGTTGCTTCAAAATTGATTTTACATTTTCCAAAATCCTCTATCAAAACATTTAAAAGTCTCATAATTAATTAGGAATGTGAGAATTAATGGCAAAGTATGACTGTACTAATTAATGTACAAGTTAATCACTTGAACTAATCACTTATTATGAATATGTATTTATTGGCCATTTATAAGGGTGTTAATTATATACTATTCAATATTATTATTTTAGTTTTATATATTTAATTAAATATTTTTTTGTTATTATTATGTTTATTTTGAAATAATATTTTTAAATTTAATTATAAATGATTATTAAGTGGATGGTAAAGATTTAAGCTCCACAAAATATTTTAGAATATTTTTAATAGTAGTGGTTCTGTTCTTATACCAATAGGTGTCATAATTTTTGAATGACTGACATTAAAACTATAATATGTATATATCTTTGCTTTTTCCAAATGTTTTCCATATTCAAAAACTCAAAAAATAAAAAAATGTAAAGAATGTATGTCCTAAAAGAAAAATCAAATGAAAAAAAGAATAAAAAGGTCAAAAAAGACGAAAAATGAACCCCAAGAAAGAAAAAAGACCATGAAAGTGTGCAAGTCAAAATGCCACTACTATTTACTTTTGATGCAAAATAATGATTGTGTGCAACTTGTTATTTATGCCACAATCCATCTTAATCAAACAGTTTAATCTTGGTTATTCCATGTTTTGAATTTCATGTTTATAGATAACGAATAAAAATCTGACCGAACTGTTTAACCTTGGCAGATAATTAGATTAGGTAGAATGAATAAAAGGAGCTCAACTGTTTAATCTGAGCCCTTGAATGTAATAAGATTAAACTTAGTTAGAATACCAGTGTAAAAGAAAAGAAAAAAGTTTTGATAAGGGTTTGCCAGTTTAAGTGCACCTAATGAAGAGTAGAAAAAATGGTAGAATGAGTAGATGGGTAAGTAGTTGTATGGTTGCAAAATTAAGATGATTGATTAGATAAAATCATATCATTCACTTTCATCATCAAGTCGCTTAAAGTTTGGATGATAAATAAGCATTTACACAAAGTCAAGTGATTAATTTCCCCATTCATTTTACCCTTAATTTGACTAAGTTCCCATAAGCAAAGTCAAAAGTACCTAAAACCCTAAGTTAAAGGGGCTCAGAGCATTTCTCTAACTTCTGGAGGGACCGGACCCTCGACCCAATAACTTATAGGGTCAAGTACTAAAATCCTCCTCACAAACATTCAACCCCTTCAATTTCTTCATTTTCCCCTAAAAACCCCATTTTCCTAAGGTAAAAGCACCATTTGCCTAGGGAAAGTAATTACCCCCATACAAAACCCCTCTTTCCACAAAAACTCACAAATGCGCATTTAGCCTAAGTTATAATGTTTTATCTGAAAAGTAAATAAAATTCAACATACATTACACTTAGCGCACTTCCTCTTCTATTTTCATTTCATATTGACTTCTAACATTATTTATTAAATCCCAAAAAATTCCCCTTTCCCGTATGTTTATTAAAAACCCATATGTTAATATCCCGCCCCAAAGTTTGAAACATAAACTTATTAATAAACTGATTAATGGGATTAATTAAGTCGATCAACAACTAATTAATAACCATGGCCCACCGCCGAAATTAAAGAATTAATTGATCAATCATTGACTAATTAATAATCAGTCCCCACCAATGAAATCACTCCCGACGTCATTAAACCCCCCTAATCCGCAGTTAATTAACCCCTCCACGCATTAAAACCTCGTCGGGCCCCTCCATTAAACCTCATATCAAGTCATCGCCCCGATCACCGTGCGATCTGACCCCTATTGATCCAACAATCGACACTCATATCGGGCCGCCTCCAAAGGCCAACCTTTACCCCCCCCCTGATATGGGTGGTTTCACTATTCACCCCGCCGCTACGTGGCGCCTGAAGAATGGCATCAGGCAGCCTACCTCCAAAACCACTTTATCCCAAAAGCGGTGCGATACGATCCTGCTTACCGCCTCCCACTAAATGACAAACTGTCACGTTCCCCACTTAAAGCCAACTGTCCTCTTTCCAGTGTACCCACCAAAATCATTAACTTTATGAATAAAACTAAAAAACTCATTATTGTTTGTTTTATCGTGAAAAAAGAACACTCTGACCTCCATGCAAGCACCAGATTACGTGCAACCGTCAACCTACATCCATCTGCTAATTTACCGAAGCTGTTGAAACTCCAAACCACCTTGCAGTCCCGTGCACTTCTTGCAAATAGTTCACAGTCACCATTACTCCGCCCAAAAGCCGAAACCAGGTATTTATCCCAATTTGCTGAGAAACCCTGTTTTGTTCAACAACCTAGACTAAATTGCTTCCAATTCCTAAGTAATTTAGTAAGGAAAAATGCCTGGTGACTCCATTATACTCTGAAGTAAACCATTTCTCCCTAAATTCATTGAAAACCCTTCGCCCCCGTCCTTGGATCCACAAGAGCCAAGGATGGCTACCCCAATTGCATTAAATGTCATGCCCATTTCTACTCCTCATAGAGATCTAGACCATCTCCCATTGGCAGATAAAAATTTTCAGATTAAAGATACCTCTATCCATGAATCCCCTTTGAAACTATACTGCAGGGACAAAGACCAATACCTGAACCATGCAAACTATATAGGGCTTTGGGAGTCAGGTTTACCCAAATATCAATTCCCCAGAGTTCAGATCTTCCCAGAGATTATCCATTACTACCATATGAACTATGATCCCAGCCAAAGGGCAGTAAGGACCCCTGACCAATCTGTATTATTTACCATCACTGTTGAGTCCATAAATGAAATGCTGCAATTACAACCAATCCAAAGTTTGACTCCTCTTTCTGTGGGAGATTTGTTGAACAGATACCCTACACTTACCTCAATCAAACTTGCTCAGTTATACTAGACCTTTATCAGGGAAGAATAATACATTCCAAAGGATTCTCAACCATACATATATACCATATTCTCTGACCTTGGTCGAGACATCATAGAAATGATATCTAGTGTGTTAAGTTATGCTACAAGTGAATTTGTTGATGAAATCATTATAGCCTTTATGTCCATCTACTTGCCTGGGCAACCACCAACCATCATGTTTGACTATGCTAAGTTCATTTCTGATAAAATGCATGATCAATTCATGAGGTTGGATAATGAAAGAGTGTTCAAATATTCTTCAGTTTTATATCATCTTTTCCTATATTATCAAGCTGACAAATTCCCAATCACACTCTAGAAGCTTGATACCAGAGGCAACCTTAGATATGTGATCTTTTGGACTTCATTAATCCACCAATATGACTCTCAATATTCTTATACTAATTTCATAGATCTCTTTGTGTACCCAGTGACAACTATGTTATTAGGAATCCCTCCCCCAAGAATCAGTGCAGACATCAGGAGGGTCCTTTAGTTATCAAAACAATATAGAGTGGGGGATTGGTACCAGTACCAAAACCATACTAAAATCAGAATCTATGGATGTGAGCTGGCTCCTTACAAACTGCCCAGATACCTCCCCATGAGATTGTTTGCTCTAGAGTACTACAGACAAATGATCAATTCAGATGAGGTGCATTTTGTGAAAGCCAAGAAGAAAGCTCAGCTAAGGATAAAAGATCAACTTGGCCCTTTCATATGTAATAGTAGAGAAGTAGGAAAGGAAGCAAAGGAAATCCTCCAAAGGTTGAGACTGAAACAAAGTTTCATCTAGAATTATGACCCCTTTGAGTTCATTTGCAATAGGAGGCAAAAGAATAAATTATCTCCTTATATTCACCATATAATCCCTGAAATTGAACAATATGCAAATCAACTTGAATGGGTAGAAAACACTTTGGTAGACTGGGATAACACAGGAACTATTGTCAATAATGTATTGATTGATTTAGATAGAAGACTTGATGAGGATTCATTTGTACAGGTGTCAGGAGAAACTCAATCTCAAAGGAAATCACAGGGACACAGTGGGCAAACAATAGAAGAAGGACATTTAGAGCAACCAAAGGCATCCGAGCGACCAGAAGGACCTTCAGAGTAGCCAGAGGAATCAGAACAGCTTGAGATTTCAGAAGAACTTGCTCAACCAAAACAAATCATGAGCAATCCTCCTATTTTACAGACTCCTCTAAATGAGGAGAGGAATCTTAAAAGAGATAGAGAGGAGGCCACTCCTTCTAGTAGACTTGTTGCCTAAACTTATGTCAAGAGGCAAAGGTTGAACCCATTTTCAGAATAGGAGTATACTGAGGAGACAACAAGAACTATAGGAGCAGAAATCATGCATACCACTACTTCACAGGGTACACAAGAACCTTCCACCTCACAGGGTCAAATGCTAGAAAGACAAAAGAGTGTGGAAGTATCCTCCTTCAGGGCTCCTACTGGCCAGAGCCAAGATATCAAAGAGAAATACAAAGAAATCAAGGCAAGAAATGAAATATTAAAGGCCCAAAGTTATGCATACTATCTCAAAATGGCTCCAACAAATCAAACAAGGCTAATGTCAGCCTTTGACATAAAGGAAGGAAAAATGCAGATGAGTTTCTTGAAGCCAACTACACAACAACCTAGATCAATGGGAAGATTATCTGAAAACAGACTTTGAAGCATTGGCAAAGGATATCCATCCTATTAACCAAATAGAATGACACAAGCAAACTGGTGAAATGGTTTACTCCACCTTGACCAGTAAGGTAATTGCAGCCCACCAACTCCAGAATTCGCTGAATAATATATCAGCACAATTCCAGTTAGAGAAGGCCTCTTCACAGGCCAAGGACACCAGAATAAAGTCCTTACAGGACTTGGTCATAGAACTGGGACATGATCCCAAGAATGTGAAAGCTGCATAAAAACTTATCAAAAAGAAAAACGATGACATAGCTGCACTGAAGAAGCAGCTCGAAATTCCCCCTCTACATCATCCTTAAATAGTTGACGTGTTGGAAACTTAGAAGGAGGGAGATCTTATGGACTTAGTCCTTAAGTTGAATGAACAACTAAAAGAGCTAAAGAAAGAGTTAGATAATTTGATACAGTAAAAATAGAGTGAGTTGGCCACCACTCCCTAGACTGTAATTCCTATGGTTTCTACAGCAGTACACGACAAAAGAAGAATTGGGAGATGTGCTTGAAGTGGCCAACCTATTGATAACATTTTTAAATAGCAGAAACAAGTACCAGCTTGATGAACTAGAAATAGACAATAGAATAGCAACCATCATAGAAATAAAGAAGGTTTTCACCAAAAGGAACTTGATGCTCAATCTATAGAAAAGGTGTCAAAGCATCCAAGTAGACATTGATAGTTTTATGACAAAATATGGTATCTTAAGAGAAAAAGGACTTCCAAGTGCTATGGTAATAAATGAAAAGCTGATGACTCAAGAGGATTATATTGAAAGACTAAACAAGCTAGCCAGAAATGAAGCTAGTACTTCAAGGGTAAAGTCTTTGCCCACTGGAAAGGTATTATATGATGGTCTTGAAAATATGTTTAACATAAAGAATGAGGTAAAGCACTTGTTTACGAACTGGCCAAATTTTGTTAAGTATATAGAGGCTGATGAAAATATAGAAAGATGATAAGGATGAAATTACCAGAAAATGAATGGTGGACAAAACTTATAGATTTACTATAAAGTTATTGCAGTAAATCTACATGGTAAAACATGGCTGCCAGGTAAAACATGTAAGACGGAGTCAAAGCAAAACAGGTAAAGAGTATCAGTGGGTAGAATATAGAAAGTGATTCCAGCACACAACTATAAACAACTGAAAGAGCCAAATCCGAATTACAACAGCCAACACAGTCATAATAAAAGGGACAGCGAGAAGACATTTCTCCATCTATCTCTATCTTCGTGTTGAATATATTTTTGGTTTCCTAAAATAATTCTAATCTTGTTATGAGATATTTTGTAACATATTTTGTATAAATACTTCATTTTTTAAAGTAATTATGGTGGATTAAAATACATTTCTGTAGATATTTTATATTGAGCCAAGGAGCTTTTGTATTCAAGACTGGACTAGTTTTGCTGGATATGAAATAAAGTTGAGGACATTTCACTAGATTCTTGTGCACAGTTGGAACAAATAAGTATTATCTCTTCATGTTTAAATATTGTTTTTTCTTCATGTTATAAATATTCATATGTTTCTCTTACGAAATCTTAAAAGAAAACAAGGAATGATATCATCAGAATTAGCTTAAATGCTCTCTGTTTTAACTGTTTGCTTTCTTTATGTTGTCTACTAAACTGTCTTGGTCTGGGAATTATTAATTGCTCCCTTACTTCCATATTTTACCCCCCCCCCTGTTTGGTCCATAGTAAAGGATTCTTCATTGCCCTTTACTACTGATCATCCTTCCTTTCTTCATCTTAATCTTGGTTAAGGATCCTTCATTGCCCTTTGCCTTGGTTAGGACTACCTAATCCATTTGACCTGCAGATTTGCTTTTTTGTGCTAGCCTGCCCTATGAAATATTACCTTAGTGATTGATCAAATCTAGTTTAGCCACTCTTGATTAACTCCATAGCCCAACAACCTGAATACTTGCTCTGCCCATCTATTTTCTTAATTCCAACACCCAATCAAAACAAAACAATCATAAGTACTAAGAACTAGCCTAAAATCTTACCCAAAACAAAGTTAATTTATAAAGAGAGAGCCCTCTCTAGACTTAGGTTGGCTAGAACCTGAGTCTAAAAGATTAGGTTTGTGGTTGCCTCAGACTATTCCTTCTTTGATAACTTCTAGGGAAAACCTCTGAGTCATAACAATAGTCACAAATTAATATTCTTAGTAGTAGTCACAACTCTTACAACTCAAAGGTTGAAATTTATCTCAAAAGTAGTTATGCCTTTTTTACCCTTTTAATTAAACTAATTATTAAAAAAATATTATATAAACGTGTCTCATACGAACATGAATTATAGTTTTTGGGCATGTGGGATTGGTAAACCATAGTATTGTAACAAAGCATATTTACATATTAGGTCCAATGTCCCAAGGATGTGGTCCAATGATTAAGTGAGGAGGTTTGGTCCCCATAGATCTTGTGGTCCAATCCAGAGCAGGACTATGTATAGTGCAGGTACGATTTCTTTAGTTGAAAAAACAAAAGCTAAATTCACCTAAATTATACAACTTGAGTGGGCCTAATGGTTAACAACACTCCTAAGAAGTCACATTTTCAAAATAAAAGGAGTATGTATGTTAACAAAATGTGTTTCCTCCTAAGAGGTCACAACCAGAGGGGGGTAGAGTATGTATGCTTTCATAGACTTAACAGTTACTCATGACCTTAAAATTGGATAATAATAATATTAAGAATTTTCATTGTTAAGAATCTTGTTATATTAAATGTATAAATGTTTAACTCATATATTAATTCTTTTTATATAATAATACTCATTGTTATGCCGAGAAGCACCGTACAACTCAGTATGACAGAAATGTTGTCATATATATATATATATATATATATATATATATATATATATATATATATATATATATATATATATATAATGTTATGTGACAACATCTCCGTCATAATGAGTTGTACAGTGCTTCTTGCCACAACAATTATTATTATTAACAAATTAAAAATCAGTAATAACAAGATAATCAGCGTGGGCCATAAATAAAACTAGAATAGATCCATCTTAACTCTAGATCTACCAAGCACTGAGAGGGATCAAATGTGTTGACATTGATATTTTTGCTATTATTGTTTTTTTGGGAGATGCATTGTACAACCCAATATAAGATGTTGTCATGTAACGTTATGTTTAAAAATAATAAAATAATATTCACATTAATAATTACAAAATAGTAATAACAAAAAAATGAAGAGTTTATACCATGGTGGTCAATATGGTAGGTTAACTTGCAAAGTCATATTTTTTGCATTTAAATTCTATTTGATGTAATTCTTGCAACTTTAGAAAGGCCTATGAGTATAGAAGAGTGATGAGCTATCTTATGCAAGTGAGAGTTTTGGACCCCAAAAATATTTTGTTAATCCCTCAAAATGTCTTCAGAAAGTTTAAATCCCTTGTTCTCCAAACCAAAACTCATAAAAATGACCCTAAAAATCAGAACCCACTCGTAAAAATGACCCTAAAGATTAGTTTTCCAAATTTTCCACTATGAAAGCATTGAAATAAATAATCAATAATATTATGATCCAAATCATGCAGTTACACAATTTGTCTTTTGATAGAAAACAATACTACATAACAAAATGTGTAAGCTCATTTGAATCTGCATGTAAATGGTAGTGCATCATTGTTCTTATAAAAAAAAATTATTTCAAATTATATACACCCATTTTTTGAATCATGGATTATTTATAACATCATTCAAAGAAATGGATTGATTACCACATTTGGTGTGCCATATCTAAGGGTGCACTTGTGTGCTTTATAATGAATATATATGGTTGAAGTCTACTGATTAAAAAATCTCCATTAAAACCTCTTACAACTTAAATTTGTTAGTAACATTAACTATAAATCGATAACGGAGATATTGTTTTAGGTATATTTTGTAAAGAGTTGCGCAAGAAGGTGTTTTCTTTATAGTGATAGTAGCATGAACTATTGTAGGTTTGGTTGAAAGGATAAATTCTAGTTTTTTTTTGTTACCATGGTGGATCAGTAATTCATTGAAGTGATCTAGGCTAGGCCTAAAATAAATCTTTCCAACTACCACTATACCACCAAGAGTATATCTGATTTGTTTCTAGGACAAATATGCCAGGAATATATGACTTAGAAATAACTGAGACATCCTGTATTGACCACGAATGAAGTTACTCCCTAGGGCTGCCTATTCCTCTAGCCTTATCACAATAGGATTAATATGTCGTTTTTAGGGAATTGAATTTGGGTGGAGATGGAATTAACGTCACGTCTTAACCACTTGGCTTACCCTTTATTGACAAAAGGACAACCTCTACGTAAAGTCAATTGGTATTCCAAGGAGAAGGTAGAAGAAAAATTTCATCACCTCCTTTAGTAAATATTTTACAAACTAAATCTTCCCTAAATAGGGAGGTATAAAATGTATAATTAGGTAGTTTTTCATTTACTTTGAAACTTTTATGGTGGGAAAAATGAAATCATTTCCTTGTAGGGATCATTTTAGGGTAGTTCTTATTTTGATGATTTGGGGTCAAAAAACTTTTGGATCTTGTTTAAGGCCTTAATGACCATTTTTGGGTCAAAATCTTGTTAACGCAATTCCTAACCTCTCATAATTGTTCTACACATTGATAGCTTTCCAACAACGCAAATATCATTTTAATTGGAGTTTGTATGAGAAGGTAATGCCTCCGACAAGTTGACATATCCTTTTGACCACCATGATACGAAGTGCATGCTACATAACTCCCATCACTCATAAATGTGGAACTAATCACATGTTAACTTTGAAAATTATTTTGGAGGCTCCAAAATCCTAACTCTAATTAAGTGTTGAGGAACGTAAAAATCCTAATCCTAGAATGCTATTAGGACATACTCAATCACTATGATAGGAAGTGGTTGGACCATTCTTATTGTATTATTATTGTTCCATAGTGGAGCAAGGAACTGAGAGTGGGATTTTCAAGAAAATAGAGAAAGTAGAAGGTCTTTAGTAGCCATTCATGTCACAATGTTCATGGAAATCCATATTGAGTGCATTTTCTTTATATTTTCATTTTATAATTGAGAAGAAAAGAGCAAGGCAAAGACCTCTCCTTCTAGTTGAGTTTTTCCTATTTGGGTTTTCCAAGGGTACATGTTTTTTTTAGTGTGTTTGTGACTTGGAGGACTACCGATGGTTTAAGAAATTTCGACTTAGGGTCATTTAAGCTGTCAAAATCACTTGGAGATCACATTCGGCCCAAGCCACACCAACCCTTAAGACGGCGGATTTTTTTTTGGTGTGTCCTCTGGATTGTTTTATGGAACAAAACCCTTAGAATCCAATCACTATGTACATCTGGTTTTCATTATGCAAATGGTGTGTTATTTATTTAACCTTTTTCATTTTATTTATTTTTTATTTAGATATTTTGTATGTTAAACTAATAATATTAAATATGTTAAATATGAATTTTAAAATAAAATATTTACAAGGGAAAATATTTTAAATTAATTTTAATGAAATATTTACAATAATTTACAAATTAATAAATCATAATAAGAAAAATAAATTAAAATATTAAAAATAAATTAAAATATTATAATAACCACTTTAAAGTGATTAGAATTATTTTAGTTTTATTAATCTTTTGAAAATAAAATATGATTTATTATATTATATTAATATTTTTTTTTCTAACGAGAATTGTATTTCTTTCATAAGAAAATTGGATTTACATAATGAATATGAATATCCTTACTAGTATCTCATTAGGGAGACTAGATTATATCCAAAAAAAAAGGGCAATTATAGTTGAAAATTAAAAGAGAACATTACTTAAATTATAGCTAGAGTACTAACCTAAGATGTTATGCATAATATTTTTTGTAATAAAGGATACACAAAACATGAACATGACACACTTGAGGTGAGGGATATAAATTCAACACTGTAACCTGGATGGGTTCTTTTGGGTCCTTTGAAGTTTTCCTTTCTATAGGAGGTATGCCAAGATGTTGTTCTATTCTTTCCATTTTGCAATCCATGTCCTTTAGGTTCCAGTGTAAGTGCTCCAAGGAATGAAGAACATCCTCATGGTGCTCATGTCGGTGCCAGTAAGAATTTCATCTTCCTGTAAAGGTCAACAATTTTCATATATTGGTTGAATCAACCCCTTGTGTGCCCTGTTTCTGGGATCCAATCTACCCATTATACAAGGACCTCTATATTTAAGAGAAGAATTATGTGTGTAGAAGCACCCCCCATCCCGAGTGATTTCTTCTTGGATAGGTCTTGGTGTAAGGTCCTGATAACGTGCATCGAAATCATCTAACTTATAGTGCATGTGTGTATTCCCCTGTAGGCATACTCTTGGTTATATGGAACCCCCCTTCAAACTCGCATCTGTAGATGTGGCATGGTGGTGAAAGGGGTAAGCTTGAAAACTTAAAATAGAGGTTGGAGAAAGCTAGAAAACTCTGGAGTGCAGGAGGGGTGCCACATAAAGTAAGTACTAGATCGATAACCGTTATTGATCATGAGACTACTCAAGAGGGCATGAGAAAAAAAGGAATCAAAATAGAGATTGTAAGGGGACTACAAATCTCCACACTTACCAAAATGCCAATTGAAATCGAAAAGAATGCTCACTAGAAGTCCATAAAGAAAATAAAGATTGTACCATTGAAATGATGAGCAGGGAAACTAGGTTTAACAATATAGAGGAAAATTGAAGGCCATAGCCATGAGAATAACGAATATGCTGAGGACCTAAGCTTATCCCATCAAACACGAAATGGCAAAAAAATATCCACCATGTCCAAAATCACTGAATCAAGCTAGAAACAACATGGCCTCACACCCCTAGATGATGAAAATGCTGACAGCCCTGTAGGTTAAGAAATATAATTGTTCAAATAAAATTATGGGAATTAGATGGAAGTTACCAGATTCTAGGTGCTTTTGCAAAGTATGAGAGGAAACAACATCCACACGTCATTGAAGACTTGGCAAGTAAGGCAAACTCTCACTGAAAACAATTTCTACACTAGTCCATTGACAATACAAATCTCACCAAAACTACACCACACTCTACCTCTGTTGCCCATATTACACTCTGCAGGGAATTCATTGTGAAAAAAATGCCAAGAAAGTTTTCAAGTTGATCACCATGGGGGAAGACTTGATAACACCTTTAGCCACATAAGTTTCCAACTCGAATTCTATGCAATAAACATGCCACCTTATGTTGCTCGATATTAGAGTTTCCATACTATGTCAATATTAATGATATGGTCCCACATGACCTTTACTACATTAACATTCTTGGGGGCGTGTTGTCACATCCTTTAGTCTGTTTAGTCTGTTGTCTAGGTGGTACAACGAAAACCTGTCACCCCCTCTCCAACCACCCCCGATTCTCCTGCCCACTCCCCATCCCCTTCTTCTACCTCAAGAGTCACCCCATCTCGGGTTGAACCATCCTTTTGACCTAACAACCAACATGCACCCTTCAGGGGAGAGTGTGGCATAAGGTTCCACATGGATGACAACGTAGGAGATGAATCTAGGCATCCATAATTCACTAGTAGGTTTACAATTTTATTGCCCGATCTTCGAACATGAAGAGGAATAAGAGTTGGGATGTATGTGATGATAGAAGCTACCTATGCCAAAATGGATTCTAGCCTCCAACTCAAGGAAATCTTATAAGTTTGCGTGCCACTCTAAATCCTTCGAAGCATATTTATAATAATTTGAGAATCACCCAAAACCAATAGCTTGGCGTAACCTTGGGCACAAGCACACTCCAAACCCATACAAAGCCCCATAAGTTCAGTTGCATTGTTACTACTAATGTCGATTGTTTCACTATATATAAAGAGGCATACTTATATGTTCTCTAATGATTCCACCATATGTTATTGGGCATGAGTTTCCTTTTGAAGCCCTATCAAGATTCATTTAAGAAAAGAGGGTGGGAACATGAGCGACGGGGGGAGGAAGGGGAAGCCAATTTGAAGGACTAGAGGTGGGGATGGGGGAGGAGGAGAAGATATCAAACCTCGAGGAGGAACTAATCAAACAAGAGCTTTTCCTCACTACTCAACCCCTGTCAGTCCTGGGAGGACTAGGGAAAGGCTAGAATATATTTTTTGATCTAGTGAATAATAGCATTCCATATGGAACTGAAAGGGATAGAAAATCCCTTAAAAATTCTTCGATGTAACTCTTTCCATATCCCCAAAGGAAAAAGCTTACCTAAAGGGTCCAAATTCAATTTAGAACAAGGTTGGAAAAAGCATGAGAGCACCAACAAATTGAAGTGTTAGATATATTAAGGAAATCCCTATGTGATAGCTTGAAACACTCAACTAATCTATTCCATACTCAAATTGCAATTGTTAAATAAATTTTCTAGGTTCTCTCAATGTAAAAGACAAGAACGCATTGGGAGAGAACCGGCAGTTATGTTTTATATCAAAGTGATTATAATTTAGTAATTGTGTTTTATTATATCATATCAATAATTAAAGTGATTATAATTTATTTTTTTTCAGAGTGAAATATGGTTTATTATATTTTATTAATAATAAATTTGGGTGGTTAAAATTTTTTGTTTTGTTTTAAGCAGTAAAACTTATTGTGACTTAGTGGACAAGAAGATCATCATTCACGGTTCAATTCGGTAATGTATCATAATCATTACTGTTCTATACAGTACCCCACATTTTAAATGCCAAGGATTTTGATAATGAATTAAGAAATCCAAATTTCCGTGTCATTATGCTGGAGGGTTGGTATGCATATACTGTGAAATTGTGACTAGGCCGAGGTGTCAATTTCAATTTGGTTCCGAGGGTTGGTATGCATATATTGTGAAATTGTGGTTGGCTGCAGATTTTTTTTTCCATTTTTTTTTCCACATTGTTTATAGAGACATTAATTTTAATTTGGTTTAGCCGATTAAAAATTATTTTATTTTTTTATTTTTTATATTATAGGAATGTTTGAATTATGTTGGTGAAAATGGAATTAGTATCATCAAATAAATTTGACCACTCAAAATTTTTAAACTTAACCCTTATGACTTATCTTTCCAAAAATTTGACTTATCTTTCCAAAAATTTAAACAAGATTTTAGGAATATAGTGTTGAAATTTCCAATATTTTCCAATCCAAACTCTTTTGTTTATATGCTTGCCATCAACCTCATTTATTTTTGTCCTCATTTTTTTGGGGAAAATAATTAGTCTAGACCATAAATACACAGGGTTGTATATGCTAACTGTTGAATAACTAGTTTGTCAAATCTAACAATAAACATAAACAATTCGATACATTTATAATCCAGAGAAAGTAATTGGCCTAGACGATAAATACACAGGACTGTATATGCCAACTATTTCGTCTAAATACACAGGGCTGTATATGCCAACTATTGGATAACTAGCATTTGCACCAGATGTTGCAAAGAAAACGACGTAAGGCAATAGAAAAAAGAACTAATAGCTTGAAGTGCCTTGTAAAATAAATACAATCTCTACACAACATTGTAACAATGCAATGTTTCAAAATTATATATTTACAAGATCAAAGATCATCCATTACTAAATCATTATATCAAAATAGCCTTAAATAATACGCTCACATTACTAAATTGTTATATCAAAATAACCTTAAATAATACGCTCATAGAGAATAAAAACTTAATAATCCCAGGTACCTTCCATAAACAGAACTGCTATATGGTGTACTCTCGAATAAGTAAAAAAAAAACTTAAAATATAAACCCAAGCTTATACACCTACTCATGAATAATTTAAAAATCCAGAAAATACGAACCCATGTTTACACAGAAAATACAAACCCATGTTTACAGAAACCCATGTTTACACACGAAGAAATGAGATAGTCATGCATATCTTCCATCATTATTTTTAAAGCAATAGCAGTTGTTTTGAGATACTATTGCCGTTTTTAAAACTTATTAATTCACTTATTTATTACAATTATTATAATCATTAGAAAATATAAACATGGTTTTTAAGGATCTATGCCCAATTATAACTTGTACATATAAAAATCGATAATAATTTGAGTTCTCTTCTTTGTAGACTACTTTTCACTGAAAATTGATACAAGTATTGCTTATGTTAGATATAACATTTCATAAGCTCTGGTTTATAATAATTTGAACTCCCATCTTGCAGCAGCCTAGAAGTGTCTTCCCTCATTAAAGGAGAAGAGATATCTAAACTGTAGCTCCCACAGAAGTGGCAAGACGTTTGGTTCCTGAAATAAATACATTGATACATTGACTTCGTCACAAAACCTTTAACTCCATGTTGTTTCAGTCAGAGACATACTATTAAGTGGGTGGGAACATACTATTAAGTGGATGGGATCATACTTTGTAAGATACTCTTACTCTTGGTTTTGTTTTCCAATTTTTTCACACACAGCTATAATTCAATTCAGGTTGTGTAGGTTGTTTAGTTTGTATTAGTAAAAAGGTAAATATTAAGTACATTGTAATAAATTGTAATAAATTAATGATTGATTTACTATTTTATTTGGGCTAGTCAAACTTAGAGTAAATAGTGATAAAGTGTTCTATTAAAATATTGCACTATGTAAATATCACTCTCACCCTCCATTATGTAAAGTTCACTAATTAACTCTGTCAGCAAAATTATTTGCCATGTCCTTCATAATCTATACCAAATATGATTAGTTCTAAAGATAAATTAATACGAAATTTTTATTGACAGAGACAACCAAATAATTGTTGCTTTATTAAAATCCATGAAACCAAGATAACCAGGGGATTAAAAACATTGCACTCCATACCATATCCTGCAATAGAAAACAAATTACACAATAGAAATCTGACATTGTCAACAAATTTAACAAACTCCCAAATCTATAAAATCATGATTAATGTTGCGTTATGAAGTGGACTTTGCAGTTTGAAAGGACATCTGATCCTGACCATGACAGAGACATATAACAACTTTGTCTTCCCTTTCTGTGGGAACCAACTTTGGCTTCCCTTTCTATGGGGACTCATCTGCAAGTAAATAACTTCACTCCTAAGGAATTGATAATGAATTCCTGCATATGGATTTAATTTAAACAACATTAGTCATGGAAATCTATGAGCATTAGGAAATTTAGTTTAAAGAACATCAATTATTTGTGATTATTATGGTAGTTTTCCGTTATTCACCTCTTCATATCTGACATTACTGAGCTGCTCCCCTGACATGTCGACAGGCACCTGAAAAGAAAATCCAGTAGATTGAGAGATTGTTTTACAAAAGTTCTCCACTACTATCAACCGGATATTTTTTGAAATGTAAGGCTGAACATCAGAGAAAATTGACAAAAACTCAAGGCTAAAACCTCATGCATGAACAAAAATTCCATTTATAAAAAATTGACTTTTCCTAGTTTCTTATCTAGAACTAAACTAATTGGAAACAACCTAAGAAAAACAATAATACTTATAATTCTTATTATGGAGTCAAATCTTAAATTAATTTATCTTAAACCATAAATGGAAACAACTTTATAAAAATAGCAATACCTTTGATGCTTATTATGAAATCAATCTTAAATTAATTTTCGAACCTTGGCAATGTGATAAAGAATACTCTCCTACCAAGGTTGGAATTTGGATTTGTTTCTCCCTTCAAAAAATGTTATGTTCAAAATTTTGTCCGTCAAGAGTGATGTTTTTACAATGAATTAACCCTTCACCAATAATGTTTTGATTAAAAAATTACCCTTAAATAACATAATTATGTTAAATTTTTCACATAATTACCATAAGGAATAAAACAAAAAGACCATAATAAACAAATGACTTATTAAAAGAATACTCTCCCCACCAAGGTTGGAATTTGGATTTGTTTCTCCCTTCAAAAAATGTTATGTTCAAAATTTTGTCAGTCAAGAGCGATGTTTTTACAATGAATTAACCCTTCACCAATAATGTTTTGATTAAAAAATTACCCTTAAATAACATAATTATGTTAAATTTTTCACATAATTACCATAAGGAATATAACAAAAAGACCATAATAAACAAATGACTTATTAAATCTTGAATCTTGGTTTGAAATTGCACGGAACACTTACAATAAAAATTTTGGAACTTGAAATCAAACATCCTTGCCCTTAACATGCCATAGCATTTGTATATATGAGATATGACTAAGAATATCTTATGTGACATATAAGATGACAAACATAGTAAAACTATTTTATGTTATCAATAAAAACTCGAAAGTAGATGAATTAATATGATTTATTTAATCTAATATGTACTAGTGGATATAAAAATAAAGTACATTTTACCTTACATATTTTAGCATTGCTTTAGATCATGTGATATACACTAATGTTAATAAGATTGAATGCATAGTATTTGAACCTTTAAACGTTAAAATACTAAAATTATAATAATT
Source organism: Pinus tabuliformis (assembly GCA_031772625.1). Classification (NCBI taxonomy): domain Eukaryota; kingdom Viridiplantae; phylum Streptophyta; class Pinopsida; order Pinales; family Pinaceae; genus Pinus; species Pinus tabuliformis. Next base: position 499,093,520 of record CM062811.1, on the reverse strand, counting down.
GGACATTGTAGATCTCTTAACATCATATTATATTATTTCCTCCATTATTACATTCTCAGAGATCAAACACTTATAAGTATTGAATCTGGAAAATCAAATCCTCCTTTTATTTATCACCAAAATGTAGTGAAATCAATATATATAAACAAAAAAAAAACTTCTTATCCACGAAATAACTTTTTTTCATGGTTTTTTTTGTTAATTTTAATTGAAATTTGGAAGAGATTTTTAAGTTTTAGAGTACTAAATCCACTTACACATTCATAAAAAAAAAAAACAAAAAATCACAATCTTATTTGAAATTATATGACATAGTGCAAAAAGCTCTTTCATGTATAAATTAAAGTTCAACAAAAAATCACGATCTTACTTGAAAATTATATGAGGTAGTGCAAATAGCCCTTTCATATATAAATTAAAGTGCACCTTTCTTATCTACAATTTAAAAGAAAATAAATTCTCTTATAATAAATTCAATTATAATCATAATTATTTTTTAATCTAAATATTAAATTTTTAATACATAATTTCAAATAAAAGTCAATAAATATTATTATATTAATTAAAAACACTAATTTTCATAATTATTTATATAAATATTTTAATTTAATGTATTCAAAATTGAGATTATGCTTTAAATATTTTCCAATCCAAACTCTTTTGTTTATATGCTTGTCACCGACCTCATTTATTTTTTTCCTCATTTTTTGGGAAAATGATTAGTCTAAACCATAAATACACAGGGCTGTATATGCTAACTGTTGAATAACTAGTTTGTCAAATCTAACAATAAACATAAACAATTCAATATATTTATAATCCAGAAAAAATAATTAATCTAGACGATAAATACACAGGGCTGTATATGCCAACTATTTCGTCTAAATACACAGGGCTGTATATGCCAACTATTGGATAACTAATCTGTCAAAATGCAACCATAATTAATGCATGGGCAGACGGATTATTTTCGGCCATTGGCCTGAGCTTTCCTTCTTCACTGGCCTGAGTTTTTCTTTTTCGTGCCTGCCACACACGCCTCAACTTTTTGCACGCAGGGTCAATGGCCAGAGTCTGTGCTTGCCACGCGCGCCTCATTTTTTGCACACAGGGTCACCGGCCAGAGCTTTTCTTTCCCTGTGCTTGCCACACACGCCTCATTTTTTGCACGCAGGGTGATTGAGCTGAGCTTTCTACGGTTGACATGTACATCTCATTTATTGCATGCATGAATTTTATCAAAGGTTTTTTCTTCTATTTTTAATCATAACTGAATTGAACCTAAACCGGGACTACTTCCAATTTTATGCGGAAGAATTTCTTTTATGAAAGTTTTTTTCTGCAACGAATTTGATGGATGTTAAACATGCACACAAATGTATGGTTATTTTTATTTATCTTGCAACTTGGTCGGACGCGGTGTTTTATGCCATAGGGAGCCAATAAATTATGCTGGTTCTGTCAAGTATTGGCTTTTGATACTGTAATTTATATAATTCAAGCAACGAGGAACCAACACAAGGTGTGTAACAGACATTCTAATGGAAGAAAGTTCTGCAATGAGAAATTGCTGCAAATGAGTCGATATATGGAGTCTGCTCGTAATTATTGCAAGACCAAAGGGAGCGCGTTGGTGATGTGCTGTGCAGCGTGGGATGGGAGAATATGCAGGGGAAGAACAAGACTTGTGTGAGCAGGAAGGCCGTTATAGCCTGGCGTTGCACAATACAGCGGAACTTAACAGTGAATACCGACAATCACATATAGTATGTAATGGCACACCACCGCCATCATCATCTTCTTGAACTATTTTCAGAGAGATTATTTTGTTACAGCAGGAGGATCTGTGCAAGTCGATCGTAGAAGGGTGCTAACTCTCTGATAAATCGTAGCAGACAAAATATATGTAAATTGTATGAGAGAATTTTTGGAAGTTCTAAAATTTTCAACTACAGTTTTTCTAAATGTGCTTGTGGTTAGCACATAAGTGCACGGCTCAGCGGTCGGGGCAGTCGGCTAACTTGTACCCTGGTCCGCGTTCGATCCTCCATTGTGTTGCTGCACTGTAGCCTACGCTGTTTATTGCGAATGTATTCCGGTTGATGTGACGGATTGGATGTGACAGTTGTCAGCTTGACTGATATGTATATATGTAAAAAAAAGAGGGCCCAATATCGCTTCTTCTAGGAACTAGCCCCTTCCTTTGAATTTTTTTTTTTTGCTTCCGGATAGGTTTGAAGTACCAACATCTTCTCTGTGATGAAATGCATCTACAATTCATAACTGTTTTAAACTGTTCTCTGAAGTGTATCTCCTTGGTTTGTGCTTATACAGTTTGCCACTTCAGATGTTTGATTGGTTATGTTCCTTTCTGTTATTGAGGAGAGGAGTTTTAGTAGTTACTGATATATTTTTATGAATGTGTAAATTAGTTGGTTTGTGTAGAGTTTAGTCTATATCAAATTCCAGGTTGAAAGGGGTAAAAATAAGTAACGTAAGAAAGTGTCCAAGCTCAAGCCAATCTCAATGGGGAATGTGGCAGTTCCCTATATGGAAATAAACAATCCTGTGAGGCTTATGAGGTATGAAAGGTTGACTCGTCTCACACGATTTGGTGACAACATCCCACTGGGGTTGGGTTAAACAGGTATATGGTTCTTCCATTTAAAATTAACATTCTCCCAAACAATTTTTGTGACAATCTCCCACTAGTAAGTAGGTAGATCACACAATTTTAGTGACAACATCCCATCAAGGTAGATAGGCAGCACATGTTTCCATTTAAAATTAAAAATAGTGCAACCATATAAATTAAATGGTCGGTACAAGGCATCAATCAATGATAGATAAAGACAATTACCTCATCAAACTAGATTCATCTTAACTCCATATCTATCAAGCATTGAGAGGTATCAAATCCCTTAAGGTGAAAGCCTTTTTTTGAGTGCAAAACTTGAGGAAATGTTTGCACCTAAAAAGATTTGATCCCTCTCAATGTTTGATAGATCCACAGTTAAGATGGATCTAGGCTGATTTCAATTGTGTACAACCATACACAAAATGTTAAACATATGATTAATCTAATCATTCTTAATATGTTAAACATGTCTAAGATTAATATGAGTTACTTCTCTTCTACATCTCATGCACATTGGACATGTATTTGTATTAAATCCCTGGATTCCAATGTATGACCCCTCACACAAATAACATTTTTGAACTTGAGCTTATCGATAAATCTTGTCACAAATTTTTTGATGTGCAATATTCATATCAGCGAGAGTTAGAGCTTGGACATAGATATATTTTAAACATTCTTTTTTCATAGAATTTTCTTTTGCTTCTTGTACTATGCTTGATTTGGTTGAATATAGTTTTCTTTATTCTTATTCTTCTTTTTGTTTCTTCTATTCTTCATGCTCTTCAATTGTTATTCCCTTTTCATTTTTTTGAGGCTTTTCTCTTCATTTTGCATTTTCTTGTATTCTTTATGCTTGACACCATTCAATGGTGTGCCCTTCTTTATTGATATGCTTTTTGTTGTTCAATTTTTTCCTCTATATGTTCTTTTTGTTATTCAATTGTCATTTGTTGTGATTGTCTTTCTTGATTTTCTCTTTGCTTCGCCCTTTGTTATTGACACTCCTCAACGACCGTCATTCCTTGTGTTTTTTCTTTGTTGACTTTCTCTTTTTTGTTCATTTCTATTTAAGATGAATCCAGGCTCTTTGTTGCTCATTTCTATTTAAAATGGATCTATATTGATGATTACTATAACAGAGAAATCAATGTTCGTTGTCAATAATTATTTTTTGCATACACTGAAATCAATACACACTATTAATTCAATTACTTTGAAAATAATGCACATCATCCATCTATTTATGTCATATCATAAATTAATATCTACATTGAAATCAATGCATCCTCAATTATTATTTCTTGTGGTTTCTCTAACAACTTTCTCTTTATTGTTTATTTCTATTTAAAGATGGATCTATATTGATATTAAGATGGATCTAGGGTTTTTGTTATTCGTTTCTATTTAATATCCAAATGTAGGTTGATGAGTACTATAACACAAAAATCAATGCATATCATCAATAACTACTTTGTGCATACAATGAAATCAATGCACACTATTAATCTAATTACTTTAAAAGAAATGCACATCATTCATCTAGTTACATCATATCAATAATTAACGTTTACATCAAAATCAATGCATTTGGTGCAAACAATCAAATAGCATTAGAAATCAATATCTACACTGAAATCAATGCATTCATTGCAATAAATCAAATAGGAATAGAAATTAACATTTACATTAAAATTATTGCATCAAGTGTAATAAATCAAATAAGATTATAAATCAACATCTACACTAAACTCAATGCATTTATTTCAGTAGAAAAACAAAATATTAGTGTCAAAATAATTTAAACTCGAGTTAGGACCTTACATATGACTTTACCCCTTCCATTTAGTGAAATGTCAACCATTTTTGATATCTTGTCTTTAATCTGATTTGAGATTTTAAATAATTTCGAAATCTAACTTTTTCCACCTTTTATAAAAAACTTACTCTTTCTGTTGAGAAATGAACCAAGAAAGTCTCAATTGATTTTGTCTTAGTCAAATTGAAAAATTCAAATTTCCACATCAACAGAAAACTTGGATGTAGTTAACTTGTGCGACATTGCTTGTGTCACTCAGTTTACTCAGTAAATTCGAGTTAGAGGGCTTGGAGTTCAATTAAGCATGTGTAACTACAAATTTGTAGCAATCAAGGTTAGATATTTCAAGTTGTTGTCAATTAAACTAGTTCTAAATGTTGATAGAACTAGTGGAAGGTCAGTTGTGCAGTGGAACAAAAGTCTAACTCAGTGATCATCTAGTTGATTGATCAATCGACCCAAAATATCTAGTGCGTGTAGAGAATTTGAGTTCGCCAGCTGTGGTGGAGATTCCAAGGAAGTGTAACATCAATTGTAGATTAGTCTTGAATCTATAGGTATTGCATGCAAACAGATGATCAACCTCGGGAATTGCACAATCAATTGGAGGAAAGATCCTAAATAATAGGGGCTTAATTCCCCATCAATTGTGCAAGGAAATAGGGGCCCAAGATGAGGCAGAAATTGACAAAGTCTGGGTCAGATCTTCTCATTGAGCAGAGAGATATATTATTCACTTGTAGGTTGTGCTCAGAGTGAGCAAGAAATTGTAATACATCTCTATTCATCTTATTAATGCAAGCAGGCATAGGGTGTTTTTAGCAGTTGCTTTCCCCTAGAAAAAATATTGTGCATGTGTGTGATTGTTGTTCTAAATTGTGAATTGAATTCCACATATTAGTAGAGTAGGATTGTGTCTCTTGATTTAGTTTAAAATTTCTTGAAAAGTTGCAATTCTACATCATAATTCTACATGGTATCAAAGCAAGATTCCCATTAGAACAAGAATTTCAAAGTTGTTCCTCAGGAGATTCGAATTTGTAGCTTCAGTGTAGCAGGATTTCTTCAAAATTGGGAAGATGGCCTTCAATGAGCTAAGATTAGAGTATGCCTTGGAAGGCAAATCAAATTTCATTGCATGGAAGGATCACTTGGAGTTGGTTCTTTATGATAATGGATTACTAAAATATGTCAAGACAAACATTGCAAAACCACATGCCTTTGATGCACATAACCTAGCCCAATGGAAGAAAGATGTATCCAAGGTGAGCAGAAGAATCTTGGAGGGAGTGTGAGACCACATTGTCTCAAATATCCATGGAAAAGAAACTACTTACACAATGTGGAAGGTACTAACAAATCTATTTGAGAATAACAATTATCATAGAAAACTCTCCCTCAAAGACAAACTTGGAAAAATTAAAATGGATAAAAATGATATTATCCTGTAGTATCTCACCAAATTTACACAACTTTGAGATGATCTTGGAGGGGTTGGTGTAATTGTTGCGAAAGAGGACCTGGTGAGCCTAGCTCTTCTAGGCCTTCCAAAATCCTGGCATACCTACCAGGACACAGTAAATGGAAGGCAAAATTTACTAAAGTGGGAAAGGTTATGATCTGACTTGGTACAAGAGGAGTTCAAGAGAAATAATCAAGATGGAACTTCATCCAAAGCAGAGGATGAAGAAAATTTTGCATTGGTTGGAAAGGGAAAGAAGGGGAAAAGAAGAAGTCTTAAACCAAACCAAAATCTAACCAAGGGGGTAAGAAGAAAGACCTGTCCAAAATAAAATGATTTAATTGTCATGAATTCAGGCACTATGCTACAAAATGTCCACACAAAATTCTAGCAAAAAGAACTTAGGAGGAGGAGCAGGTGATGCACTGGCTTCATAGTTTGAACTACAATTCACCCTTATCACATGCATGGCCAACATTGTGATGGGGAGTGTGTGGTACTTGGATTCCAGTTCCTCGTTCCATATGACAGGGTGTAGATTTTTTCAAAGACCTGGAAGAGAAATATCTCCATATGCATATTGAGCTTGGGGACAACATAAGGTAGAGTGCGATAAAGATTGGTATAGTAACCTTCAGAGGGAGTTGGGAACTCTGTTTTTCCTCAAAGATGGCATGTTTGTTCTAGGCCTAAAGAAGAACCTCATATCTGTAGAATTTTTGGAAGACCATGGTTATGATGTGATATTTGATAAAGGGAAATCGTTCCTGAGACACATAGCCACTAGATGGGTGAAGCAGACCGGGTTTCCTGTGAAGAACATGTAAAAGTTGGATGTCGAAGATTGCGTTGCGTTAAGTATTAAGGCAAGGAAAGTTCAGAGTAGTGATGTTGGCGATCTATGGCACAAGAGATTGGGCCATTTGCATCATGGCACCCTAAAAATTATGCAACAAATAACCACTGGCCTCTCTAAAGGAGCACTTGAGCAACACACTGTATGCAAGGGTTGTACCATGCGAAAGTATGTGAAATCCACATTCCATGATTGAGACAACAAAACACATGTTGTTTTGGAAAGAGTCCACTCTGATGTTTGTGGACCTTTCTTAACAACCTCCACTGCTAGACACAAATATTATGTTATTTTTGTTGATGGTTTCTCAAGGATGTGCTGGATCTTCTTCATGTGGAAGAAGGATGAGACATTCTCAAAGTTTGTAGAGTTCAAGGCACTAGTTGAGAAAGAGACCAGAAAAAAATGTGAAGGATTTTAGGAGTGACAATGGAGGTGAGTATGATTCGAATGACTTCAAGGATTTCTATGTGAAAAAAGGCATTCAAAGAGAGGTGACAACACCCCACAACCCGCACCAGAATGGGGTGGTTAATAGAAAGAACTGTAGCATTTTTGGAGTTGTGAGAGCTATGCTACATACCAAGGCCTACGACTACATTTGTGGGTAGAGGCATGTAACACAATAGTCTACTTGTAGAATGTTGGGAACGGGATCCCCCAAAGGGAAGTTTTGGGGCTAAAAACCCATATTTTGGTCAAATTTTGTAAGAAACTTGTAAAGACTCCACATTTTGTGGTCGCGGAGTGCGTAGGTGTTACAAGTCATAAAAGGTTGTCCACCCTTAGTTTTGTAAAGGAAAGTTAGACGTAAGATATCTACCCATGGTCTGCAGACTATTGGATTGTATAAAAGAAGCTAAGCTCTACATAGTTTTAGGGAGACACAAGATAAGAGAGAGATAGATCTAAAGTAAGAAATCTATGTTTTGGGTCTTAGCATAGGTAGAGGCTGTGCAGCTGAGTGCGCAGAGGCCTAGAGTAGAAGTCCACAGCTGAGTGCATGGACCCCTGCAGTTGAGTGCGCAGAGGCCTAGAGTAGAAGTCCACAGCTGACTGCATGGACCCCTGCAGCTGTGTGCACAGGGTGGATAGAGTCTGTAATCACTTGAAAGAGATTAATAAAGAGAAGTATTCTAAAATTTCTGTGTGTTTGTTCCAGTTAATGAATCTTATCATTTTATGTATGAATTTCCTTTATAATGCTTATGTGATGCGCGAATGTGTATGATTATGTTGCATAACTAAACACATATAAAAATATTTGTTTACGCAGTGCTAACTATGAGTATCTAATAAGATAAGTAAGACACTTAGACTAGTTTAAGAATCTGCACGGTGCACTACCTTAGCAACGCAAAAGGGTCTAGATCAAGGGTTAGGGCTACACGAAGAATAGTCGAACCCTTTCACGTAGGTATTGAAGGACGGAATAGAGGGCTCAACTGGCAAGCCCTAGAGCGAAGCGACCTGTGCGAAGGCAGGAATAAAGGGAATTAAATGACATTGCGACCATCTCAGGGTGTGGAAAATTGGTTCCAACATCTCCCCATACTGCTTCAAGTGAGACTTTGGTCCGCGCTCCGCGGGCTAATTCCAAAAGGTCTAGTAGTGTAGGGATTTGTTTGGCTAACTAATGCTGAACCTGGGTCAGGCACCCTCAAGACAACATAGAACTAGAGTCCTGATTGGATTCTTGGTATGATTACATTAAAGGAGGCTTTCCCAGGGAGAAAGTTGGATGTGTCTCACTTCAGAATTTTCGGAGCCTCTGTTTACTGCCATGTGTCCAAATTCAAGGAATTAGCTTGAGCTAACAACAAAGTTGGGAGTTTTTTTGGGTTACACAGTAACTCCACACAACTACCGTGTGCACTTACCTTCCCTTAGAATCACAGTTATGCAAAGGGAAGTAAAGTTTGATGAGGAGAAAGTGATGTAGTTCTCTCTTAAGAGGGAGCTTTAGATCCCACTAGAAGAGGAGCTTCTAGCTCCAAACGAGGATCCTTAGGAAGTTGCGGAGAAGCCACAAATAAAGGAGTAAAGAGTGAAGACATCCACTCAAGCAGAACCATCTATAGAAGGAAGGAAAAGAACCAGGGAAGTTGATAAATAGATGCATGATGCGAGGAAAAATGTGGGAGCTCCCTCAAATTTGCACAAACAAAGGAGCTTACCTGAGAGGTACACTGGCTACATGGCTCTAATGACTGAGTTTGTAGAGACTGAGCCATCCTCTTTTGAGGAAGAAGTAGAGAAACCTTTTTAGGTTGATGCAATGGTGGAAGAATATGAATCCATCATGAAGAACAATGTTTAGGAAGTGGTCCCAAGACCAATAGATAAATTAGTTGTGGGTTCGAGATGGATCTTAAAAGTTAAGTATAGAGAAGTATAAGGCCAGATTTGTGGCCAAAGGATTCTCTCAAGTTGATGGAATTGACTATGAGGAAATCCTTGCTCCTATAACAAGGTATTCATCCATCAAATCAATTATTGCACTGACTGTGCATATGGGGTGGAAGATCCACTGGATGGATGTAAAAATAACATTCCTTAATGGGGTTATTGAGGAGGAGGTGCACATCGAGAAACCAAAAGGTTGTGATACATTTTATTGGGAGTCTCATGTGTGCAGACTTATGTAAGAATTTTATGCTCTCAAACAAGCACCCCATGCTTGGTAAACTAGGATCAACAATTATCTCACTAGTTTGGGCTTCACCTAAAGTGAAGTGGATGTGAACCTCTATCATATTTTGGTATAAGGTAAATTCCTTATCATTGTTTTTTATTTTGATGATTTAATATTAACAGGTGATGAGAAACTAATCAAATCTTGTAAGGAAGACCTTGCAAGGTAATTTGAGATGAAAGACATGGGTCTCATGCACTACTTCATCAGGATGGAAGTATGGAAAGGCAATGGGGATTTGTTTGTGTCTCAAGGAAAGCATGCCAATGAGATATTGCAGAGATTATGCATGGAGCATTGTAAGCCGATGGAGATATCTCTAGTGACCATTTGGAGGAAGGAGACTACCACTTTAGGTGAAGAGGTGGATGCTACCATTTATCGACAATTAGTGGGTTCAATAATGTACCTTGTAAACACACAACTAGATATGTGCTATGCAGTCAACCAGCTACGCCAAGCTATGGTTGGGCCAACTAAATTATTTTGGAAGGAAACGAAGCATGTTTTATAGTACCTCAGAGGCACTATCGAGTATGGATTATGGTACAAACAGATAGAAGGAGTGAATCTGTATGGCTTCATGGATGTAGATTGGAAAGGGAGCCCATTCGACCAAAAGAGTACATCAAGTGGAATTTTCAGTGTTGGGTCTGCAGAAGTTTCCTGGTACAACAGGAACAAAGATATATGGCACTCATCACAGAAGGAGAAAAATACATGGCTACAAGTCAAGCAACATGTGAGGCAATCTAGATGATAAATATACTTGTGGGACTATTTGGTCAGATGATGGATCCAACGGTGATTTATTATGATAATTAGAGTTGCATTAAGCTCCCTAAGAATCTGGTGTTTCATGAGTGATCCAAGCATATAAATATCCCATATAATTATTTGTAGGATTGTGTACAGAGGCAGGTAATGTTGCTACAATACATTCCGACAGAGGAACAAGATGTTGAAATTTTGACAAAAGCCTTTCAATAGGGAAGTTCAAGTTCCACAGGTGTAGGATAGGGGTGGTTGATAATCCCTTTCTTACTCAGAGAGGGTGTTAAGAAATGCAGTAAGAAAGTCTTAATTTGATTCTGCCTTGGTCAAATTGAGAAAATTTTAATTTCCACATCAACAAACAACTTGGATGTAGTTGACTTGTGTGACATGGCTTGTGTCACTCAATTTAATCAGTAAATTTGAGTTGGTCTTGGAGTTCAGTTAAGAATGTGTGATTGCTAATTTGTAGCAATCAAGGTCAGTTATTTCAAGTTTTTTTTAAGTTAAACTAGTTCTAATTGTTGATATAACTTGTGGAAGGTCAGTTGTGTAGTGGGACAATATTTTAACTCTATGATCATCCAGTTAACTGATCAATCAACCCAAAATAGCTAGTGCATGTAGAGAATTCAATTTCCCTAGTTGTGGTGGAGATTCCAAGGTAGTGTAACATTAGTTGTAAACTAGTCTTGAGTGGCCATGTGTTGCATGCAGCCAGATGATAAACCTTGGGAATTACACAATCAATTGGAGGAAATTTCCTAAATAATAAGCACCTAATTCCCTAGGAATTACACAAGGAAATAGGGTCTCAAGCTGAGGCAGAAATTGACTAAGTCTAGGTTAGAGCTTCTCATTGAGCAGAGAGATAGGTTATTCACTTACAGGTTGTTCTTAGAGTGAGAAATCAATTGTAATACATCTCTATTCATCTGATTAATGCAAGCAAACATAAGGGGTTTTTAGCAGTTTCTTTACCCTGGAAAAAGTATTGTGCATGTGCGTTATTTTTTATTGCATTTGTGCGATTTGTTTTATAAATTTTGAATTGGATTCTGCATATCAGTAGAGTAGGATTGTTTCTCTTGATTTAGATTAAAATTTATTGACCAGTTGCAATTCCACATCATAATTCTCCACTTTCTCTATACTAAATAATGTTTAATATTATATAACACCATATATTATTAAACATAATATTATGTAGTATTATGATTTTTTTTAGACGAAACGGGTAGAGGTTTGTATTATTAAAAAATTGGATTACAAGGGCATAGTCTTTACATATTCCAATCTTCCTTGCACAATTTAAATTGAGCATTGAGGCTCAATTCAAGCCCTCAAGTGAGTTCCCCATCACACAAAAATTTAAGTGCCTTTCCAAATAATTGTTTTGCAAAAACCCCCAATATTCACACACATTTATATTCCATTATTCACTACCTTTTTTTATTTAGTTTAACTTCTTGTTTTTCTTGGAGACATGATTTTTCCTTTCTTCCCAACTTGAGTCCAACTTGTGTTTTCTGTAGATTCTGATGATTCATTTTTTGGGAAGTGGATATTGTTGTTCTTGAAGTCTTCCTCATTTGCCTGATCTAGACAAGAAGTTGTCATACCAACATTATTCCTTGTGGTTTCTAGAGGGGATCAATTTTCCACGAGGGTTTGTTGCATTTACACTATTGCTGAGTTTGTAGAATATTCATTGGAATACGATTTTTCATGATTGACTTTTGTTTCCTCTGATGCATTGTCTTTGGTAGTATTAGTTTTCAGTTTATCTAGTTATTTATTATCCTAAGACCCTTCCTCTTTTTGTACCATATAGTGATCACCCTGAGCTCCTTCCTACCAACAAGACCTTCATTATTTTTTCTGATCTTTTTCGCTCTAAAGTGAGGGGTAGTTTTTTATTACATGCCCCATTTCATAGCATACTCTACACTAGAGTGAAACATTTTCATAGCTGATTTTTTGGACCCAGACATAATTTGGGGGTGTTAAATTGATCTCGAAGGGAAAACCCTTATTAAAGTACATCTCCACACAAATTTTACCATAAGTAGTTTTATAAAAATTTCCTGTGTCTGGGTTGTGGAAACAAAACTTTCCAAGAGCATTCCCAATAAAGGAGAATGATTGGAGATTCCAAATATGCAAGGGTAGGTTTGAAAGCCTCACCCAAACTGGAGTTGTGGATATTGATGTCATTACTAGATTAAAAGTGGGAGACTAGGTCTGCATGAAGAGACCAATACTACCCCATAACCACAACCCAGATTCACAAATGACCTTCTTGTCATCAATATTGTTGAAAAGAACAAAAAAAAAATACCTAAGGCATGGAGTAAATATTTATATCATCTGTTAAATGAGGTTTCCATGTATCAGAGAACTATTTATCCATATTTGTCAATCATGGCCAAAATCCATTAAACTTGCAAACCAAACCTTGCTTCAAAAAAACTTCTCACAACTAAAAGCTTCCTCATCCAAAGGAACATTGAGGGAAGGAATTTCTTAAACCACCGGAAGATTAGATCTAAATTTCAGAATGGAACTATATGAAACAGAAGAAGAGCTTACTTGTCTGGAAACCATTCCTACAAAAGAGATTGTCTTCATCACTAAATCACTATGATTCACCATTGATAGGATTTCCACAAAGATCTACAATGAAATCCATGCAATCTAAGCATAGATTGACCTGCTAGGGAAAAACCCTAGCCATTACAAGGTTTTTCAGAGCTCGTCCCATGTCCTCTCGCAAATATGTAAGAAATGTTATAATATTATGTTAAATGGTATATAATATTTTATTTTTAGACATTATAGTATTATAATATTAATATTTAGTATTATAATATATTAAATGTAATATTATATTAAATCTAATAATATTAATATTTGGTTTAATATTAATATTAAACTCAATATTACATTATAACTCTTTATATTATTTAGATACCTAGACATGCGTAAGGGGAAATTGGATAGAACTATCTAAACTAGTCCTCAATGGTAGCCATCACCTTTTTTTTTATCCTTTTGAAGTTTATTCTTTACAAAATCATCATGAATTCCATGACAGAAGTATCACCTCCATCTCCAAGACATACACCAACCTTATCTCACTTAAATAACTTAATATGATGTCAAATATCTAACTTAATCCAATGTAAGATACGAAACTTATATTAAATCCATTATCATAATATTATAAATAATTATAATATAATAATAGTTATAAAATAATCATTAATATATATATATTGATAAATGTAATATTTAACATTTTGATTAAGTCAAATTACATAAAAATAAAAATTAAATTAAATAAAAAGATTAATGTAAGGTGAACCTTTTAACTTCATCAAGACAAAAATGAAAATAAAAATAAAAATAACTCTATAAAAATAAAATAAAAATGGTCAATGGTATTGACCCATAATATTTATGTGGAATGTAGCCTATTTAAAGGGGGAAATTATGCTAGCCTAGATCCATCTTAACTCTAGATCAAATCTCTTAATATATATTCCATGTGTGTTATATATATGAAATTTTATTGTTAAAATGGATGTTAAGTGAAGGAACCATCATTTTTTTACTCCTATCTATTTTGGTGGAAATATGTGCAGGCAATAACTATAGATAAATATATTTATTTATATAAATATATAAAATTTATTTATATTAATCCATGTGATATAAAAAATTGGCATATAAAGAATATGGATGTAAATAATTTTTAAAATAATTTTTTATTAAGTTGATATTTAAATATTTACACTCACAACATCTCCCTTATCCTAAATTTGTATTGAGCGGACATTAAAATGTTTACACTCATTTAGGGACACTACAACATCTCCCCCATATTGGGTTGTAGAGTGCCTCTCATTGCAATTATACATCTCACATTGTCAAGATCAAAACAAATTAATTAAAATTATGTAAATTATAAGTTTATTTTAAATTATTATTATTATTAATTATAAAATGAATTAATATATGAGTTAAGCATATATGTACATTTAAAAAAATAAGTACCTTTGTCGCGAGGATAAGCCACATTAGATAGTTCCAATGGAACAAATCTCAATGATGTGATTAATCTGAACAACTTCATTATTAATATGGATCACAAAAGTTAAAGATCTAGCAAGTAACAAGGTTCTTAACCATAGAGATTCACCCCTACTTTATTATGGAGATTCTTAACCTATAAATATGGGTTGTTACAATCCTATGGACCAATAATATGGCTTATATAATTAAAAATATTCTTAGAAGTTAAATCCCTATCATCCACCTATTTATTATTAATAATTAAATTAAAATTCTGAAAGTTCTATTTCAAAATCACTGAATTTATCAACTTAATTAAAAATTTTCTAAACCATGTGTATCTAAATATTTTTTTTATTTTACAACCATTAACTACTTACACCTACAATAACCATAGGTGATCTCATTTTTCTTAATGTTTATTGAATCAGAGGCGTTGGCCACCCAACATGGTAGAGAGGTCGTAAAGTAATGTAATGTCCTATAAACATTTTTACTTGGTCAAAATAAATAAAAATAAAAATAAAAATAGCCCTACTTTAAAATGAAAATAGCTTTAAACTAAAATAATAAGGTAAACTTGACTTGGTAAAGTTACTAGTGGTTTTTGAGCTCTAGGTTTATGAGAACCCATGGTATTCCTATTTAAAGGAGGAAATTAAACCAGTCTAGACCCATCTTAAATCCAGATTTGCCAAACGTCGAGAGGGATCAAATCTCTAGAGATGCAAGCATCTTCTAGAGTGAAAAGAGAAATATCTATAGATGCAAGCCTCTTTTAGAGAGAAAAGAGATTTGGTCCCTCTTGATGCTTGGTAGATCCAGAGTTAAGATGGACTAGTTTATCTTGCACTTACAAGAACAAGAAGTAGATCTCATTTTACTTCATGTATATATATCAAGCTTCCTTTAGCACACAAATTTTTGAAAATGGAAATAAAAAACTTGAAACAATTCTATATACACTTTAAAAATATTGTTCTTCTCAGA
Source organism: Pinus tabuliformis (assembly GCA_031772625.1). Classification (NCBI taxonomy): domain Eukaryota; kingdom Viridiplantae; phylum Streptophyta; class Pinopsida; order Pinales; family Pinaceae; genus Pinus; species Pinus tabuliformis. The sequence goes on along the minus strand of CM062811.1, from coordinate 499,078,209 downwards.
GAAGGGATGAAAGAGATGGATACATACCAACAACCACGTGTAGAACGCATCTTAAAAGATATTCATAATTCATTTTCTGCTAAAAGTGTCTTCTTTCTTACTCTATATTTTAATTTTTCAAAAAATAAATTTAATATTTAAAAGTGTTAAATGAAAAGAAAATTGTGATCCATTAACATTGTTGAGTGTGATTGAAATATTTTGATGTCATCCTCTACTCACATACCCACCTCTCATATCCTTTGCCTATCACACATAAAATGGATTTATATTGTACACACTACGATTATTATTTTGGGTAAGATCTAAGAACTATGTGATAAGTACTAAATGTCATAATACTGTGATAAAGTAATAAATGTCGTAATACAATTATATACTCATTGGTCTATATGCACTTCACTACAATATTTATGCCACAAGGTGCTTAGAGCTTACTATCATTTTGGTTGCACCATCTTGCAAGGACCTAGAGAATACATGTTTTGGAATTTCAAATTTATAGTTTTATGAAAAAATTGTCTCTAAGTCTTGATGTCTAGGATACCTTAGAGGATGAACATAGTTGAAGGTAGAGCATATATGTTTTGGCATTTCAAATTTATAGTTTATGAAAAAATTTCTTCAAGTCTTGATGTATAGGATACCTTAGAGGATGAACATATTTGAAGGTATCTATTGTATAACAATGCCTCCTAAACCATGGAATATCAACATTTTTATCCTCCTATAATGAGATCTAATAATCAAATATTTTAGGATTTCTAGTGGACTTTAGACGGATATATTAGAGTACAAATGATAGAAATTAATTGGACCAATCCTCCTATAATATAGAATCACACATTGGAAACATGAACTACTTTCAAACAATTGTAACTTCTGAGAATTGCAATTTATAACAATACATAGAACCATAATTACACACCACATTGTAAATGTGACTACATCTTTATCTTCATATTTATTATTTTATCACTATGAATAAATCTTTCATTAGATTGCCTTTCAACTTCTTGACTTATTCTTCAACAACTATAATTGACCCTTTAACTTTTCTAATTGTTATTTTTCTCATTGCTTGTGGCATTCCGCTCTCCTAGCATATCTCTATTCAAGACTCCAACCTCCTATGTGTTATTCTTATACTCCTCCATGTCTTAATCCAAATCATAACATAGAGAGCCTTCTATCCTCTTCATGTGTCTTATGTTGCCTTTTGGCTTCCCATCCCACTACCATTCAATGCCCTTCTATTTGACAATGACATTTACTAAGTCCTCATCCCTTGTGGCCTGCTTTCTTTCTTTGACAATATGGCCTAGAATTCCTTGGAGTCATCCTATATCTCTAGTTGGACACTAAGGTTGTATTTCCCTGGGACCTTTCATTGATATCCTTATATGCACTAAGACCTTTCTAATATATCTTTAGGATGAAGCAATAAGACCTTTTTGGGATATTCCTAATCACAAACTGGAGCTACCATACCTTTAACGTTCTTATTTTCTAATGACATATCAGTGTGCTTATTTTCTAATGATGCATCAATGCCATTAATGTCACAAAATAATGAAGCATTCTCCGCCTATATAAGGATCACATTAAGGCATCTTCTATGGGTGTGTGTTGATCTGTAAACCACTATGGATATTCCACTGGAACAACTTGTCATAACAAATATGATAGAATTACTGGAATATCTGTTAATTTTTCATTTAGCTTTCAAATTATCTAGTTAGCCGATTTTCTAATTAATTAAATGGAAAATTACATGCATTAGAGGAAATTTCAGCCTAAAAATGACCTCCTAAGGAAAAATAATAAAATAATAGTTAAAATAATAAAATACGAGTTATGAATTTTGGAGGGAAAATAAGAAAACTATTTTTCTTTATGTTGTATTTTTGGCTTATCTCTTTATATGTTTACTCAAATTTCAGATGTAGACACTCATTTGATGCAAAATTAAATTCCACATCCAACAAGTACCCATTATGCATACTTCTAAGAAGACCCACATTGATAAAAATTGAAGATACATTAAAAAATGTGTCTTCAGTTTTTATGAATGTGGGTCTTCTCATAAGTATGCATAATGGGTACTCGTTTGATGTGGAATTTAATTCCACATCCAATGAGTATCTACACTTGAAATTTAAGTAAACTTATAAAGAGATAAGCCAAAAATACAATTAAAAAATAGTTTTTTTTCTCCTCCAAAATATTTACATGTATCTCTTTTTAAATTTAAAGGATTTTGATTGGTTTACATATTTTGGACATGAAAATGTTATGGGAACTTTTAGGCTAAAATTCCCTCTAATGAATATTTACTATTAATTTTTCTATTAGCTTTCATATTTTTTAGTTACTCGATTTTCTACTTAATTGTTAAAATGTGAGAAATATAAAATAGAAATAAATACACAAACAATCACAATAGATACAAAATTTTCCTTGTGGGATTTTTATGAGAGAAATCTTAGCTAGGAAGTGAAGTTTCTCTACTTTCTTTTATCTGATATGGATAATGTGCAAGTTCATAGAAAGAGGTACTCTCATGGAGTTACCTAATATCTGTGGTCGATATGGCTGATAAAGAATTTTAACCGCCTCAAATTTTCTCTCTATGTTCCTACTCCTTGTTGATCTACTCAATTATGGAACACCAAAACAATAACATAGAATGAAATGTCAACTCCTTCTAGTGGCATGATATTTAATTCAACTTGATAGCAAACTAAGGGTAAGGTTTGAATCCATCAACCCTCAACCATAGTTATGGGTTTGAACCTTCTATAGTCTTATTTAATTTCAACACATGGTTGGCCCCATATGCATGAGTAATGGGAGATGAAATATCATTTACTCATAACATGGTGGTCAAGGCGGTAGGTCAACTTGCAAGAGGCATAAATTTTTAATACAAAATTTGTTTGACATGATTCTTATTCCAATGGAAATGTACCTGAGTGTAGAATGATGCCAATAGGTCTAGCATAATGATATGTTTTGGACCTTCAAAAACTTTAGTTAAGGCCCCAAAATGGGTCTAGAAGGTTTTAGACTCCATTGTAGAAATTTTGAATAATTTAACACATATTCAACAGAGATTATCCTGATCATGTACTATTGCGGAATACATACACAATACATAAGCTCCTCTATCTTGATCATCAATATAGAAGCATCAATAACAATAAAACATCAAGAGCATTCACACATTAACACAGTATGTAACCCGAGGAAAGCATCTCGCTAAAAACCCCACACTATCTGTATATTAATGATTGAGACCATGTAACATTACAAAGTACAATTCTTATCACAAGCAATCCAGTACTAGCTCCACCTGTTACACACAATACAGCTAAGATCTGATCTCCAAATCTATTCCACTGCTTACTTGCCTCCACTGCTCAATACTTGCTCAAGAATGAATGAGAATGGTCTACCAAACTCGTATTTCACCTCCAAAGAATCACTCACAATGTGTAAGACGTGAGAAGAAGCTACAAACTGGGAAAATACATGAGCAAACTCATTGGCATACTCAATCCCTTGATTGTGCAAGATCTGATGCACAACTATAGTCACAACTAATAGCAATCTGATTCTCTAACACTTGTCCCTGTTGAACTGAACATGCACTGACATGAAACTGAGTTAACTAATGTATTCTATAGTTGTATTATGAGTTAATAATTAGTTTAACAACTCATCATTAGTCTATCTGCAGTTAGACTAACTACAACTAGTTTAACCAAGTCAAACTAAACACAACTCCATCAACTCAACTGACTCATAAGAAAAGCGTACTTCCTTCTGACAGCTGCATGGGCCACATCTGTAGCTCAAACTGAAGTGCTCCAAGAGAATAAGATCAAGTTTATAGTCCAAATATTATTATGAGACAATAATATTTGACTTTTCTATTTTTGACAGTCAGTCTAAAAATAGACTTTGATCACCCACACTTTGGTCACCCACATTGTGATCACTCACACTGTGATCACTCACACTGTGATCAAAAATAGAACTTGCGCCATAATTTGCCTGCGGGCCCACTTAGTGAAGGCGACTCTTTTCACTAAGCTCCATCATCTTGTTGCAATCTCAACACTCCCTCTCGACAAGATATGGATTATCAACAACCCCTATCCTGCCTCGGTGGTACTCAAATTTGCTCCTGGTGAGAGCCTTCATCAGAATATCAGCATCCTGATCCTCCGTTGGAATGTATGAAAGCAACATGATCCTCCGCTGCACACAATCTCTGATATGATGGTACCTGATGTCAATATGCTTAGATCTATCATGAAATACAGGATTAGCCGAGAGTTTAATGCAACTCTGGTTATCACAGTAAATCACAGTAGGATCCAAATGAGAACCGAACAAACCAACCAGGATCTTCCTCATCCATATAGCCTCGCATGCAGCCAAACTTGCTGCCATATACTTGGCCTCCGCTGAACTGAGTGCTACGGATCTCTGCTTCCTGTTGTACCAAGAAACTGCTATCGATCCAATACTGAATACCCCTCCTGATGTGCTCTTTCTGTCCGTTGGGCTCCCTGCCCAATTTGTATCCGTGAAGCCACATAGCTTCACCTCATCCTCCTGTCTGTACCACAAACCATATCCTGATGTGCCTCTCAAGTAGCGCAATACATGCTTGCCCGCCTTCCAGAAGAGCTTGGTAGGCTTAACCATAGCTTGTGAAAGCTGGTTAACTACATAACATATATCAGGTTGTGTATTGACCAAATACATTAGCGACCCCACCAACTGTCGATAAACAGTGGCATCCACTTCTTCTCCTGAAGTGGCATCCTCCTTCCTCCAACCTCCAAGAAGAGGAGTATCAACAGGCTTGCAGCCATGCATGTTGAACTTCTCCAGTATCTCCCGAGCATACTTGCCCTGAGAAACAAACAATCCACCACTGCGCTGCCATATTTCCAATCCTAGGAAATAGTGAAGGAGGCCCAAGTCCTTCATCTCAAACTCTGTAGCAAGATCCTTCTTGCATGACAATATCAACAGCTCATCACTCGTTAGAATCAAATCATCAACATACAGTACAATGATAAGCAACTTACCCTCCACCACAATCTGGTATAGGTTAGGATCCGCCTCGCTCTTGGAGAATCCAAGTCCTGTGAAATAGTTGTCTATCCGTGTGTACCAAGCACGTGGTGCTTGCTTCAACCCATACAACGCTCTCTTGAGCCTGCACACATGCGAATCGCTGCTAAAGACCTCAAAGCCTTCGGGCTGCTCAATGTAAACCTCCTCCTCAATGACTCCATTGAGGAACATAGTCTTCACATCCATCTGATGAATGTGCCATCCCATCTGCGCTGAGAGAGCAAGAATCGTCCGTTTGGAAGAATACCTTGCGACAGGTGCAAAGGTATCCTCATAATCGATCCCCTCTATCTGTGAAAAGCCTCGAGCAACAAATCTTGCCTTGTACTTCTCCACACTCCCATCAGCTGCCTGCTTGACCTTGTAGATCCATCTCGAACCCACCACTGATTTCCCTTCCGGTCTAGGAACAATCTCCCATGCACTGTTTCTGACAATAGAATCATACTCTTCCACCATGGCGTCTACCCATGCGGGATCCTCCACAGCTTCCTCGAAAGAGGATGGCTCAGTCACAACACACTTGCTCATCAGAGCCATGTATCCAATGTACCGATCAGGTGACTATCTCTGCCTGCGTTGGGCTGTAGGTGGTCCTACAACTTTCTCTGCATCTTGAGCCAGTCGCTTAGCTTCTGTCAAGCACTTTCGCCCTCTGATGGTTGGCGCTGCATGAGTGGTCTCTTCCACTCCATGAACCTCGTCCTGTGGCTGATCCATGTCCTGAAGCTCATCCTTAGGAACTAATAGCTCCTCATCTGCATGCAAGTGTAGCTCCCTCTCAAGCGAACACTTCATGGCTTTCTCCTCCTGAAATTTTATATCCCGTCGCACAACAGTTTTACCACTGTCTAGAAAATACACACGATAGTTGTGGGGCGTATCAATGTGCCCCACAAATATCCCAACCTCTGCAGTCGGCTCCAACTTCTTCCTGGCATCCTTTGTCACATGCATGTAAACGTTAGCACCAAAAATCCTCAAATGAGAAAGATCGGGCTTCTTACCAGAATAAGTCTCCTCAGGTGTACTCATGCCAAGTATCCAATGAGGACAACGGTTCTGCACATAAACTGCTGTATTGCATGCTTCCACCCACAAGTGAAGGGGTAGGCCCTGATCATGCAACATTGCCCGTGCAGCACCCACAATCGTTCTGTTCTTCCGCTCAGCTACCCCGTTCTGTTGTGGGTTATGGGGATCTATGAGCTCTCTACGAATCCCTTCTGCCTTGCAGAAATCCTTGAACTCGTCCGAGATGTATTCACCACCATTATCGCTCCTAAGAGCCTTCACCTTCTTCCTCGACTCCTTCTCGACCAGTGCTTTGAATTCACAGAACTTTGAATATGTCTCGCTCTTCTTCTGCATGAAGAAGATCCATCACTTACGAGAGAAATCATCAACAAAAATCACATAATACCTGTGTTTTGCTGTCGAAGCAATTGAGAAAGGTCCACACACATCTGTGTGAATTCTCTCAAGGATCGTCGTGGTGCGACTATTCTTCTCGTGAAAGGTGGCTTTCACAAACTTCCCCAAAGTACACCCCTTGCACTGATCTGACTGTGCAAGTGTGCCTTTAGGAAGCCCTGTAGTGATCTGCTGCAGTATCTTCAAGGCTCCATGGTGAAGGTGACCCAATCTCCTGTGCCACAACTCGCCATCATCCCGGCTCACCAATCCTTCTGCCTTGCCTGCCATTGCTGCGCATCCATCTACATGCAACTGATAAAGGTTCCTCACTCGAACCCCTATCTTCCGAGTCTCACCAGTTGTCTTGTTGTGCAGGAAAGCCTTTCCCTCGCTGAAAACAACATCATACCCCTTGTCTTCTAACATCGCCACTGAGATGAGATTCTTCGTCAATCCTGGAACATGCTCCCTCTTAAAGGAAATGGTATTGATACCAGTCGCACTGTATCTACCATCATCGCCCATCTCGATGTGCACTCCAAGATCTTTGTCCTCCAGATCAGAGAACAAATCTCTATCTCTCGTCATGTGAAAAGACGCACCACTGTCCAAGAACCACACTGATCCCATCACACTTGAAACCAAGCATGCGATCAATGAAAAATCAAGCTCAAACTGTGAGGCTAGAGCCTCTCCTGCTGAAGATCCAGCAGCCTGCTTGTTCTTCTTCTTCTGCAGACAATTAGTGGCATAGTGTCCGTGCTGGTGACAGTGAAAACACTTCACCTTGGACATATCCTGCTTCTTGCCTTTCGCACCAGACTGAGAAGCTTTCTTGCTCTTCCCTTTCTTTGCTTTGGCAGCCAAAGCACAATTCTCTTCATCAGATACCTTTGATGAGGATCCATTCTCACCTTTATTGTTTCTAAGTTTATCCTTGAGTGCCAGGTCGCTCTTGCTTTGGAATAACATTTGCAATTCGTTGAAAGACATTTTCAGCAACACTGCTGCAAATTCGAATTCCACCAGCAACCAACTCAACTGCTTCCGATCTAGGATTCGTGAGAACACAATATTTCTCGTACAGAGATTGACTGTATGGGCATTCACCGGATATCTCGCCTTCCAAAGGAAGGATGAATCAAGAGGCTACCTAGCCTGATTACAGACTCTACCTAAAGAAATAGAATGTAAACACTTCCTGAATAGTAGATCTGATGATCAACAGCTCTGATACCATGTAGAAATTTTGAATAATTTAACACATATTCAACAGAGATTATCCTGATCATGTAGTATTGCGGAATACATACACAATACATAAGCTCCTCTACGTTGATCATCAATATAGCAGCACCAATAACAATAAAGCATCAAGAGCATTCACACATTAACACAGTATGTAACCCGGGGAAAGAATCTCGCTAAAAACCCCACACTATCTGTATATTAATGATTGATACCATGTAACATTACAAAGTACAATGCTTATCACAAGCAATCCAGTACTAGCTCCACCTGTTACACACAATACAGCTAAGATCTGATCTCCAAATCTATTCCACTGCTTGCTTGCCTCCACTGCTCAATACCTGCTCAAGAATGAATGAGAATGGTCTACCAAAATCGTATTTCACCTCCAAAGAATCACTCAAAATGTGTAAGACGTGAGCAGAAGCTACAAACTGGGAAAATACATGAGCAAACTCATTGGCATACTCAATCCCTTGATTGTGCAAGATCTGATGCACAACTATAGTCACAACTGATAGCAATCTGATTCTCTAACACTTGTCCCTGCTGAACTGAACATGCACTGACATGTAACTGAGTTAACTGATGTATTCTATAGTTGTATTATGAGTTAATAATTAGTTTAAAAACTCATCATTAGTCTATCTGCAGTTAGACTAACTACAACTAGTTTAACCAAGTCAAACTGAACACAACTCCATCAACTCCACCAAACTCAACTGATTGAGTTCTAACTGAAGTCATGCATGCAACAACTCAACTGACTCATAATAAAAGCGTACTTCCTTCTGACAGCTGCATGGGCCACATCTATAGCTCAAACTCAAGTGCTCCAAGAGAATAAGATCAAGTTTATAGTCCAAATATTATTATGAGACAATAATATTTGACTTTTCTATTTTTGACAGCCAGTCTAAAAATAGACTTTGATCACCCACACTTTGGTCACCCACACTTTGGTCACCCACATTGTGATCACTCACACTGTGATCACTCACACTGTGATCAAAAATAGAACTTGCACCATAATTTGCCTGCGGGCCCACTTAGTGAAGGCGACTCTTTTCACTAAGCTCCATCATCTTGTTGTAATCTCAACATCCATTTCTCCAAAGTAGGAGTCACCGATGAAAATGACCATATAAGCTAATTCCTCTAATATTTCCACTCTAAAAGCATTGAGATAGATGGAAATGATTTTATATAGATCACATCTCCCTATTTATAAAGGCTTTTGGTCCCAAAGAGTTTTATTTGTTGATATGAAGAAATTTCTCCTTTACTTTATCTCTAGAGTACCATTTAGATTTGCTTGGAAGTTGTCCCTTTAACCCAATTTGCCAAACGTCATGTTTCCCTTGCCTTGTAGTTATAGACCTTTCCTACAAAAAAATTTCCTCCACTAAATCTGGTTGAGAATCTAGTGCCAATTACTATATGGAAGAATCCTCATGATCCAACATGGAAGTTTCATAGGGTTTAAGATTATCCATATTCATTACCAAGTAAATGTGCATGCATGGAGCTAGACTGAATCTATAGACATTATCTCCCACCTATTCCAATATCTCAAAACAATCCTACCACCAAGGCTTGAACTTCTTACCAAGACTCTATAGTGTTTCCATATTCAATTTCAAACATACTTTACCCCCCACTATAAATGACTTCTATATCCTATGTTGACCATACCTAGTATTGTATTTTTCTAGTGACCTCTTCAATATATCTTGTACATAGAAATGGATATGCCTAATATTCTAAACAAATTATTCTTCTCTAAGTGCATCCCCTATGATATCTCCTTCACTCCTCCTTGTTGTCTATATACAACACCAAAGGGTGAACGTGGAAAATATCCAAAACAAGTTTCATAAGGGGACTTATTAGTGGAAGTATGGACTACTTTATTAAGAGCGATGTATATATATTAGGTTCTCATCCCAAGTTTTTGGATGTTTTTAATTGTAAACCCTTAAAAGTTGCACCAATGTCTTATTGACTACTTATGTTTTCCTATCTATCTGTGCATGGAATATTGTAAACATTTTCAACTTCATCTCCAACTTCTCCCATAACATAGTCCAAAATGCACCTAGAAATCCAGTGTCCCTAATTGAAATGATGCTCCTTGGTATCCTAAAGTGCACACATACCTATTCAAAGAACATATTTTCTACTTCTTTCCCTTTCTTAACCTTTTTACAAGTAATGAGAATGAAAATCTTGTTGAATTTGTTAAGTACCACAAATAGGTAGTCATTTCCTTTCCTAGTTGTTGGAAAATAATCCACAAAATCCATGTAAATGTTTTCCGAAGGACAAGTAGGTACAAGTAAGAGATAATATATACCTTCATTTTTATTACTAGGCTTATTGGTACAAAAAAGTATACATCCTCTAATTCTGGACTAGTATGCACACCTCTGTAAGTTGGTGACTATCTTACCATCACCAAAATTCCTTGCATTAGGAACAAAAGGTTATTCAACTTGTAGAGTAAACCATTCTGAAGATGATAATCAGTTTTGTTGTCACAGTCTTCTACATGAGTCTGCCCCTATAGCTACTAAAATACTCCTTGAATTCCACATGTTCTATGTATGCCTCTCTATATGCATCATGGATGAAATGCTCCATGTGCATCAGAGTCCCAAAACTATAACTTTTTATGTGTGTGGCATTGAAAGCATGTTGGCCAACCTATTTATCTTGCCATAACTAAATGAAATCGCTATAAGAACCCCATCTATTTGTAGTGTTTGGTTTGTTGTAACTTACCCTAGGTCTATAGATAGTGTTGAAATTGTAGCAAGAAAAAGCTTCATTTGACCAGTGCCTTAGTCAAATGGAGAAAATTTGATTTTCCACATTAGCAGGATGACTTGGATTGTAGTTAGCTAGTGTGGCATGGACTTGTCTACTGGTTAAATCAATAAATTTAAGTTTGTAGACTCGAAGTAGAGTTGTGCATGAGTTGATTTCCAAGATCTAGTAATCTACTTGAGTTATTATTAGTTGAACTCAGTTAACTGAGATCTAGTCATTAGTTGAGTTAGTTGAAGGCCAGTTGACTAGTTATGACTGTTGTTAACTCACTAATCTCTCAATTAACTAGTCAATTAGCTAAAAAATAGACCTAGTCATGCATGGAATTCAAATTGCCTAGTTGAGTGGATGGAAAAGGCATATTTGTATTTATAATTGTATACTATTGAGTGTATAGTGATTTTTTCACTGAGAAAGTGATCAATTCCCCTTGGATTTGTGCAAGGAAATAGGTAATTTCCCTATTATTTAGGAGCTTAATTCATCCAGGATTGCACAAGGAAATAGGAGGAAGTTGGAGGCTTGAATTGGCTAAGTGTTGGCTAGAGCAGGACAATTAGCAAGAGAACAGGTTTACATTGTAGGGTGTGCTTCAGAATTGAAGCAAGACATTGTAATAGTTTATCATTCTCATATGATTAATGAAAAGCAGCGAGGGGTTTTTCCCAGTTGGGTTCCCCTGTAAATCATTGTGTTTTTATGGTTTTGATGGTTGCATTCCATTGCATGTGTTTCTATCGTGTGCTTTCCTTTCCCGATAATAGTAGAAGAAATTTTTGTCTCTTGATTTCAATTTGATTTCATTAGCAGTAGAAACAATTCTTGCGATTTCTACATGGTATCAGAGCTTGAAAGGCAACATAGAAAACTTGTTGCATATTCCCTCCAAAAAACCAACTATTTTCTTTAGCATGTAGTAGTGATCAATAACAATATCCCCACATGGTTTTCCATGAAGAATGAACATCCTATGTTGCCTCTCATAGTCCTCGGTAGAAGACAAGTGAAGAAAATGGATGTCTACTTACAACCATTGGTATATGAATTTAAGGAATTATAGGAAGGGATACATGTGTACGATGTATCAAGACCCATTACAACAAAGAGAAGTTTTATGTTGTATGGAATATGTGTTTACACCATACATGATTATCCAGGCTTAGGAGTTTTCTCTATTAAATTACATTATTATTGATTTGTTTAGTAACAATATTGTTTCACATATTAATTTAATTAGTTTCAATTTTTAAGATATTCATGATTGATAATGTGTCGAAATATATACAATAATTTTGTAGGTATTTTTTAAGAAACCAACTCACAAAAATATAGAAAAGATAGATCATCGGCTTCAAAATCAGCCTCTTCGAGGGGGCAACATCCTTTACATTACACAAATGAACAATTCTTTGATGATACAAATGACAAAACCTACTTTCTATATATAGGAGTCTAAGGGCTCACAATATAATCAACGCTGACATAACAATAATAATATAAGGGCACAACAATAACAATAGTGGGCTTCTATGGGGCACACTAATAACAATATGGGGACAATAGGGGCACAACAATAATAATAAGGGATACAATGACAATAGTAATGGGGGAATCACTAGTATTATAAGGACCTAACATGCCCCTCTCCTTCAAAAAAGTGTTGTCCTCAACACTTGAGTAGTTCTGGATGCTTCTGTATAAAATTATCATCCTCCCATGTGGAATCTTCAGCGGGTAAGTTCTTCCACTTGATGAGATACTCTGAAATTGATCGATTTCATAGCTGTCGATTTCTTGTTTCTGTGACTGCTTCAGGTTCCAATATGATTTTTCCTTCCTCGCCAAGTTCTGGAAATATTGTTTGAACTGGGAGCTTGTCACCTAAAACCTTATTTAAGCATGAACATGGAAAACTGGGTGCACTCGGGAAGCTACTGGAAGCTCCCATTTGTATGCCATAGTACCAATATTTTGCAATACCTTGTATGTACCATAATACTTTGGTGATAATTTATTTTCCTTCTTTGCTTGCTTGAGGGAAATTTGTTTATATGGTTGTAGCTATAGAAATACCCAGAAGCCTACATCAAAACTTCTTTTGCTGCGATGTTGATCTGCCTGTTGTTTCATTCTATTATGCACCAAAGTGATGTTATCCTTTAAGAGTTGGAGAACTTGTTGTTGATGCTCGATGGCATCTTCGACTGCTTGAACCTTAGAATTTCCTCTTAAATATGATGTGATGGATAGTGGATCATATCCATAAAGTGCCATAAATGGGGTCATTTTTGCTGTAGTATGGAAGGAAGTGTTATACCACCATTCAACCAGAGGCAACCATTTGACCCATTGTGTCTACTCATTAGATACAAAGAAATGAAGATATCCTTCCAAACATTTGTTTACTATCTCAATTTTCCCATCAGATTGAGGATGATAAGATGAGCTATGAGCTAACTAAGTACCAAGACAAGAAAATAATTTTGTCCAAAAATTTCAAGTGAAAATGGGATCTCTATCACTTACAATAATCTTTGGGTTTCCATGTAGCTTTTGAATTGTTTCCATAAATGCAGTGGCAACTGTACTGGCTTTGAATGGATGAGATAATGCACAAAAGTGTGCATACTAGGTAATTCTATCAACTACCACCATGATCACACTCTTTTCTTCGAACTTCGATAAACCTATGGTAAAATCCATTGAAACTTCCTCCCAACGTTGACTTGGAATGGATAAAGGTTGTAATGGACTTGGGGTCTTAACTGTTTCAACTTTATTTTGTTGGAAAACCAAACATTCCGCCACAAACTTTTGAATATCAGATTTAAGGCCATGCCAAAAAATTCCTTCTTAACCCTATGGAAATTTTTTAAAAATCCTGAGTGCCCTCCTAAGGGAGAGGTGTGCAATTCCATAAGAATATTTTATTTGAGTTGGGAATTCGTACAGAGGTATAAGCAATCTTTGTACCATAACAAATAATTTTTCCAGCTAAATGTATTATATCTACTGGGATATTGTTGTAACTTTTGAATGTGTTCCCACACTTCTTCGTCATTCTTCCATTCATCCCTTGCTTCGTTTATCCAATCTGGTTGGATACTAGAAATGGTGCAAAGCAATGCTTCCACATCCTCATCCTTTCCTGAGAGTGCATCTGCAACAACATTTTGCTTCCCTTTTTTGTAGATGATTTCAAAGTCATAACCCAACATCTTTGTGACTCATTTTTTCTGCTCTTCTAAAGGTAGTATTTGTTATAAAAAGTATTTAAGACTATCATGATCCATGTTTACCTTAAAGTGTCTTCCCATTAGGTAGGGTTTCCATTTCTTAAGTGCATGTAGTATTGCCAACATTTCCTTCTCATAAATAGATTTGTGTAAATACTTTCCTTTGATTGGACGACTTTCAAAAGCAATGGGTCTTTCTTCTTGTATTAAAACAACACCAATTCCATTTCCCGAGGCATAACATTCCACAATAAAGCTTTTTTTGAAGTCCTGGTTGCAAATACACTAAAGGTCATAAATGTGTTGAGAAGAAATTATTTTACATAGATTGTGAAGAGGAGGAAGGAAAGGAACAAGAAATTTCAAAAGAAGAGGATATACACCGGGAACAAATCGTAGAGAAAGAAGAAAGAGTGAAAAATGTTGCACTTGGTCTCGTAATTTTGATATATCATGTTGCATTTCTTCCTCTTCTTCATGAGTCATGGTAGAGATTTCAAGTTGCTTACTAGGTGTTTCCATTTTCTTTCTTCGTGGAATCAATTAATGATAATTATGCCTCACTATGCCCTTTGAATCACTTCAAACTAATTTTTCAAACCAAACTTATGCAAATTAAAAAAAAAAAAACTACACACATTTTTTTTGCTTTGTAGGAGATCAATATTGAATCTGTTGTATCTCTGAAATTTCGGATCTCCAATGTCTAAAATTGTGACCTGTGGTAGCCCTATTTGTCCTCTTTCCAACACCACTAGTCTGATCAAAATTGGAGTCTCCAAGAAATAGTTATGCCCAATATACCAAGACGACATGATTATATACTCTTTCCGTAGAGTGTGTTAGAGTTGGTCTGGTCAGCCCTCCGTCAGAGATCAAAGCTCTTTGTGCATTTCAATTTTAGGTGTCCTGCTCCATCCACTCAGCTGCATTTCGCTAGGGACATGTCATGATCTGATGGAGAAAGTCATGCTACTCATTTTCCCTCATGTCTAGCCCCTGCTGGTTCAGGTCTTGATCCACAATCACTGAAATTCATGATAGCCAAGGTCTGGTCATATTACAGGTCAAAGTCCTTTTTATTGTTGGGTCTAGGAAATCATCAATGTGGTTTATGAAAAAACATGTCCAGAACAAAGTCATGCAGGCCAGAGGGAGATCTAATACAACTATGGTTCAAGAAAGCATCATCATCACCTAAAGAGACATCGACTCTTCTTCAAAACTCTGTTTTGAAGAAAAGTCAAACAAGGTCAAATATGACAAAATTTTCCAAAAAATCGACAGTTGACATTTTCAGATGCAGTCATGGATTTCAAAGCCAGAGGCCCAGTCACACAGTCCCCGCAAAGAAATGCCAAAAATTTTATCATGAGAGCCAAAATTTCAAAGAAAAAGGGAAAAGGCAGAATGTTTTAAAGTCAATAAAAAGTGCAAAACTTGAACATTATAAAGTGGGTTTTCAAAGAAGAAAAAATTGAACCCAACTCTCTCAAAGCCTATATATATTTGTTTTGACCCAAGACTAAGTCATTGTGTTATGAAAAAGCTTGAGAGAGGCATTGTTGAAGAAAAGAGAGCTAAGGAGGAGGAATTCGAGTAAGGAGGGCAGATTTCTAGGTGGCGCGACGCACACACCAGGGCGCGCGACGCACACGGAGGGCACGACGCATTGGCAGCCAGCCCATAGTGCAAAATCCACAAGGGCGCGACGCACTCACAATGCGCGGCGCACTGGGCTTGGCGTGCGATGCACACAGCCAGGGGCATAAAAACAGTGCCAAACCGTTTCAAATCTTTGTGAAAGCTATCAAATCACGAGGTAGGCCTTATGACACCTCTTCTCCATCAATTTGGTCAATGTTTAGCTGTTTGTAAGATGTTTGAAAGGTATCCAAAAGCACAATAGCCCTCCATGGAAAAAGCAACAAGAAAAACGATTGATGTGGTTGCCAGATAGTAATGATTAGCACCAAGGTCACTTTCCTCCCCTTGTCCCCTCACTCCTCATCATTTTCACCTCCATTCCTCCTTGTCTCCCAAGAAAACCCCCTTGAAAACTCCACTAAGCCCCTCCCCCTGTTTTTCAAGCAAATTCGGGTGAAATTCACAGTGCGCGGCGCACACCCAAGGTGGCGCGGCGCACTCAGGGCGCGCAACGCACTAGGAGCCCGGCCACAGTGTTAACACTGCACTGGCTGGCGCATACCTGGCGCGTGGCGCACTGGGCAAAGCGCATGGCACACAGGCCCGTGAGCCTAAAAAAGCACCAAATCTCCCAAATTTTTGTAAATTGGCTCTCAACATTGCAAAAGCGCCCCTAGATCTTTTAATCATTGATCCTTAACTCAAGGAAAAATATATTTTGGTGGCCATGAAATCAAATGAAAATTTTTATTAAGCAAACACAAAAATGACATAAAGAGGGACAAAGAGCTAGGGTTTTGCTACAGTAACATGATAGCTTGATATGCTCCTATCCTATCTCTATCTGCTAAATTCTCCTGGAGCAAGTTTTCCTAATAGTTACCCTAGCTACATTGTAAACATATCCCTTTGTCCCCTTTACTCCTATAGCTCAAAATGTCCTTAACCCTACCCCATCAAAACCATACCCCAAACACTCCCAAATCCCTGATAAATTTCTCCTTTAAACCCCTATTCCCCTTTTCAGCATTCCCCTCCTAACGCTCCCCTGTTTTATTGTCCCCTTGGTAACAGATTTTCAAAGAATTCATCAGTGTCATTAGATTCAAAGGGCAGCACTAAACTCAGGGTACAAGCAGCAGTGATGGCATCAGAAAATTCATCAGATTATGAGGGGGATACACACAATGACACATCTTCAGGAGAGAGGGCCCATAGGAGATGTCATCGGAGTGGCAGACATCTTAGAGACGAGCCCAACACCCTCATAGAGCTACAGGCATGCCCACTTGCCATGTCTTGTTTCCAGCACTTGGCATGTTATGAATTTTGCCAAAGGGTGGCAAATGTCAGAGTACATCATGAGTTGGCCCGCCTTTTTGCACTTCATCTACAGGGAGGCCAATCTGTACTGGCTGGGGTCACTTTCACCTTGACGCCGGAGGCTATATCAGTGGCAATAGGGATACCTAACGTTGGAGAGCAGTGGCATAAGAAGAAGAAAGTGGAGAGACATCACTATGAGCCTTATATCAAAAACAGATGCTTGAGCCAGCTCACTAGAGTTTTTCCATTCAGATTTTTGAGGGATGAGTATGCCCCACTCATGAGATTGATCATGAAATATTTTAGTTGCGAGGGGAGGTTTTCTCGCCTTTATGCCTATCACATCCGCTTGCTCATGCACTTCACCAGGGTGAAGATGATGAGCCTCCCATTTTTCATCTGCAACAACATTCAGAAGATGAAAAACTTCATTCAGCGCAAGACCCCACGGCAGCAGCTAAACAGTGTCTATCATTTTGCTCTCATCCAGATTTTGGTGGACCATTAGTTAGGATTACAGGGTATAGCTTGGGAGGACTTCATTTCCCGTGATTTCTTCAGCGCACCACCGGTGATATTAGAGGCAGAACATGAGGTGGGAGGTCCTTCACATCAGGCTGAGAATGAGCTGGGAGGTCCTTCATATCAGTTTGAGCCTGAGATGGGGAGTCCTTCACATCAGTTTGAGAGTCATGAGACTGCCACCATGCCAGTTTTCATCACATATTAGAGAGGCTATCCGAAATGCACCAGACCATTGTTTGCAGCAGCAAAGCGAGTGTTATCTCCACCCGGGGTGGAAGGGGCCTCGCTTCCACCATCAACATCACAGGAGCAGGGTAAGGGCAAGGAGCCAGTGCATGAGGAGGGGCCATCAGGTGAGCAGGAGACCGAGTTTGTTCTCCT
Source organism: Pinus tabuliformis (assembly GCA_031772625.1). NCBI lineage: Eukaryota > Viridiplantae > Streptophyta > Pinopsida > Pinales > Pinaceae > Pinus > Pinus tabuliformis. The sequence goes on along the minus strand of CM062811.1, from coordinate 499,060,438 downwards.
CCAGGATGATGAGCTAGATGCAGAACCCACCAATGAGGAGCTTATAGAGATCATCAAAGAGCAGCAATCAGAGATTGAAGACTTGACCATTGATCTAGAAAGGGCCAAGTGGAACATGAACTACCTAGAGTGGAGAAACAAATAGCTTGAGGACCAATAGACGATCATGGAGCTGCAGAACATCCATGAGCAGTGCCAAGTTGCTCAAAGAAGAAGGGTTCCGCTCACCTCTTTGGAGCAAGAAATCAATGAAGACCGAGAGTCCAACCTTGAGAGGTTCAACATGGATTTAGAGAGGCTATTGGACAAAGCAAATAGGGACAAATACATGCTGAGACGCTTGACTCATCACTACCAGGCCCGCAACATGAGTTCCAAGGCGAGAATTAGGAGCCTAAAGGCAAAATTGAGCAAAGCGAGAAAAGAGGCAAAGGAGGCAAAGGAGCAAGATCAGCTTCGAATCTTGGCTGAGGCTTCCTTGGCATAGCAAAGCACTTCATAGGGAACCTCCAGCCCAAATTTCAAAAAATTTGGGCAAATTTTGGTCACAGGCAAAATTTTTGGGCACAAAACAAGAAATTCCTCCCTGTGCGCCGCGCCACTGCCACGACGCTAAAATTATAGCGCTCTAAATGAGGAATGGCTTGCATATTTGGATTCATCATTGAAAAATACGACTATTGGTGTCCGGGCAAGAAATTTTGACAAGATCTGGGTCTCCTAAAGGTCAAAAAACACCCAAAAATGGCCTCTCTGCCACTTTTTTGACACACAGAAAGCAGTCTTGGGAGAATGAAGATTTGGAGGGGCAAATGAGCACCAAATTGGGAAATTCTAGTGGGGTTAGAAAGTAAACATGACAGGATTTCCAAAAAGCCCACTTGGGCACATTTTGGATACCTGCAAGTGCCCCAAAACAGGCTCCAAAGTGGCGCGACGCACAGAGAAAATGGCGCGGCGCACAAAGGAAAAAATTGCCAATTTGCTTCAGTTTCGCGAAATTTTGGGTCGCGACTTCTCCAAGTGGGCCCGACCATCTACACTTCAGTTTTTTGGAACCAAAGGCAGCCTTTAAAGAGTTTTCTCTCTAGATGGGCATCTATCCAAGTGGAAAAAGAATGCAAAGGGTCACCACAACCAAATGTCATGCTTGAGAGCGCTGCACCTATAGCTGATGGTTGGCTCTCGATCTCCTTTTCGAAATGATTTGAGTAACTTCGCAACCCCTGGGCATTCCATCTCTTCTCTACACTTTCTATATATTGTATGCAAGTTATTTGCAAAGGGTTGGCTGGCTTGTAACTTCTGGGAGACTGTGGGAAAGAAACTCTGTTTCTGCACTGTGTATTTTTGACAGAGAGTTAATGAAAGGCAGCGGCTCTGTTTCATGAGATTCTTGTGGTTGTGAGTGTAGCAAATGTGTTCTTATGTTCCATATGTATCTTGTTATGTTTCATAATTCATTTCATGTTTCATTTCAGTGAAATTTTCTAAGTGAGATTAGGTAGAATTCAATTTATATTGCTTTGGCTGTGGGAAAATTTCATGTGCAGTGTTATTCTTCTGTTGAAAAGGATTCATGTGACCATGCCCTTTTCACTATCTTCGGCAATCTTTTCATGCTACGTCACCTTAAGTCGAAATTGCTGTGCTTCCCACCTACCTTGCCTCGCGGAATAATCTGTGCCTTCATTCTCACTTCTCTGTTCTTTGCTAAGCGCCAATCCCATATACATCCCAGAAGCTCGGTCACTTCAAAAATCTTTTCCAAAATCCCTTTTCACTTACTAGCCTATGGTAAACATCGCATTGTTAGTCATCTCAGACCATTTTTCCTATCCATTCGCTGAGTGTGACTCGGAGAGAGCCCTCTCCTGCTTTGGTAGGGCTAGCTACCAGACTGAGCGTGGTTTGTGGTTACCCTAAATTTTGCCTTCCTTCAGCCTAAGGCAGATTTAGGTGCTAACAGAGTGAACTTGTACGAAGTTCAACGTGTCATTGTTTCAACCTTCGGACCTAAAACCAATACACAGAAAACTACAATCCGTCCTCTTTCTATAACTTCTTACAAAATTTCAATCTGATTCTTTGAGAGAAAGTTATGCCCAAGGTCACCTGTTTGGGATGTAATTTGGGAGCTTGCAAAAACCCTAACTTCCTTGGATCAATATCTCCGAAAATATCATGAGAAAAGATCTGAAATTTGGACCCGAGGTTCATCAAGATTTGGACTCAAATGTGTTTTAATTTTATCTTTTGAAATGTTGTATAAAAAATTTATAGCGAACATGCCACGATGACCTGTTTGGAGCAGCAAAACCTTAGAATCCAAACCTCTGATACCAAATGTTAAGAAACCAGCTCACAAAAAGATAGAAAAGATAGATCCAAGACTTCAAACTTAGCCTCCTTGAGGGGGAAACCTCCTTTACATTACACAAATGAACAATTATTCGATGACACAAATGAGAAAACCTCCTTTCTATATATAGGAGTTTGAGGGGTCACAATATAATCAAAGTCGACATAACAATAATAATATAAGGGCATAATAATAACAATAGCGGGCTTCTATGGGACACAATAATAACAATACGGGGACAATAGGGGCACAATAATAATAATAAGCGATACAATGACAATAGTAATGGGGGAATCACTAGTATTATAGGGACCTAACAGTATTGGAACATAAGGGTATCATGGATGTAAATGTTGTTAACGTTCTCTAAAGGCTAGGTGGTACAACCACCTATGAAAGCCATTGTATGATTTCTCTAAGGTATTCCTCCCGGAAGAAAAACCTTATAGAAGAGAAATATCTGATTTCAATGGTAAACCAGAGAGAACCCAAAGGCCTGCAATAATGACACCAGCTATATGGTTTAGAGCATATGAGACAGAGAAGGAGTTTGCAGAAATGTTTGATTCAAATGGGGAGCCTATGTTTGATGATCCAAATTTATTTGACACATATTTTGAGAAATTTCCCATTGGGATGAAAAGAAAATTTGTCTTTTATGAGCTCCCATATTGGGAGCATCTTAATATTTCCCACTTTCTAGATCCTATACATATATTTAAAAATGTTTCATCTTATTTATGGAGGCACATATCATCGAAATAAAGTGACACATTAGCTGTTAGGAGAGGTCTCATTTCTTCAAAAACTAAAAAAGAAACATTTTGCAAGACAAAAAACTATAGGAGAGGTTTGCCTCTTGTGGTCTTTCAAAGAAGGTGATGTCCAATGGATTTTAAAGAAGGACGACCTTTCTTTGGAAAAGGAAGTTATAATGAATGTGAGGGTGACTTCTTTATATGGGTCTTCACTGTGGATGACCATTTTTCAGGGTTGAAATCGCATAACTATTTGAACCTTCTAAGAGAATGTATGTCAAAAACATGATTTTTTTAATTTTAATTTTAATTTTAATTTTTTCTGTAATGGGATATTTTATAATTAATTTTTGTATAATGTACATTTACTATGCAGTGTTTTATCCTATGTCGTGCATGGGTGTGTGAAGCATGACTTCTCCCAAGACCTGTGATGTGCCATATCTAAATTATCTGCAGTAGTACATTGGATCGCATCAAAGGAGATTGATATGGCTAGCATTCCATGGTAGCATCAAGAGATAGTTGATATTGTTTGCATGTTTGAGAAGGAATTTGATCTAGATTTAAACACGAATGCAACAAATTATAGAGATAACCATAAGCACAGAGATGTAGTGGAAATAATACTTCATTTCATTGATGTAAAATACAGAAATGGAAATAAACCAGCTAGGGCGATGGTAGCTTATCTCTGAGAAGAGATGTGGCGGCTACATGCCTCTGAACTGCCTTACAATGAGGCTCAAGGGCCCTTTTATTATTGAACAATAAGAGCAAACCCTAAACAACAAAAACCCTAACCCAAGGAGATGTAACACCAAGAGTTTATGGTCCTCGTTGGGGTGAGTTGGATAGCCACTTCCTGGGGTCTCGACTTGGTCATATTATCTCCATTTGACGCGCATGATAACCCATTGGAAAGATCTCTCTGAGGACTACAACAAAAAAATGATTTTACATAGAAAATAGCTGATGGTAGATTTCCAAAAAAACGTCGTTTAGGGCCTCAAAACAGCTCTGGAAGTTTAGGACCCAAAAAAAATTGCTAAAAATAGTAAATTGTGCTACAATTAAGGAAACTGAAAAACTGAAAGAAGCAATGCTGGGGGTCCAAGTGGAATTGGCGGGTGGCCACCAATATCCACCTGGATCATTCCTCCCCCCTTAGGAAGCAATGGTCCCCATTGCATTGAGTTCCTCCATGAGATGAGGAAACTTCTGCTAAACTTGGTCCCTAGTGAGCCACTTGCCCTAGTGAAGGAGTTGGCCTGCTTTGACAACTCGATACAGTTGGAAATTCTGCTGGTGAGTGTGCTTGATTTATGTGTCCATGATCTGATCAGTTGTAGCTTGTTCCATGCAATCTGGATTTAACTCTATGGGTGTGAGCTGTTTTGCAATGTCGAATGTGTCTAGTAATGGTAGAAAGTATGGTCGAAGGCGGTCCACATTGAACACTGGGTGCATGCCAAGGAATGGAGGAATGTTGAGCTCAAATGCATTGTCTTCCACAACCTTAGTAACAGTGTAAGGACTATATCAGAGTGGTCTAAGTTTCCGATAGGCTCCGGTAAGGTGTTCCTTTTGCAAATGCAACCAGACTTTGTCACCCACCTGAAACTTGTGTGGCACCCGATGTTGATCATGTCGCTTCTTGTACTTGGCATTTGATTTCTCCATAATGTCATGGACCTGCTCGCGAATATGTTGGATGTGCTCAATGAAGTTGTTTTTCTTATCTGTTTCGGACTGGACATGAGCCGAATCTGTGTGAGTAGTTACAAATGGCATGGCCACATCAATGGGACATAGTGGTTGGAATCCCAAGCCCACCTGAAAAGGGCTGTGGCTAGTCAAGTTGTGGAGAGCCCAGTTGTAGTTGTGCTGAACATAGGGGAGGCTCTTGTCCCATGTGTCTGGATGCTTGGAGTTGTACATGTGCATAATGTGTACGATCATCCTATTGACAACCTCTGTCTGGCCATCAGTTTGAGGATGGAAGGTTGTGGACTTAGTGAGTTTGGTGTCCAGCATCGAGCAGAGACTGGACCAAAATGTACTGAGGAACCTACTATCCCGATATGAGATGATAGACTGTGGGATACCAAAGTGTACCCACACTCATTCAAAGAAGAGTTTAGCAGTGGCTTCTACTGTGATATTCTTCTTGCAGGCCGCTATAATGAGAATCTTCGAGAACCTGTCGACAACCACAAAAATATAGTTGTTTCCATGCTTAGTGGAAGGAAGGCCTGACATGTAATCCATGGAGATGGATTCCCAAGGTCAACTAGGGGTACGCAGCGGGGTATAGAGGCCTTGCTTCTTGATGGTCGATTTGGCAATGGCACAGGCAATGCATGATCTAATGTACTTCTCGACATATTGTCGAAGATTCAGCTAATAGAAATACTTCTGCAATACTACCACCATTTTATTGACCCCAAAATGCCCAGCAGCCTAACTATATTGTGCTTCCAAAATCATCTTGGCATGCTCGCTTGAAGGAACACAAAGGTGACCCAGGTGGCATAACAGGGCATCCTGGAGGTGAAAATTTGGAACATGCTGACCCTCCAAGAGTGTCTGGTATGAATTCTGTGTCACTTTTGTAGAGAAGTGGCCAATTAGAAGTCTTGTGCCCACAAGAGTTGAGCATGGTGGTTAACACCATGATCAGTGGTCGACTGAGGCAATCTACAACTTTATTGGTGCTGACCTTCTTATACTTGATATTCAAATCGAACTATTGTAGGTATGTGGACCACTTCTGATGGCGATCATTCTGCAATTTCCCTTGGATCTGTATGAACTGCAGGGGTCAGTGGTATGTGTGGATGACTATTTCCTTCCCCAAAATGTATTGCTTCCATTGTCGACAGGCCTACACAATGGAATACATCTCTTTATCATAAGTGGAATACTTCCGGACTGTGTCTGAAAGTGTCTCATTATGATATTCCATTGGATGCCCGTGTTGAGTAAGGACTGCCCTAATAGCATAGTCAGAGGCATCTGTCTCGACCTCAAATGGTTGTTGCAAGTTTGGTAATGCGAGCACTGGTGTTGAGCAAAGGCGATCTTTCAACTCTGTGAATGCCTTCTATTGCGATTCAGACCAAAAGAATTTTGCTTTTGCTCCTCCCTTGGTGACTTGACTCAAGGGCCAAGTGATATGAGAAAATCCCAACACGCACCTGTGGTAGAAGTTGGAAAGACCTAGAAAGCTGTGAAGCTCTGTTAGAGTGCTTGGATATGGCCAATCCTGAATGACTTGGATCTTGGTTGGATCCACATGCACCCTTGTTCATCAATAATGTATCCCAGATACTAGACCTAGGTCATGCCAAAAGTGCATTTCTCCAAATTGGCACATAACTTGTGTTGCTGCAGTGTTTGGAGAACCTATCGGATGTGGTGGATGTGCTCTTCCCAACTCTGGCTAAAGATCAGGATGTCATGCAAGTATACCACTACAAATGAGTTGGTGAATGGCTGCAAGATGTCATCCATTAGCCTCATGAAGGTTGTAGGAGCATTCGTCAATCCGAAAGGCATAACCAACCATTCGAAAAGGCCCTCCTTGGCTTTCAAGGCTATCTTCCACACATCAAAGGGTTTGATTGGTACCTAGTGATATCCTAACTTCAAATCAATCTTGTTGAAATATTTTCCCCTTCAGTTGGTCTAGTAGGTCATCAATCTGTGGGATCGGGTACCTATTATAGATAGTGATCTTTTTCAGTGCCCGATAGTCAATACAAAGTCTCTAAGTCCCATCCTTCTTCTCTACCAACACAATTGGGCTCCCACAGGGCGATGAACTTGGACGGATGTGACCTTTCTACAGTAGCTCTTGAATCTGCCTCTTAATTCCATCATTCTCCAGAATGGAGTGCTGATAGATTGGTCCATTGGGCAGCGACGCACCTGGGGTTAGATCGATGGAGTGCTTGACCTGACAGTGCAGAGGAACCCCTACGGGGGAGGTGAAGATGTCCTTGTACTCCTCCACGACCTTGTCCATCTGTATTTGTCATTCGGAGGGGCCCTGTCTGGAGGTCATGGCCACCATCTTATTCTTTCCTTGAGGGCATATCATCAGGAAAACAAATTTCCCGATTTTGGAAATGGGCTTACTGCATTGTTTTGCAGTAACCAAAGAGCTGGTAGTAGGCAGTGCCACCTCCGGTATCCTGTACAACTTATTTCCCAAAGTAACAATAATAGCACAGGGCCTTGATTCATACACAACATGTTACTTCCACAAGTATGGTTGTCCTAATAATACATCACAAACTTCAAGGGGATCAATGTCACATAATACCTCATTCGTGAAGGGCTTGATGTTGTATGGAAGGTGACATTGTTGGCTCATGCAAATATCCCATCCTTGGTGAAGACACCTGATGGTGTATAGTTGTGTATGTGCTGTGGTCGGTAAGCCCAGCCGCTTCACAACCTCTACCAAAATGAGGTTCTTTTGGCTCCCACTATCGACAATGAACTATAGCGGGGAGCCCTTTACCCACATCTAGGAGTGGAAGAGACGCTCCTCCTCCTCTAGATCTTCAGGTTCCTCATTCTAAATCTTCATGGTGGCAACTGTGGCATTGGGCTCCGCATCGATAATCTGCTTCCCTTTGTCATTCTCCTTGTCGGGTTCTAACTCAGAGTCGGAACATGCATCTGATTCTAAAACCTTTAGCTCGGCCACTAGTGACTTCTTGGCTCGAAACTCACTTGTGTTGTGAGTGGAGCTCTTATGGAACTCACACCACTTTCTGATGTCCTTTTTCTGCTTTGCGGTGTTGTTCTTTACTTGCAGCTTTGGCAGGTTGTCTTGGGTCGCCTTGCCTTGGCTTTGTCCTTTGTTCTGCGGTTTAGGGGCACCTTTCCCTTGCTTTGGATTCACAGATCCAAAGTCTCACTTCTTCTGTTTAAACTTTTGCTCAACCTTGACAGCATATTAGTATGTCGTGTCGAGCGAGGAGATTTTCAAGAATTCTATTTCTTCCTGGATGTACTTGTGTACGCAGCTGCGGTATTTGAGTACCAAGTGATGCTCTGAATCCTTGATACCCAACTTTGTGCAAAGGGTATGGAAAATATTGCTAAACTCTAACACGTCTTAGTACCTTCCTTACCGCAGCATGGTCCACTTTATGTATTGATCCTCACAGCTTCCTACAGGGTAGTACTACTCCTTGATGGCATCTCGGAATGAATTCCAAGTGGGTGTGGCTGAAAATAGTGAGCCTGTACTTTCATCCTTCTGCTTGCAATAGGTTGCCCACCAGTCCTTGACATGGGGGACTACTTTGAGAAGACCAAAAATAATCTTTTCCCAATTGGAAAAATCATGAACAGAAAAATAATCCTCTAGCAGATTTAACCATTTATCGACGACATCTATGTCTATCTGACCCTCAAATATGGGGATTTCAAAATTAACTTGTACCTTAAATGGTGTGGTGCTTCCAGAGTAGCTGTTGGAAGCCGATGTGTCACCCTTGGGTAGCCGTGGAAGGATCTGGGCAAAGATGTCCATCATTGCATTCCTTTGTCGCTTGAGGGCTTCTTCGAGCAAGATTTTGATAGGATCTCTTACCCCTCATCTTTCTTTTCATCCGCCATGGGAGGCTGTCGGTATTTGCGAGGTTGGTCTTGCAAAGGTTCAACTAGTTCAAGCCCTAACTCCTTATATCCCGACCTCGTTGGGGACATGCAAAGAAAAACAGAGAAGAAAAGCAAACCACTCTAATACCACTGATCTAGATTTAAACAAGAACGCAACAAATTATAGAGATAAACATAAACACAGAGATGCAGCGGAAATAATACTTCATTTCATTAATGTAAAATACTGAAATATGCATACAAACAGAAATGGAAATAAACCAACTAGGGCGATGGTAGCTTATCTCTGAGAAGAGATGTGGTGGCTACATGCCTCTGAACTACCTTACAATGAGGCTCAAGGGCCTTTTTATTATTCAACAATAAGATAAAGCCCTAAACAACCAAAACCCTAACCCGAGGATATGTAACACCAAGAGTTTATGGGCCCTGTTAGGGTGAGTTGGACAGCCAACTTCCCGGGGTTGCGACTTGGTCATATTATCTCCGTTTTTACGTGCATGATAACCCGTTGGAAATATCTCTCCGAGGACTACGACGAAAAAGACGATTTTAGATAGAAAATTACTAGCTGTAGATTTCCAAAAAAACATCGTTTAGGGCCTCAAAACAGATCCGGAAGTTTAGGACCCGAAAAACTGCTAAAAATAGTAAACTGTGCTACAATTAAGGAAACTGAAAAACTAAAAGAAGCAATGGTGGGGGTCAAAGTGGAATTGGTGGGTGGCCATCAATATCCACCTGGATCAGAATTACCAACGAGTTTCATGGACTTGCTATTTGATCATATCACACCAATTCAAAGATCATAGAAACCACTACAACATTGATGGCCATATAGAGAAGTGTTGGAATTTGCATCCAGAGCTAAACCCGATGAACAAGAAGAAAGATAATAAGAAGAAGAATCTCATGGCCACTTATTCAAGAAACCAAGTTGAAAGTAGCTCATACATGGATGAGAAGATCATATGTACATCAGTGTAGAATCTGAGTAGCCTTCAGCAACAGGAAGAGACAAAAATGACCAAACTCTTCCATATAAATACAGAAGTCAAGAAGACAAATATTTATGCTCTATTTGACTCAAGATCATAGGCGAATCTCATTGAAGTAGATCTGGTCAAGAAGTTGGGGCTAAAAGTTCATGATCATCCAAACCCATATCCCCTGGGTTGGGTAAATAAGGATGCAGAGCTGAAGGTAACAAAACAATGCAAAATTAGATTTGCTATTAGTGCAAATTTTATTGATGAAGTATATCTAGATGTGGTTCCCCTTGATGTATGTGGAGTCATGTTTGGGAGTCCATACATGTACATGCATGATACAATATTCATGAGGAGAGATAATCTGTATTGTCTCATGAAGGATGGAAAATTGTTCATCATCAACGTGCACAAAGGCAAGTCAAAAATTTGACTGGTAACTACCAACCAATCCAAGAAATTGATCAGTTTCAGTAAGAAGTATATTTTATTTTTTTTAAGAGAAATTCAATCTGAAGAGGAGTCAATAAGATGCAAGCATCCATGGAGGGGTGTAATACGAAACAAACAAAAAATTCAAGGAGTTGTTACAGGCATACAAGGATGTGTTTCGAGAACTTAAAGGGTTACCACCTAAGAGAGAAGTGGAGCATGAGATTGCTAGACTTCCCATTGCCAAATATTGGGTTGTACAGGTAGTCTGTTATAGAAGAAAGTGAGGTGAAGAAACAATTGCAGCAACTACTGGAAGAGGGTGTCATTCAACTAAGTACATCACCATGTGGTTCACCCATCATCATTGTGCCAAAGAAGGATGGGACTTGGTAGATGTGTATAGATTATAAGGCATTGAATAAAATCACGCTTAAGAACAGACAACCCCTGCCTAGAATAGATGATCTGCTAGATTAGTTGCTGCAAAAAAAGTATTTCACCAACCTGGACTTGAAGTCTGGATATCACCGTGTTCAAGTCAAAGAAGAAGATACAAGGAAGACTGCCTTCAAAACTAGGCAAGGTTTTTATGAGTGTTTAGTTATGCCATTTAGCCTATGTAATGCACCAGCAAAATTTATGAGATTAATGAATGATATACGATGCCGTTTTATAGATTCATTTGATATTGTCTATCTAGATAATATACTAGTATATAGTGCTACATGGGAGGAGCATATTTCACATTTGACGTAGGTGCTCGAAACATTGAAGAAGCACCAACTGCTAGAAAATCTCAAGAAATGTGAGTTTTCACAACAATATTTAGTGTATCTGGGGTACATGATTGGTGGAGGAGAGTTGAAGATAGATCCTTCCAAGATGGAGGCCATCATGAAATGGTCAGTACCTACTAATCTTTCTGAGATCAGGATTTTAATTTGAGCAACACAATACTTGAGGAAATTCATAGCCTCATTTTCAGTGGTAGCATCACTACTCCATGCCATAACAGCAAGTGGCAAGAGTTTCCAATGGGGAAAAGGTCAGCAGAAGGCTTTCGAGGAGCTAAAGAAGAAGATCAGTCAAGCACCATTTTTGGCATTACCAAATTCACAACATCCCTTTGAAGTGGAGACAAATGAGAGTGGGTATGTTATGGGAGTTGTCTTAATGCAAGGAGGAAGGCCCATTTTCTACCACTCTGAAGTATTTCATGGGACAATTCTTAACTACCCTACATATGATAAGGAGCTCTATGCCATGTTGCAAGTTGTAAAGAAGTGGAAGCACTATGTGATGGGAAAGGAGATAGTAATCCAAAATAATCACTAGTCGTTACAGTACTTGCATGCCTAGAGTAAGCTACAACATACCAGGCATTACAAGTGGATGGGGTTTTTACAACAATTTCATTAGGTGGTCAAGTATAAGAAGGGAAGCACAAACAAGTTGGATGATATGATTTCAAGGCCACCCACATCAAATATTATAGCTTTAGGGACTCTTATGCACATGGATACATTCACCTATGATGCATATAGAGAGACATATTTAGAAGATGAGGACTTCAAGGAGGTGTATCAATAGTTACAAAATCATATTCATGTGCATGATGGAAACAAAAACGTTGACTACCATCTTCAGGACGGGTTACTCTACATGATGAATAAGTTATGCGTTCCTGAAGGTGATAATTTGCAACTAATTAGAGAGGCTCACACCTCCAAGGTTGCAGGGCACTTTGGTGTAGGGAATACCATGGATAACTTGTAGAGGTATGTGTATTCGTCAAAGATGCAAGAGAATGTAGCTAGGTTGATAAGAGGATGCATGCTTTGTTGTACTAATAATCCTAGCAACATGAAACAAGGTCTATATCATCCCTTACCTCTACCTACTCATCCTTAGGAAAGCATTTCCATGGACTTTGTGGGAGGTTTACTGACAACCAGGAAGCTACATGACTACCTATTCGTGGTAGTTGGCAGGTTCAACAAGATGTATGTTTTGATGCCCTATAAACAGACCATCAGTGGACAAGAAGCAATGAACTTGTTCTTTGGACAGGTCTCGGTGCACTTCGGGATACCAAGGAGCATCATTTTAGACAGGGACACAAGATTTCCCAGTGCATTTTGGACAACATTGTGGGAGAAGATGGACACAAAGTTGAAGAGACAGAAAACATTCCATCCATAGACAGATGGGCAGACAAAAGTAGTCAACAAGACTTTGGTGCAACTTCTGAGGGGATATAACCAGAAGCATCTGAAGACCTAGGATGAAAATATGGTATATATACAAAATTATTATAATAGATAAGTCCACACTTCTATAGGAAAGTCCCCATTTGAGACTTGTTTTGTATATTTGCCACCTTCACCTTTGGATATTACATGTGGGTAGCAAGGAGGAGTGAGGAAAGATCTTAAAAGAGCTGCTTTGAGGGCTTAAAAAATTATAGCGAAGATAGGGAAGATCCATATACATATATAAGAAACAATGCATAAGCCAGTACCTTCATTCAAAGCCTAATAGCTTGAAGGTTGATCTTTAGAACACAACAAAGAAATCATTCAAGGTGGGAGACAAAGTATGGCTACATTTGAATAAGGAGAGGTTGGATGGGCCTGGTAAGAAAATAAAGGCTCTAAGGTATGGTCCCTTTGAGATACTATAAAAGGTGCATGATAATGCCTATCAACTCAGTTTACCACCATATATGCCCATTTACCCAATTGTGAATATAAAGAATTTAAAACTCTATGAGCCTTCCATGCTAGATTAGGAAGAGGAACTTGTGCTACCTTTTGAGGAGGATTTGGCACTAGACACTCAGGCAGAGTTGACAGAAGATACAATTTTACAAAAGAGATCTAGAAATACAAGATAGGGGCAATATGAACTTTGGAAGATTGGGTTGAAAGTACAACTTCCAGGAAAAGCTAAATGGTACACCTGAGAGAAGGTGGAGGAAAAGTTTGCTCGCCTCATTTAGTAAAATCTTTTGGGGACCAAAAGCCTCCCAAAATGGGAGGTGTGATCCAAATTGGAACATTATATTATGTTTCACCCATCTCGATGCATTTTGAGTGAAAAGAGTGGAGGAATCAGCTCAAGGGACTATTTTTACGAACGAGACCCAGTTTGGTGAAACGAGGTCTGAAACCTTCCGGGAGCATTTTGAGGCATCAAATGATGCTTTTTGGGGGTAAAATTTTCCACTTTAGCATTAAACCATTTTATGCTATTCTACACAGACAGATCTTTCCAACGACGTAAGAAGCGCATGAATTGGAGTTCCTATGCAAAAGTTATGTCACTCAGAAGTTGACCTTCCTGTTTTCACAACTATAGTTCGGGAGGATGTCATGCCAGCCCCCGTTATTCATGGAAAAGGGGATTTCCACATGTTTCTAATGTAAAAGACTCTAGAAGAGTCTATTTTGTAACTCTAGTAAAGAGTTGATGTAGTCAAACTTAACCACTAGTAGGCTATCGAGTTGTGTTATAACTGGGCCACTAGAAGGAAGAGGCATTCCATTCTTTCAAGAGAATTTTGTTCGATAGCTGAGCAAAGATAGCCAGGGGAGGTAGGAGGTATAGCACACAAAGAGGATCTGTGCACTAAAGTAGCCCACGGGCCACAGTCATTACTTCTTTGTACCTACAACCATATTTCTAGACAGAGAAAGAGAGCGAAGCGGCCTCGCCTTCCAGCTGAGTTTTCTCCCAAAAGGGTTTCCCAGAGAGCATATCTTGTGTCTTATGTATGTGTGTGTGCTTATTTTATCATTCTCTACTTTTATGTATAATTTCAATTCGCATGCATGCACTAATTGCAGTTAAATCCACAAATCTTAAAGTTTAATAAACTGTAATAATGTAGAACTTTCAGAGTTTTAATATAATATTATCAGATATGTTTTGACGAATTGTCCAATGGAATATCCACGACAGTTTACAGATCAAATTCTCCTAGAAGATGAGTTTGAATTAGATGGGGTCATTTCTTGTCATTGGGTGTTCTTCTTAGAGAGGTATATGAAGAAATCAAAAGGTTTTGTTTTACAAAGGGAAAATCTCGAGGAGTCTATGGAAGAGGGGTATATATCTTATGAGTCTTTTTATTATGTCAGTGAGTACATAAAGAATATAGAAAACACACCAGGTGCGGTGATTTAGGACGACGAAAGGGATAAAGACAAAAGATAAGGGAAGCTTCTTCAAAAGAATGGAAAGAGGCACATGATAAAGAGTAAAAGATTATCATTTTTCAAATTACTACACAATAAATATTCACACTAAACTTCATATTAATGCATATTTTGATCTCATATATATATATATATATATATATATATATATATGGTTTGATTTCATCAGCAAATTTGGAAATTGAAGCCATCAATAAATTCATTATTTACAATATAGAAGTGACACAACCGTGGGTCACATTGTATGAAGAGAAGAGGAGGAAATGATACATTGATAGGAAAGAATTCAAGTAGTTGAATGGTAGAAGACTGACTTATCCTGATCATTTAAAAGAAAATATGCCAATGGCATGCCCTAATAGTTGGGTTGTTGATAAAGTCAAAGATAAATATATCTGGTCATTATCTGTGTGTTGGAGAAGATGTGCTAAACATAGGGATTGGGTGCAACAACTCGGCAATTATAATCTCTTTCTATACTGTTTTAACTTCATATTTCTCCTTTGAATTGTAACATCTATATATATTTTATATTTTTAATTATGTTCAGGTTATTAGACACATGACACTGCGATTTTTTTCACTTTTTTATAGTGCATTTATTCCCATCTATGTGGGCATATGGACATCATTTTCACATAGAGGATGTCGATGATGGATGCATGACACAAGACTATGGAGTGGAAGTCGAGTTCGACCAATCTAGTCATGCTAGCCAACATTATCAAAACCTAATGTAGGAGACATTAGGTTATGTTGGAAAGATACAAAAGATCATTCAAGTGGAATTCTCTTCATTCCAATGTGTTATTTTTAGGTGCAAGTGGTGGGACACCTTTGATTGGAATAATGTAAAGGAAGATCACAATAGTGGGTTGATATCTATCAACTCTAGAAAGATGTGGCATGAAGCTAGGGAGCCTTATGTTTTCCCAAAACACTGCAACTAGGTGTTGTTTTACCCAGATGTGTTAGATAGGGATTTGTGGTTCGTATTAAGACATGACCCAAATCAAAACACATTTTTGAGAAAAACAATGTTATCATGCCAAGGGCCGAGGAAGATAATCAAGGTGATGACAACAAAGAGTGATATGTACTTGTGTTATTTCATCATTTATATTATTGTTGTATGCTTTTGTTTTCATTATTTCACTAAGTATTTCCAATTGTTGTTGCTCTCTTTGTTGACATCTCTGCTACATGAATGACACATAAAATAGATCAACCTTATACAAAAAATACATTTTTTATTAAATGAAAAATGTATTTATTAATGTGGGAACATAACTTTCAATTTAAAAAAATCATCAGTGCACCAAAAATGCAGTTATGCACCGGTGTCAGTACATTGTCAAAAGGAACCGCACCATAGACAGTGCACACATACTTACGACGCACCATTGTTGGTTCATAAATTTTAATTTTCATAATGGTGTGTAACACGTATGCACCGGTGCATGTGTATAACATTTTCGCACGGGATGGAATGTTCACGTTATCTAACACACCAATAAATAGTTATATTTTTAAATATTATTTAGGCGGTGCGTTGGGTAAATATGATAGCACAGACATGATTAGAACATACCAAAGGAATTGCATTTGTGAAGGTGATTAAGAGGCATTTGTTTGAGTTTCAAATAGACTTAGTGATGCATCTTTGTTTCCTATTTAGATTATGTAAAATATATATCTATTCTTTTATGTATTTGTAACAAAATTATTTAAAGTAGACATGTCTTTATCATTGTGAACATGATGTAATATTAGCTAGGATAAATGTGAAAAAATGAATTTTAGGGAATATCTAGTGATAATATAATTTTTGTATTATTTAAACTGTATTATTTAACTCATATTTATTATTAAAAATATTTAAATTTAAACTAGTACAATAGCAAATAAAAAACCAAAATACCATCAAAATGTTATATCTTTATTAATAGAAAAAAGTTCACTTTCCTCTTTAAGGGAGAACTTCCATTATAGCAAACCCCCAACTACAAGTAACTTGATCACTAGCCCTATTTTACATTTCTTTATCCTCATCTTTAGAGAGAGAAAATTTAAATTTAAATTGGTAGAGTTTCCATAAAGATAAAATTTAAATTTCTTGAAAATCTCATAACTTTAGTAATAAAATAAATTTTATAATTTTTTTTTTAAGTTATATTAAATCTAAATTAATTGAGTAGAGAGATGTTCTATAGCTTAGTATGGGAGAGATGTTGTCACATAATGTTACATTTTTAAAAGTAAAATAATAATTGAAATTAACAAATTAAAATAGTAATAAGAAAATAAATTAATGTCATACATAATTACTATTGGAAATACTGAGGGGCGGGGAAGGGGGGGTGGTTAATCAATATTTCTTTTCAATTGTTATTTTTATCAGTTAAATCATTTATATTTAGAACACAGAAATGAATAACAGGAATAAATGCTTTTATTAATATAATATTTGCAATAAATCAAGTACAATGTATATAGGGCTTCAACTAGTTTCCAAGCACCAACTTGGACTTTTTGTGAGGCTCCAACCTCCAGAGCACCAACCCTGTCTTGTCAAGGCACCAACCTTGGATTTAGAAGCACCAAATCCTAGGACACCAATCCTTCCAATTCTGAGGCACCAACCCCAAGGGCTCCAACCCTCTGCTATATATATCTAGATATGTTTGGTAGTAATTCTCTGCTTCCAATCCTGCTGGACCTATGACTTACTTCTATCCTCCTACTTCTTCCACGTCTGACAGACCTTCGGCTTCCTCTATTTCTTACAGTTCGCACTTGTAAATTTTCCTTGTTCTCTGTTATAGATGCCTGATATGCCCTAACCTTTGGCTTCCTTTTCGCTCGCTTGATCTTCGACTTCCCGCTTTTCAGCTTCCTCTGTCTCTTTGAGTTCACCAATATTCAAAAGACACGTTCATTCGGAAGAAAGGTTGAATTACAAAAGTGTTGCATATATCAGAGATGCCCCTTTTAATATTTATAAAATAGATTCAATATTTATAGAGGATTTCATAGGAGAGGCTATACCAATAGGGAGGTCCGACATGCCACATCACTACCTCAATTCGGAATTGCAGTTTTCGGAAACTCCTGCAATCACAACCCTTTGGCTTCACGATATAAAATTGTTGATGCCCCTATTCCAATGGATGCAATATTCCAATAAGCTTATTTTGATAACTCAATCGGGTCCACAACTTATATTGCACTCAGCGATCAGGTTCACAAGACTTATTGCAATCAGTGGTCGGGTTCACAAGACTTATTGCAATCAGCGATCAAGTTCACAAGACTTATCGCAATCGGCAGTCTGGCAGTGTCAACCCTTTTGAACTTTGCGATTCAACGGATGCGATATTTAGTTAAGACATGCTATAATGGTGTAGTGGGTCCGCAATTCTATCGCAATCGTAGTTTTCAAGTGGCATTCCTTTGTGATACATAACTTTAAATGTGGATGCGATATACTATTAAGTCATGTTATAATGGTGTAGCAGGTCCACAATAATATCACAATCGCAGACACCCATTTATGAATTGTGATATGAAAGTTCCAATGGGTGGATGAAATATTGTATTAGGCTTGTTACCATAAACTATTTAGGTTTGTGTATTATATCGCAATTGGGGATTTCAATGTAACAACAACTTCAATACTTGTGATGCGATATTAATTTAAGATGTATTATAATGGCATAGCAGGTCCATGGTGTTATCTCAATCAATGGTTTGTGGGACTTTGACTGGCACAAGAATTAAAAACTAGCCTTAACCCCCACAATTGACCGTGATCTAAGGGTTGAATTATGAGATCGATGGCTAGGATTGAGTGCGGGACTTTAGCGGTACTTTCCTACCCTCTCTCTTCCGATAGCCATTGCTCCTGTTGGCTCTTTATTCCTATGACTTCTGATACTGCTCCAATAGCTCTTCTCTGCTATGATATTCTCTGCTTTGATAGCTCTTCTTTTCTCTGATATTCTATGCTCTGATAGCTCTGCTTTGTTGATCTGAAAATGAAAACTACTTGTATTTTCTATGCAAGGTATTCATTTCCATTAAATTATATGTGCACATTGTTACTCATGTCTTGCAATTGAAACAAAGTGTTCTTTGGTAAATTTCTGAGTCTTATGTGTGAAGGAGTGTTATTTCATTTTACTGTTTAGCATATCAAATCTGAAAAACATAGAAAGATAAAATCACATAATATAACAACAGCTGATAAGGTAGTTCACCCCTCCTAGGCTACATCTACCGGGTCCAAGGCCCCCAAATGGGCATGTCCTTGCTCTTATTAGATGCTCAAATTGGTTATACAGTGATAAGAAAGCCTAAACATGCAAAATAAGCTGTGAAAATGAGTTCAGAACACAAAAAACAGTAAAGAATGACTTTTGTTTCAACTCCAATGGTTAACCATAGCCTAATATAGCTCCAACACTCCCTAGGACCTAATGGCTCTCCAAGCTTCTTTGCTAAAAAAACACCTAAAGATGAGCTCTGTTGCTCTGAAAACTATACCATTGGCTCTAGAATCCACAGAATACCCAAAATAAATAAAAAAATTCGCTCCAAAAGGATCTCTCTATTGAAAGTTATGACCTCCAGAAGTTTTTCTCCAATCTACCCTAAAAAAACTCCACCAAATGTGGCTGAACTGTAGTTAGGCCCGATAAAAATGGCATGAGTACCTAAAAAGGTGGACTTAGCCAAATGGACCGCCAAATTTACCATAACTATTGGTGCTAACCGTGCGAATGTGAGCGCAAACTTCGGGCAGTTAACGGTTGTTAAGGCTGGCGGTTAGGGAACCGCAACCTCCGGTGCAACTACAGCATGTGACAGGTGTATCAGTGAGCGGTTAGTGCTGGCAGTTAGCGTTAACCATGACTGGAACCTTCAGCGTGTGACCAGGACGGGACCGCTAGCAGGTAACCGCTGGCACTCTACCCCCAAACTGGAACCCATTAACCTTCAAATAAAACTGGCAAACCATATGGGTTAAGAACTAACGTGCAGCGCAGACAGTCAGGCCTGTGGGCTAGTAGGCGGGAGGTCTCGCGATCAAATTTGGCGGAGACCCAAAAATTTTGATATGCCAACTCAGGGCCACGTGGCGGCCTTCGGGCTTGCCATGTGTCGACCCCTGATTGGTCCTCCAAAATGGAATATTCCAATGAATATTATGGGGAATATTCCATGGAATATTCCTCGAAATATTCTTTTTTTAATTTTTTCCAAATTCAAAATTTGTAGTTTATTGGGCATTTTTAAAATGCGATAACTCCTCCATACAGTGTCAGTTTTTCGAACCGTTCATGGCGCCAGAATTAGGAATATGAGATTTATCCAGTTGTTTTGGTTTCAACCAATTCTGAGCAATTCAAACTTTGAGCATTTTTTCCACTTAGGAAATGATCACCTGATCACACCTCCAAAATGGGAAGATTTTGGACCCCAAAAGCTCTCTGATTACCAGAAATGAATACGAGGAGACTGATTCTCCACTCTTCCAACCTTGAATAACTGAAATCTTCCCGACTTCATCAAATTGAGCTTCTCATAAAAGATAAATTTTCCCTTGAATTCACTGACCGACCGTTGCTAAAATTGACTGAGTCATGATGCAAATTCTTGAAATCTGTAGAAAAACAACTATAATTTGTAGAAAGAATAATATTTCTACAATGGTCAAACTTCAAAGAAGACTTAAAATAAATTTCACCTTGCCAACTGTTCACATGGTGAATTTTTGGTGAATGAGCCCTGCACTTGTGCCGAATCCCAACCAAGTTTTCTCGCCATACCAATCTGCCTCTGAAACCAACATTGACCCATGCTAAACTGTGTGCCCTCTTTGCTTGCATGCTTTTCATTCTCATGGAATCTTGCACCGCTTTGCATCGACACTTCGTTCTCTGCACCAATCGACACCAAAGGTATCTTGTGCAACCTTTTGTCATCTTCTTTCAAAGACGATCTGTTATCAGACTGAAACATATCATCATTTATATCAGCAATAATATGAAAAGGAGATTTTACAAATTCTTGTTGTTTAACCATCAACAAAGTTATATTTTGACTTGCATTAACTAGCCTTTTCAATTGCCCTGCATGGACTAAAGGAGATTCTAGATTCTTCTTATGTGCTCTCACAATGTACTCTTTTCCATCCTTGAACAAGTGATACTTATTCTCATGGCGATGGATGATTGCCTTTCTATCAAATAAATATGGACTACCTAACACAACACCTGTAATGTCAAGTGGTACTACATCCAATTCCACCCAATCAACATAATGAGTTGTTATGGCGAGGCGCAAGATGCACTTCTTTGAGACTTGTAAGTTTCCATCCTTGCATATCCACCCAAGTGGATAAGGCTTTGGATGTGGAATTGTATCAAGTTTCAGTTGTTTGACCAAGTCTTCTGAGATGAGATTAGCCTGAGACCCACTATCAAAAAGTGTGTCTATCTTTGTGTGGTTTGAGATTATCCTCACATGAAATAGCTCTATCCTCCTCTTTTCATTTTGAGTTTCTTTGTGACAGTTTAATGTGCTAGAACTGGGATTTATTTCTTGTATAACCTCTTTCCCCTTTATGTTCTTTAATACCATGGTGATACTTTTTGTCTCATCACCTAATTCAAACCCTAAGTCCTGTTCAACAATTGCTACAGTTTTTCCCTTTTCTTTGGTTTTATATTTCTCTGGTTTCAGCTCCAGATGGAGCTTCTAATAGTGGTCTTCATTGTGGCTTGTTTTTGAATAGTTCTTGCAAAAGAATTCCCCTTTTTCCTTTCTAGAGTTTGCAATCCTTTTTCTTCCTTTGTCTTTAAAATCACTACCCTCATTTCCATCAAAAGTGTTTTTCCCTCTAGTCTCTAAATGCGTAGCTTGTACAGAAACTTCGTCTAGACTAGTAGGATTGAACATAAGGATAGTGTGGTTAAGGTAGCCGTGCAAAACACCTATATATTTCAGCAAAGTGTCTTGACTTTGTAAGTCTACCCCTAATAAGAGTGATCTTCTCCTAAACTCTTGAGTGTATTCTTGAACACTTTGTCCTTTAAGTTGTCTAAAACTTTTCCAATTAATTATAGCCTTTTGTAAATGAGCAAGAGGATAAAATTGCTTCTTAATTGCAGAAATAAATTCAGCCCATGATAAAGTAAGCTTACCATGTTTTTGAATTTCATCCTTGGTCTTGGCTTCCCACCATACCAATGTTGCTCCTTCCATCCTTAATGAGGCTAACTAAATCTTAGTGTCGTCATCATGTAAGTTCTGAATCCTTAAATAAACTTCCAACTGTCTTATCTAGTTGTTAAGTTTCTTTGTGTTGACTTCACTGTTAAACATGGGTAATTCACATTTAACATCTAGCTTTAAAAATGGATTTTTCCCAGAATATTTAGGCTTATGAGGTTGATTTACTGAGGTAGAGGATGACGATGTAGAGGAAGAGGATGACGATGTAGATGGTGGATCACCATTTCCTCCATGTCCTTTTTTTGAATTATCATCACCTTTCTTTCCTCCTAAAGAGCCCTCTCCTTCTTTATGATGTTTAGACCCTTCTCCAACCAACCTATCATTCCTTTCCTAGTATAATATACTTACCATCTCAGTCATGTCCAAAAAAGCTTTTCTGAATACCCGTTCTTCTTCTCTTGGATCCATGTCTTCAGGAACTTCTCCTCCCCTTTCAAACATACTTGAAGCCTCTTCTAAGGTTATTGAGGGTGAATTAGAAGGTGGATATAATGGCACCTTGGCCCTCCTTGGTTGAGGATTATCTTGTGCTCTAACCAATTGTCCTTTCCATCTTTGAAGCTTAAGCCTAGTAAACATTAAAACTTGAAAAACAATCAAAAATATCTTTGCACAAGCTAATACTCAAAACTTGAGCTTTGATACCAACTGATCTGAAAATGAAAACTACTTGTATTTGTTGTGCAAGGTATTCATTTCCATTAAATTATATGTGCAAATTGTTACTCATGTCTTGCAATTGAAACAAAGTGTTTTTTGGTAAATTTCTGAGTCTTATGTGTGAAGGAGTGTTATTTCATTTTACTGTTTAGCATATCAAATCTGAAAAACACAGCAAGATAAAATCACATAATATAACACAGCAGTTGATAAGGTAGTTCACCCCTCCTGAGCTACATCTGTCGGGTCCAAGGCCCCCAAATTGGCATGTCCTTACTCCTATTAGATGCTCAAATTGGTTTTATAGTAATAAGAAAGCCTAAATAGGCGAAATAAGTTGTGAAAATGAGTTCAAAACACATAAAACAATCAAGAATGACTTTTGTTTCACCTCCAATGGTTAACCATAGCCCAATACAACTCCAACACTCCCTAGACCCTAATGGCTCTCCAAGATTCTTTGCTGGAAAAACACCTGAAGATGAGCTCTGTTGGCTCTGCAACCTATACCATTAGCTCTAGAATGCTCGGAATACCCAAAATAAAATAAATAAAAAAATTCTCCAAAAGGAAATCTCTAGTGAAAGTTATGAACTCTAGAAGTTTTTTTCCAAGCTGCCCTTAAAAAACTCCACCAAATGTGGCTTAACTGCAGTTAGGCCCACTAAAAATGGCACAAGCGCCTAAAAAGGCAGACTCTGCCAAACGGACCACCAAATTGACTGTAACTGTTAGCGCTAACCGCGCGCATGTGAGCACAAACTTCGGGTGGTTAATGGTTGTTAAGGCTAGCGGTTAGGGAATCGCAACCTCCATTGGATCTGCGGCATGTGACAGGTGTATCAATGGGTGGTTAGTGCTGGCGGTTGGCGTTAACCATGACCAGAACCTTCGGTGTGTGACCAAGACGGGACCACTGGCGGTCTACCCCCAAATCGGAACCCGCTAACCTTCAAATAAAACTGGTGAACCATATGGGTTAAGAACTAACGTGCAGCATGGACAGTCAGGCCTGTGGGCTGGTAGGTGGGAGGTCTCGCGATCGAATTTGGCAGAGACCCAAAAATTTTGATATGCCAACTCAAGGCCATGTGATAGCCTCCGGGCTTGCCACGTGTTGGCCCCTGATTGGTCCTCCAAAATGGAATATTCTATCGAATATTCCAAGGAATATTCCATGGAATATTCCAAGGAATATTCCTCGAAATATTCTTTTTTTAATTTTTTCCAAATTCAAAATTTGGAGCTTATTGGTAATTTTTTAAATGTGATAACTCCTCCATACGGTGTCAGTTTTTCAAACCGTTTGTGGCACTGGAATTAGGAAGACAAGATCTATCCGATCATTCTAGTTTCAACCAATTCTGAGAAATTCAAAATTTGAGCATTTTTTCCACTTAGGACATGATCACCCGATCATCTGCTCTGATATTATTTTCTCTGATATTCTTTGATATTTCATTTTAACACTGTTTATGTACCTCCGCTGATGTGTTCCTCTTTACTTCTCATGGCTTCCAATGGCTTCCCTGATGGCTTTGCTCCTTGGCTTCTTGATCCTGTTTCTTCATGGATCTACTTTGCTTCTCCTTGGCTTCATATCATCATTTAGTATCCTAGAATATTGCCATATTGACATTAATGACAATCTAGATCAACAATCTCCCCCTTTGTCATTGATGGCAGTATTCTTCTTCTCTCCCCCTTTGACATCAATGGCAAAGGAGTGGACAAGAACTCCCCTTGTCAAATTTCTCCCCATGTCATGCAACACCTTTATGAATCAACTTCAAGTGATTCTAAAGAAATAACTCCCATCTTTTGACGAAGATGTTCAAATGCTTCTTGCGGAAGAGGTTTTGTGAAAATATCAACTCTCTTCTCCTTAGTATTGATATATTCCAAGATGATGTTTTGTTCAGACACTTGTTCATGAAGGAAATGATACTTGATTGGTATATGTTTGGTCTTTGAGTGCATCACTGTATTTTTTTTCAGGCTGATAGCACTTGTGTTATCACAATAGATGGTGATTGGTTGATTTGTACCTATGTTGACATCTTTCAGAGCTTCCTTCATCCATAATATTTGATTACAACAATCTGCGGCAGCTATATACTCGGCTTCAGTTGTAGATAGTGATATGGATGTCTATTTTTTGTTGAGCCAAGATACTAGACAATCTCCAAAGAAGAATGCATTTCCACTAGTACTTTTTCTATCATCGACACTTTCGGCCCAATCAACATCGGTGTATGCAGTCACAGTAAGATTTGAGCTCCTAGGGTACCAAAGACTGAAATCAAGAGTTCCTTTCAAGCATCTGAGAATTCTTTTTACAGCCAACAAATGGGATTGTTTAGAAGCTGATTGAAATCTTCCCACCATTCCTACTGCTTGCATAATGTCGGGTCTCGTAGCAGTTAAGTATAGTAGGGCTCCAATTGTTGACCTATAATGAGTTGCGTCTACCAGAGGAGAGTCATTATCTTTGCTTAATTTGCAATCTGTGGTCATAGGTGTGCTCATGGGGTGTACAATCTTCCATTCCATATCTTTTAAGCATGTCTTTAAGATATTTAGCTTGAGATATCAACATGCCTGCCATGGTTTGAGATACTTGTAGTCCAATGAAGTAATATAACTCTCCTATCATCGACATCTCGAACTCTTTTGACATATTTTGAGAAAACTCATGGCTCATCTCATCATTATTACTAGCAAAAATCAAATCATCAACATAGACTAGTGTGACTCGTAACTTATCCTCATCTGTATTTATGTAGAGATTACTTCCTGCCACCCCGTTCTTGAAGCCTTGTTGTTGTAGATAGTGATCCAATCTTGCGTACCAAGCTCTAGGAGCTTGTTTCAACCCATATAATACCTTTTTCAACTTACAAACAAAGTCTTTTCCTTCTACTAGGTTAAACCGTTCTGGTTGCTCCATGTAGACTTCTTCCTTGAGTTCCCCATTCAGAAATGTTGATTTTACGTCCATTTGATAGATTTAAAATCATTTTGAGCAAGAAAATTCCAAGAACATCCTGATAGCTTCCACACCAGCTACTGGTGCAAAGGTTTCTTCAAAGTCAATTCCTTCAATTTGTGAATAGCCTTTACAAACAAGCCTTGCCTTATTTTTGATGATTTGTCCATCTTCATTTATTTTGTTTTTGAACACCCACTTGGTTCCAATTATATTTTTATCCTTTGGATGAGGTACCAGCTCCCATGTCTCATTCTTCTTGATTTGAGACATTTCTTCTTCCATGGCCTTTACCCAATGAGGATCCTTACTTGCTTGAGTAAATGTTTCTGGTTCTATCATGGATAGAAGAGCAACATCATTTTTATTTGGTGTACTTGTCATGCTTCTTCAGGTTTGCATCCCTTCATCTATATTGCCAATAATTTTCTCTTCTAGGTGATGTTTTTGGAGAAACTTCATCTTTGAAGGGGTTTGAGATGGTTCTTTTTCCTTGTGTTTTTCTTGATCTTTTTCTTCTTTTTCAGGTTCTTCTTCAATGAGAGGGTCAACTTCATGTTCTTCAATTTCTTTTTCTGGAAGGTTTTCATCAATCTTCACATCAATGCTTTCCACTATTTTCCGCAGTTGATTATTATAGCACTTGTAGGCTTTTCTCCTTGTAGAATATCCAAGGAATATCCCTTCGTCAACCTGAGAATCAAATTTTCCTGGTGAGCCATCATTGATTTTTATGAAGCACTTGCTTCCAAAAATCTTGAAGTATTTTACTGAAGTAGGTCTTCCTTTCCATAATTCATAAGGAGTCTTCTCATTATTTGGTCTTAGTTGAGTTCGATTCAAGGTATAGACAGTTGTCCCGACTGCTTCTCTCCAAAATTTTGGCTGCAATTCAGCTGCTATTAACATTTTTTTTTCCATTTCTTGAACTGTTAGATTTCTTCTTTCAACTACCCCAATTTGTTTGGGTGTTCTGGAAACAGAGAGTTCTCTTTCAATTCCATGTACTTTACAGAATTCATCAAATTCTTTTGATGTGAATTCTCCCCCTCTATCTGTTCTGAGACATTTAATCTTAGATTTCTTTTCATTTTCTACAAGAGCTTTAAGATTCTTAAAACACTCAAATGCTTCGGATTTATATTTTATGAAATATACCCACATCATTCTAGTATAGTCATCAACAAATAAAGCAAAGTACCTTTCTCCTTGGAGTGTCGGAGTAATCAGCATGGATGATCTCCAAAGGCTTTCATGTAGAAAACACCTTGGCCTTGTGGCTGGTTCTAGTTTTCTTTCCATGTTGACATGGACCACATACTCCTTAATTTGGCTTTAATAACTTTGGGATGTCTCGTATTGCATTAATCTTGCTGACATTGATCAAGTTATCAAGGCTTATATGTCCAATTTTCTTGTGCCACAGCCAACTTTCATCTGTTTGACTTAAGTAACATTTATCTTCTTGAATTTTGTTCAGAATGTAGATGTTGTTTGGTGTTCTAACCCCTTTCTCCACAAGTTCCCCTGAGGAAGAGTTCCTTATTTCACAATATTTAGTGCTAAAGACAACATTATGTCCTTGATCACAGATTTGTCTAACACTCAGGAGAATGTGTTTGAGCCCGTTTACTAGCAAAGCATTTTGAGCCTTTCCTTTTCCATTAATAAGGGTAACAGTTCCTTTTCCAACAATTTTGGCAGATCCACTTCCAAAGGATACATTTCCTTCCTTTTTGTTCAATGAGACAAACTTCCTTTTGTCCCCTGTCATGTGTCTGGAGCACCCACTATCCACAAACCAATGATTTTCATCACTATGAGCACATAAACCTAGGCCACATTTATCCTTGTTGGGATTCTCATTTTTTTCTTTTCTTCTTTTGAGGGGGCAATTTTGTTCATTGTGTCCATTATCATTACATAATGAGTAAATCAAATCAAATTTGGCCAAGGGGTCAAAATAGTTGTAGGTCTTGATTTTTCCTTTCCCTTTGGGACCATATGGTTTGTTTGTTTGATCCTTCATTTTTGGTGTTTCATTCTTATGGGCCATGCAATGTCTAGCTTTGATGACCAAAATTTTTACAATAAAAACAATGCCCAAAAAAGATAGTTTTGTAGCTATTGTAATAGCCATGATTTGAATCAACATTATTCCTTGGAGTTACTCTCTCTTCATTCTTTGGATTTGAGATGGGCCTTTGATGAAATAATCTTTCTTCTTTTGGGTTGCTGAAAAGTACGTCGGCATAGCTTTTCGCATTATTCTTAGTACTTGATGATTCTCCTTAAAACCTATTCCAGATTTTTCATGTTGAGGTTTTTGATTATTTAGGACAGTGTCAAGTATTTTAGAGCTTTCCCAACCCCTTTTTACTTGCTCCAATTCCTTCCTCAGAGATACTATTTCGGCTTCATGTTCTTCAGAAACTTCTTCTTTTTCTTTTAGCTTATTTTTCAAGAGGTCTTTCCAACTTTTTGTTTCCTTGTTTTCTACCTTGAGAGAGATCATTTTATTTTGTAATTTCTCATTTTATTCAATGGAACTCATTAACAATTCATCTACATTTCCTTCTAGCCATGAATCATCATCATTTGTGAATTCCATGAATAATGCTTCTTGGCTTCCAACATGGTCATTTTCTTCATCTAATTCTTCTTTACCTCCTTTGCGGTGAGGGTACTAATTAGTTGATTTCATTTTTATGACTACAAATTCATCTTCATAAGACTCATCTTATTAGAGAAGAAATTCTTCTTATTGAACCCTTTCTTTTTGTATACCATCCTTTTAGAATTTTCCTCACCATCACTATCATGCTTATGAGGACATTTTGCAACATAATGACCTATTTTTCCACATTTGAAACAAATAAGAGGGTACTTACCTTTTAGCTTAGATCCTTTCTTTAGTCTTCGTACAAATTATACCGATTCGGATTCAACATTTGAGTCATCACTACTGGTATTCCATTCTTTCCCCTTGTTTGATTTTGAGGCTTTGAATGCTGCATCTTTGTAACTTGGGCATCCTTTTCTCATCCCATAGGCAATGAGGATTCCATGAAGTTCATCCATCTTGAGAGTATCTAGATCCTTCATATCTTCTATAGCACTTACTTTGGAGTCAAATCTATATGGGAGAGATCTTAAGAACTTTTGAACAATAGTGCTTTCTTCAATGTTTTCTTCCAATCCTTTAAGGGAATTAACCACTCCAGCTACTCGGAGAAAGTATGATGCAATATCTTCTTCATCATCCATTTTCATACTTTCAAATTGCCTTCTATGATTTTGAAGCTTTGCCTTCTTAACTTTGGAGTCCCCATCATATAAGCTAATTAGCTTATCCCATACTTCTTTGGCCAAGTTATAATTCATGACTTTTGTAAATTCAGAATCAGTGATTCCACTAGTGATGGATTTTAAGGCATTTGCATTTGCAACGTAAGCTTTCCTTTCGTCTTGATCTATTGGAAGAGTGGAAGGAGCTGTGTACTCATTTAAAATAGAATGCCAAACTTCAAGTCCAAGGGACATTAAGTAGTAGGACATTATTTTTTTCCAAAAACCAAAATTTGTGCCATCGAACAGAGGAGGTCTTCCTGACACTTCTTGATTTCTCATTATGACTAAGAATCCTTCTTCTAGCTGTTAGGATGATATGAAGAAGCTGGCTCTGATACCAATTGTTGGAAATACTGAGAGGGGGGGGTGAATCAGTATTTCTTTTCAATTGTTATTTTTATCAGTTAAATCATTTATATTTAGAACACAAAAATGAATAACAGGAATAAATGCTTTTATTAATATAATCTTTATAATAAATCAAGTCCAGTGTATATAGCACTTCAACCAGTTGCCAAGCACCAACTTGGACTTTTTGTGAGGCTCCAACTTCTAGAGCACCAACCCTGTCTTGTCAAGGCACCAACCTTGGATTTAGGAGCACCAACTCCCAGGACACCAATCCTTCCAATTTTGAGGCACCAACCCCAAGGGCTCCAACCCTCTGTTATATATATCTAGATACGTTTGGTAGTAATTCTCTGCTCCTAATCCTGCTCGACCTAGGACTTACTTCTGTCCTCTTGCTTCTTCCATGTCTGCCAGACCTTCGACTTCCTCTATTTCTTACAGTTTGCACGTGTAAACTTTCCTTGTTCTCTGTTATAGATGCCCAATATACCCTGACCTTTGGATTCCTTTTTGCTTGCTTGATCTTTGACTTCCTCTGTCTCTTTGAGTTCACCAATACTGAAAAGACACGTTCATTCGAAAGAAAGGCTGAATTACAAAAGTGTTGCATATATAAGAGAGGCCCTTTTTAATATTTATACAATAGACTCAATATTTACAAAGGATTTCATAAGAGAGGCTATACCAATAAGGAGGTCCCACATGCCATGTCACTACATCAATTCGCAATCGCATCTTTCAAAAACTCCGGCAATCGCAACCCTCTGGCTTCACGATATAACATTGTCGATGCCCCTATTTCTGACGGATGCGATATTCCAACAAGCTTCTTTTGATAACTCAATGAGGTCCACAACTTATATCACAATCAGCGGTCAGGTTCACAAGACTTATCGCAATCGAAAGTCCGGCGATGTCAACCCTTTTGAACTTTGCAATTCAACGGATGCAATATTTAGTTAAGCCATGCTATAATGGTGTAATGAGTCCGCAATGCTATCGCAATCGTAGTTTTCCAGTGGCATTCCTTTGTGATACATAACTTTAAATGCGGATGTGATATACTATTAAATAATGTTATAATGGTGTAGCGGGTTAGTGAACTCCATTATTGCAGCAATAATGCTGCAACTCCTAGGCTCCCTTCTTTAATTTTATCAACCCAGTAGTTCGTAACAAACTTGGAAGCAACGGTACTGTATGCACAAGTACTAGCTCTTACTGCAGGCTATCACTTGATCAGCTCGCACAAGCTCGCTAGGAGCTTAAGCCAAATTCTATGAGTTCTCAAAAGAAGCTTTTACTATGATGGAAGAAATCTATCTCTACGGGGGCTATTCTACTTGCAGAAAGAGAAGGAAAACTGAAATGAAATGCAAACCCTAGAAAACCCTAGTTTACCCACTAACCCTACTGTCGCAAGAAAAGAGATTGAAACTAATGAAGGGAGTGCCATTGACTACTGAAAAGGTAAATTGCATTTATTCAAGCTATTTTTGAAAACAAATGAGAAGAAAGCATATTTTTGTACTTTTGAGTATTTTTATGTGGAATTATTATGCTTGTGATTTGATTGTGCAGAGGTTTGGTGGCAAAGGAAGATGGAGTTGGCTTTTGTAGAAGGTGAGGAAGGTGTGGAGGGGTCCTAAGAAGCCCCTAGTACCCTTCTGAAGACTTCCATTGCGATTAGACTTCGAAAAATCACTCACAGGAAATTCTACAGGAGGTTGCAGGGGATCTACAGGAGGAGGCCGAAAGTGGTTTTTGGAGGTTTGAACGTGGAAAAATGATGGGAAAATGGAAATGAACGCTAGATGAAGGTGTTGAGGGGTCTAGAACTTGTCAAGGAAGGTCAGGGATGAATGAGATGGTTGGATTTGTTCAAAAGGCAAGAAAGCAACTCTATGGAAAAACACAGAAATTAGGGTAGATTGGCAAAATGTGGAAAATGAGTTGGGAAATCTTGGAGAAGAGAGTTGGTGCTAGCTGTTTGATGGATGGATGGTGAGCTGAGATGTCCTAAAATAGATCTGCACATTCACTTAGCAAAACTGACCATAGCAAGAACTAAAAAAACAGAGTTTTGTCTAACTTAACCTAATTTCTGACCTAAAACGAGAGAAATGTTGAACAATATCTTATGAACAGAAAAGCATGCGAGAGAACTATGGTAAATGAACAGGAAATGATCTAATCAAGTGAATCTGAGCTAATATCAACTTCTCCAACTCAAAGTATCACACTAGGAGTTGCATTGGAAGAGCAAAAACTATGTTTTTGGTGGCAGCAGTAGTGCCTTGACCTCAAATCATGGTCCCAAGGAGGGAGAAAGGAGATCAAGACCTGTTGTTGACCTTTTTAGATCTTTTTCTATCACTGCAGAAAACTACTTAAGCAACTTGAAGCAAAAACAACTATTCTAACCATCAAAAGCAACCTAATCTAATGAAGCAAAATGAACCTAAAAAACAAAAATTATCTCATGAATGAAAGAAAAAGAATATAAATACACAAAGGAGGTGTTGCGTAGCTTCGTTTGGGCCCTAACCCAAGAGCTTCAACCCTCTAGAAAAGATCAGTGCTGGTTCAAAACTTGGTTCATCTTCATTTATCAAAAAATACCAGTTACATCACAAAACTGTCTTCAAAAAGAGCTCGAAAATGAGCTGAGTACAATGTTGTACAAAAGTGCAAAAATATACTAAGAACTGGCTAACCTACTAAGGCTTGAAGCCTTCTTATTTATACAAGTGGGGACTCCCAACAGTCCTCCTAAACTTAAGGAACTCGGCTGCCTAGAACTAAGGATAACAGCAGCCCTACTTGACTTTCTCGGCTGCCCCTTGGAATCATCAATGTGGGCATTTGTACTCCGAGATGCTCATGGATAATTCGAGGAAGGGGTCATTAATGAAGGATACACCCCTCCTACAAGTCCTCATCCCTGTTTCCTCGAGTTTGGCTGCCATTTTGCTCATAAATTCCTGGTCCTTGTCCAAAATTGTCCAAAAAATCTGCAATAAACACTCATTAGACTACATGGCAAAGTGACTATCCCCATTCACTCTATTGACATAAATATATTCAAAAACATGCACAAAAATATTGAGAATGGTGGATTAAATCGAAATAATAGGCAGAATGAGCCCATATAGTTACCCATTTCTGGGGCTCATCATCACCCCCCTGCTGAATGGGTTGCTCATCCTCTGAGCAACTAATCTAGTTCTTCATCTTTAATAGCTCTAACAGATTCCCTGACATCCCAAGCCTTTGATGTGATGTCTTCCTCTTTTTCATGGAAACCTGCTTTCCTATCCACTTCCTCCCATTGTTTCTATTCTTCCTCCTCCTTAACTCCTTCCAACAGTCCTAGCAGCAATGGAGGACTGAATTTAAGACCAATCCAGTTGGCTTTCAAGTTTTGCATTGATTGCTTATATAGGGGCACTCTCCTCATGGCTTCCCTCATTTTGGTTGGGGAGTGATACTCCCTGATCCTTAGGCTATGTGACAATGTATTCCACCTTCTCATGCAGGCATGAAGGCAGTCATCACCAAACAATCTCTCCATATCTTCAAAATGAGCAATAGCCTGTGCTTGCCTGTCAACATAGTCAGGAAGAACTTGAGGATTGGCTGCAAGGTGTTGGTGGGCATAAATGAGAGCCAAGGGTTCTACTGGTTCTGCCCTTATCATCAGGGGCTCACTTAGCTCCTTTGCCATGATTTTCTAAATTTCCACTGCTCTCTTTTCTTCATGGCTCAACCAAGAAGCCATAGCCATGAGCTATAAGTCTCCCAATGCAGCGTTTGGATCCCATAAATTCATGTCAGGAAGTGCCATGTTGTGTAGGTAAAATTCTGCTAGCTTTGCTTTATCCTCGACTAAACTATTATCACATAAATGCATGAATTAGCTATAATCTTGAAATGGTATTGTGCCCCTCTAGGCCAGTGTATTAATCTGGAATTGGATCCATTGATCTTTGAGATACAGTTCATATGATCTAGCTGGTAGTCTGTACTGCAAGGCCTCCATTGCCCAACTAGCCATGTAAGCTAATTGGGCTTCCTTTTCCTACAGCTACCTTTTCAAAATTGGCACTTCAGTTGCTACCAGAGATTCTTTTTCTTGTTGTTGTTTCATTAGTGTCTCACTATTTGTCTGTGGTTCTTCTTCTTGTTGTTGTTTCTCTGTTGCTTCACTATCTACCTGGGGTCTCTCTTTTTGTTGCTGTCCTTCCAAGATTGACAACTTGTTTCCTTCTTGAGGTCCCTTTTCTTGTAGCTGCTTTTTCAACAGTTCATTTTCTTCCTGTAGTTGATCTCTTTTAATGCTCTCTTTGTGCCTGACCATGCCCAATTCTCTGCTCATCTCTCTCAACTTGTTTTCCATGTGCCCTATATCTTCGACCCCTTTAGATTTGGCAATCTGCATCCAGGTGTGGGTCCCGACTCTCTCCTTTTCTAGTTCAAAGAAAAGAGGCACTACAAATTTTTGTGGGATGCTCTTCCCACCTTCTAGAAGATTGTAATAGGAGCCTAAATTAGGCTGAGGGCTTGGGTCAGGTATCTCTTTTGCCTTACCTTCCTCTTGGGATTGTTCTTCTGCCTTCTTTTCCAATTTTTCAGTTTCTTTGAGCTTGGCCAGTGTCTCTTGTAGAGAGGTTTGTGCCTCCTTTAGGACTACTTTAGAGTCCATCAATTTGATCCTTTCCTTCCAGGTGGAGGTCTTAGGGCTCCCTCTCTCGTAGGTGATAGAGATTTTGGAGGGAAATTCCTCCCTTGTTATAGTAGGTGTATCCTCAATGATAATGGGTTCTTTTGATGGTGGCTGGGGCTTGCCCACCTTAATTTTGGTGCTCCTCCGGG
Organism: Pinus tabuliformis; assembly: GCA_031772625.1. Taxonomy (NCBI): domain Eukaryota; kingdom Viridiplantae; phylum Streptophyta; class Pinopsida; order Pinales; family Pinaceae; genus Pinus; species Pinus tabuliformis. The sequence continues at coordinate 499,026,503 of CM062811.1, read as the reverse complement.
CTTTGACATACATAGATCTCTGTCTTTTTCTTTTCCCCTTTTTCTTAGCTGGAGTGCTCAATGCAGCAAGGACTGTTGATGCTTCCCTTACTAGTGTCTCAGGAGACACTTCTTCTTGTTGTTCTTCTCCTTCATCCTCTGCAGTTTTTCCTATGTCTACTATTTTTGCTTTTGTCTCTGCTGTCTCTAGTGGTGTTTTCTCCTTTTCTTGTTGGGTTTCTGCCTTCCCTGTGGCAGTATTTTTTTGAACTTTCTTGGGCTTCTTCTTCTCAGCTTTTTTCCTCTTCCTCTTCTCTGCTTTTGATGCTGTTTTCTTTTCTGCCTTAGGTTCAACTATGGTTTTGTCCGGTTTCTCCTTTTGTTTCTGTTTTTCCTCTTTTTCTTCTTCTATTTGAATATTTTGTGCCTCCTCATGAATTTCCTTCTCAAGTTCCTCTTTCTGCTCCTCCTCTTCACTGCCAAATGGGCTAAGGTCATCAGTATGAGTCTTGATGTCATCTTCTCTAGACATGTTCTTGAAAATTTCCCAGGCTATAGGGATGGCGTATGCATGTATGGCATCCTCTACCAACAATTTGATGAGCCTATGGTGGGCCAGTTGGTATGGAACCCCTACATTCAGTTTGGTGCCACACTCTATCAAAGACTGGAGGAGAAAATATGGCAGACTAAGTTTTCTAGCTGCAGGTAAGTCCATTCCATATCTTAATTCATGCAATAATCTAAAGTGATAACCATAAACTATATTGAATCTTCCTTCACAAGAGATATATTTCATGATGTGGTAGCTGACCTCACCCCATGGATGAGGTAAACTTGTCCTTCTGACCCTATTCTTATCCTCTACAGGATGTTCATCAGGCTGAAAAAATGTCTTTTTAGCAACCTGTCCTAATGGCTTTTCTTCTTTGCTCCAGGGGAGCCGAAGTGGAAGACCTGTGATTCTGCTGATAAATTTTGGTGTAAGCTCTATGTTCAAAACCCTAAAACTGACTGTAGCATGGGTTTTTGAATGTGGCCTTAAGGACATTAAAAATTCCTCTGTCACCTCCTCATCATATCCATGAATTCTCTCAAAGAAAGGCACCCAGTTTTCCTTGGTGAAGAGGGCCACCACTTCTGGGTGCTCATGCAATTAGTTGGAGTTCAAAGGCTCCTTTCTCATAAAACCTCCTGGCATGGTGTTTAGTGACTAATGGAAATGTTCAGGTGAGGAGGAAGGCAACAAACTTCAAGATCGAAATCAGAGGAATAGCTGAGGTTTATCTTTCTGAAACCAGAGAGGGAATTTCTCATGTTCTTCTTTTTTCACAACATCAATTTGCAATTTTTCCCTCCCTTCAACCCGGTTTTCAACCTAAATTTACTTCTCAGCTTTTGGAAGAAATCAATTTTTTGACAAAACAGAGAATATGTAAAATAGTGTTTTGTTCACAAAGTAGACAGACTTGCAAATTCGTTTTTTCACAGGCTTGGTTTCTATGGTTGCATCCCCCTTTTTTTTAACAGGAGAATATGGGAATGGAAAAAAAAAAAACATATTTTGAGTGTAGAGAAGAAAATGGAGAGACTGTATGGAATTCAGGAAAACACAGGCAGACTTTTGAGTTCTCTTTCCTTTCTTTTTTCCAACCCAATACTTTGCTTCTAATCCATCACCTTGTATAGATATATCACATGCAGAGTGGGTTTCTGAGCCTACCTCTTTTCAAGCTCGAATTTGAGAAAAATTCTGAATTTTTCCTCTACAAAGCTACTCTCTAGCCTTCCTGTAGAAAGCCTCCTGTAGATGGTGTTCCTGCTCCTGTATAATGCAATAATGCTCCTGAAGAGCCCACTAAACAGGAGGGTTTTGAAAACTAGCAGTGAACGACTGGTTCACTATTCTGAAGGTGGTAGGTGAGTTGTTGCAGTCAAGAACTTGTCGATGCAAATGAAAACAAAAGGTGGTGGAGGCTTAGACTACACTGTACCTAATCTGATGGGGTAATCTACGGTGACAAGGTGAGGTGGAAGGATGAATACGTTATCCCCATCCAGACCGTTGGTCCTACTCCAGTGTCATTATGGTGTTTCATGTCGCCTACCAGCCATCACTTCCATCATTCCCGTTATACACCACCACCACTACCAGTTCTAAGTTTTTTTCTTCCTGAGTTGACAGGCCACACGTGCTAACTGCATATCTGAACTGTTGTTTCAATGGGACGAAGCTTGTTTGAACTCAACTAGGGTGATTTGAACTGAACGGGGGTGATTTGAATGGAATGAGGGTGGCCAGTTAGCTGGCCACCGATTTCATTTAATCGTCACCATCCCAATAGTTCATGCAGTTCCTAAATAATATTCATTCAACAGAGGAATAGGTTTAGCCACTTACCTGTTAGTCGTTGTTGTGCTCTGCATGCTCAGACTTTGGCACTTCATTTTCTCATTGCTACTGCTGCTGGTGCTCTGCATGCTTGGACTTTGGCTCTTCATTTTCTCATTGCTGCTATTGTTGTTGCTCTGCGTGCTCGGACTTTGGCTCTTCATTTTCTCATTTCTGTTGCTGCTGGTGGTCATGGCCTCTGAACTGGTGGCTTATGCTGGTGATTTTCCGATCAGGCACTGCTCCTTGCATGTTACATACATCTTGGCTGTGCTGACCCTGTCTCTAGAGCTTTTTCTTTTAAAGGGATCAGTTGCTATAGGAATCCTACAAGATTTCCTGTAGCTGCTTCTCCCTCTGAAATTTCAGGCTGATGCTTAAGCAGGGGCTGAAGAGATAGCTGAAGAAGGTTCTGAATGAAAGGAATAATAGATGGAAGGCATCAGGTAAGAACAAGTGAAGAATGTTGTTGTTTTATTCATCATCATTTTTTTTGTTTAAGAACGAGAGAAATAGAATTTCTGTGTTTTCTATGCAGGGAAGGAAAAGCCAGTGGAAATGTGGGTGTGCAGGGATGGAATGGAGAATTAGGAGGATGAATGGTAGCAGGGAGGTCCACAGGCTTCCTGGACAAATTTCTAGCCCTCAAATTCTTTTCTAAACTCGATTTTGAGCTCTCTGTAATTTCTACAGGAGCCTCCTGTAGAATGCACAAAGTTTCTTGTAGGGTGTGAAATTTTTAGAACAAGTGAGACCAAGTCCTAGGAAAAGATAATGGTGACAGAGGAATGGGCTATCAACGGTGTATGCAACTTGGCCATGTCCTTTTTTCCCTCTGTGACCCTCCTACAATCTACAATGCATTCAAATGAAGTTAGTTTTTTTGTTTTTTTTTTTTATGAGACAGTTGGGGTGCCTCCAGGAGGTTTTCTCCCTCATTGCCTACCCTGGGCGCCTCCAAAAGGTTTTCACCTAGGGATCTTTTATTCCTTTTTTTTGTTTTTTCTCTGTTTTTTGTTTTTTCTCTTTTTCTCTTTTTTTTTTCTTTTTTCCTTTTCTCTTTTTTTTTTCTTAAGGGTGTGGGTGGAGTGGATGCAGAGACCTGCTCCACTACCAACACTATTTTACTCAGATTTTCAATGAATTCCTGCTTGGAAAGGGGCTTCCTATAGATCTTCAACCTATGCCCATTGACGAGCATGGGAATGGTTTCTTCATCGATGGTCCGAATCAGGACTGAACCATTTTCATTGCATTTTTCTACTGTGTATGGTCCCAGCCATCTTGTCCTCAGTTTGCCCTTGAAATCTTTATATATTGAATCATACAACAACGCCCAATCTCCTTCCTGGAATTGTTTTTCTTTGAGGTGTCTGTCATGCCATATTTTTCTTTGCAGTTGGACTACCTCTGAGTGGAGAAGGGCCTGCAATCATCCAATCCATTTAGCTGAAGTAACCTTTTCTTTTGTGCATGGCTGAGATCTAGGTCCAGCTGAGCTACCATCCTTAATGTGTTATATTCAAATTCTATTGACAACAGAGCCTTCTTCCCATAGACCAGCTCATAGGGTGTGAACCCTGTGGTGGTTTTCCAGGTGGTGTTATAGGCCTAGGTGGCCTCAACAAATCGATATGCCCAATCTTTTGTACTGCTGCTCACTACCTTAGTCAAAATCCCTTCCAAAGTTCTGTTAATGACTTCCACCTGTCCATTTGCTTGCGGATGATAAGGGGTGGAAGTTCTGTGCTTAATCTTGTGATGTGTGAGAAAGTCTTCAATCAGATTGGAGGTAAACTAACTCCCTTGATCTGTGACTAATTCTCTTGGATAGCCAAAATTGTAGAAGATATTTTTTTCTCAAAAACTTAGCTACTTTTTCTTTGGTTGTTGCCTTGATCACCTTTGTTTCTGCCCATTTTGTCAGATAATTAGTACACATAATGATGTAAGATTTCTGTTTTGAAGGAGGGTTGATATGACCCACAAAGTCCATGCCCCACTTTTCAAATGGCTCGAAAGTCATTTGAGGTTGCAAGGGCATCTCATCCCTTGGAGTAGGTTTCCCCATCCTTTGACATCGATCACATTGGCTGATATATCTCCTGACATCTTGATGAAGAGTGGGCCAATAGTAACCTTCTTGTAGAATCTTGAAGGCAGTCCTCTTTGTTGCAAAATGGCCCCTACAAGGCCCATCATGACAGGTTAGGAGGATGTCAAAAACTTCCTCCTCCCTAACACATCACCTCAAAATCTGATCTGGGCCAAGTTTAAAAATATTGCCCCCAATCCAGGTGAATGGGGAACTTTTCCTCACGATCTTGCTCTTCTCTTTTGAGGACAGGTGTGGCGGAAACTGTGCTGAAACCAAGTAATTTTCTATATCAGCAAACCATGGAGAGAGTACTGAAATAGCAAATAGGTGTTCATCTGGCATTTGATCATCCACCATTCCTTCTTCACCTGCAGGCAGATCTAGTCTAGACAGAAAATCAACAACAACATTTTCCTTACCCGGTTTATCAATAATGGTCAAATCAAATTGCTGCAATAAAAGTAACCATCTAATAATACGAGCATTTACATCCGGTTTATTCATCAAATACCTAATTGCAGCATGATCAGTGTGTATGAATGTTTGATAGCCGGTGATGTAGTGTTTGAACTTATTTAGGGAATGGACTACAGCTAGGAGCTCCTTTTCGGTTACAATGTAGTTTAATTCTGCCTTGGACAAGTTTTTACTGACAAAATATATGACATAAGGCAGCTTCTCATCAACTTTCCCTAAGGCTACTCCTATCGCTTTATTTGAGGCATCTATGTGAATGTGGAAAGGTAGGGCTCAGTTTGGACCTCTCAAAATTGGGGCAATTACCAGTTTACCTTTCAAGGCATCTAGAGCTTCTTGATATTTGTCAGTCCATATGAATTTAGCATCTTTTCCCAGAAGACCAAACAATGGAGAGGCTAGCTTACTAAAATCCTTGATGAATCTTCTATAATACCCTGCTAAGCCTAGGAAACTCCAAACATCTCTTCCCTTTTGATGAGGCGAGACCCTTTGGATGATTGCAATTTTATTGGGATCCACCTGTAATCCTTGCTGAGAAATTGTATTACCTAGCACGGTCCCTTCAGTCATTAGGAATTTGCATTTTTCAGGATTGAGGGACAGGTTCATTTCAATACACTTAGCTAAAACTTTTCCCAAGTTAGCCAAAGCTTCCTAGAAGTTATAACCATAAGGGGTAAAGTCATCCATATAGATTTCCACTGAATCATGAACTTGTTCAACAAATATGCTCAGTACTGCTCTCTGGAAAGTGGCGGGAGCATTGCACAACCCAAAAGGAAGGGCCCGATAGGCAAAAGTACCCAAGGACAACTAAAATTGGTCTTATCTTGGTCTTCCGGGCTGATTTGGATCTGGTTGTACCCGCTAAACCCATCTAGGAAGGAGAAGAACTTCTTCCCTACCAGGCCATCTAACACTTGATCTATGAAAGGCAAAGGGAAATGGTCCTTCTTGGTGGCCTTGTTTAGTTCCCCATAATCTACATAGATTCTCCACTTCCTTTTTTTCTTTGGCACAAGCACCAAAGGGGAAACCCATTCGCTGTCAGAAATGGGGTAGATGAATCCTGCATCCAACAAATTTTGTAGTTCTTCTTTGACAATGTCCTTAAGGGCTGGATTAATCCTCCTTTGAGGCTTCCTGACTGGTTTACAATCTTCTTTAATGTAAATGTGATGAGTACGGACTAAAGGGTGGAATCCTTTCATCTCCTTATAGCTCCAAGAAAAAGAATCCAAGCGATTTTTCAATAAGCTACACAGTTCTTTCTCCTGAGAGGTGGATAGGGATTGAGCTGATCTTCAAGGTTCTTTCTGGGCCAAATTCCACATTCTTAACTCGGAGAGAGGTCAAATCAACCACATAGAGATCAACTAAAGGATTGGCTTGGTTTTCTTCCACCAACTCTTCTAATGGCAACACACTGGGGGTGGATTCTGAATCAAGTTCTCAATAAGATCATCCTCGGTTTGTGGACCCCCCATGGTAGCTTCCACTGTGCACAATGGTGTGAAATAGACTTCAACCTCATCTTCCTCCTCCAACCAGAGAGGTAAATCATGTTCTAGTAGAGGTTGGGCAGGAGGATATAGGACTAATTGCTTGGACATATGCCCATTCTTGATTGTCATGTTCCCAGCTCGACAACTAATGTAGGCATATGAAGTAGCCAACCAAGGCCTTCGCAGGATGAGAGGATACCTAGTGAGTTTTTCCTTTGGCTGGAGAACCGGGAAATCAGCACAGTACTCCCAGGAATCAATAGAGACCATTACATCTTCCACAATCCCCTCGAGGGTCACGGTGGACCGGTCTGCTAACTGCAGTACTATTGAGGTCTTTCTCAAGAAACCTTGAAGGTTGAGTTTGAGCATAGTGTCCCTGGTCATCACATTAGTGGCAGCCCCTAGATCAATCAAGGTATGGGGGATTATGGTGCCATTGATGTGGACATCGACTACAGGACTCCCAGGGTCTAGATATTTCGGACAGATCACCTGCCCCAACATCAAGTCGAACAATTGTCTTATGACATTAATAGTTGGGGCATCTCTCTTGCACCTGCTTGGGTGTCTTAAGAACTTCTCCTTGATCATCTTGTTGTATATAGGCACATCCTTTATGGCTTGGAGAAGTGGTATCTTTACACATAACTGTTTCAATTCACCCAGAATTTCAGTTTCTTCTGGAGTCGGTTGTGTGGTTCCAGTTAGTCTCTCACGAAAGGGTGGAATGACTTTTGGTTCACTTTCTTGTTTTTCTTCCTCATCCTCCTTAGGAGGAGGTTGACTATCTGGGAGAACCTTCCCAGATCGTAGGTTAATCTCCTGGATCTCCACAACATAGGTCGTGCATGATGTTTCTCCACTATATACCTGCTAGGCCTGTCTGTTATTGGGGTTCGGGTTCGGTTGAGCAGGTATTTGGGGTGGTCTTGGTGGAGCAGGAGGTGATGGTTGTGGTTGAGAAGGTGGTGGAGGCAAAAGAGCAGGAGGAGAGTTGTACCAGGGCCTCCACCCCTCATGAGCTACATTCCACTAAGGCTATGGCTGAGCATAAGAGTGAAATGAATGAGCAACTGGTGAAGCCTAGTATTGAGGAGGATATGACCAAGGAGGGGGTGTGGAACAGGAAGGATGAGTAGGGGGACCCCAAGAAGGCATGAAAGTGGCTTGATTAAGGTTGTAATAAGTCTAGGATGTCCCTTGCATTCCCTGCTGGTAAGGTTTGGGTCCATGTGGCCTCCTCTGGTTCATGAAATAGAGTGGTTCAATGGCTCCTTCGGCCCCCTGATATGTAGCTTTAATTTCGAGCAAGGAAGGGAACTGATTCGTAGGATGGTCCTCTTCATAGACTAAACACACTTCTATAGAGTGCAATGGACATTCGTTCCTAGGATGTTTTCTAGTGCACCTGGGACAAAAGATGGCCAAAGCCCTCTCAACTTTTTCTTCTTTCTTTTTGATACACAAGGTGTCCATTTTCATAGCAAGAGTCTGCCTTATCTCGCTCTTGAAATCTTCTAGCCGATTCTCAAGTTCATTTCTAAGGGATGAACTGGATGAGGATGTACTGGCTAAAGGTTGACTTCCCCTACCTCTCTTCCAAGTTGACCTGGAATGGTTTCTAAACATAGTCTTTATGTAATCATAAGGTAGTTGGTAGATGTCTCCCCCAGCCAGCAGATGGAGGGTATCTAGAAGGTCTTCAAGGACTCCTTTGAGCAAAACCAACTTCAGAGATTCAGGGTCAAGTGTGCACCTGGCCCTTTTATAACTGAGTTGAAACCTCTCTTCATAGTCTTCTAAAGATTCATCACTTCCCATCGTCATTCAGAAGATTTCTTCCTTGATATCTTTTGACCTACAGTAGTCCCAGTATTTGTTGTTAAAGTCTTGCTGCATCTGAGCCCAAGTTGTGATACTGTTTCTAGGTAACCCCATGAACCAGCGCAAGGCTGCTTCCTTGAGGGTAGAAGGAAACAGTTTCAACTTCTGCTCATCTTCTGCATAGTCATAGGTTCGACAGATAACAACAAATTCAAACAAGAAGGTATCAGGATCTTCGATAGTCAATCCATGGAAGTGAGGTAAGGCTGAAGGGCTTATGCTTTTCATTTTTGTGTCCCCATTAGTTTTTCAGATAGGAAAGGAACCTTCTATTCTTTCCCCATTTCCTCTAATGTTTCTATTTTCAGCCTTGGTCTCAGGAGGAATGGTTTCTTGCTCTTCTTCTATTATAAGATCTTTGTATATCTCTGGAGGTTCACCTATAGGTTCTTCTAGATCACTACCACCAAAGAAGAGAGAAGGGTGACTCAGTGATGTGATGGGGGTGTTGGGTAGGAATTTTCCTGAATTGTCTCTGTTCCTACGAGGCATGAAAGGAAATCTCTTTTTTGGGTGATTTTTTTTTATTTTATTTTTTTTTTTTTTTTTTTTTTCTGCTTGTACCTGCAAAACTGAAATGGATTGGACAAAAAATTGTAACTAACTGAAATAAGCCTTGCTGAAATGAAAATTGCAGAATTGAAATGAAAGCAGGAGATGACTAATCTACTTTTCTGAAATGAAATTGCAGAATTGAAAGGAAAGCAGGAAATGTCTAATCTACGCTTACTGAAATGAAATTACAGAATTGAAATGAAAGCAGGAGATGTCTAATCTACGCTTGCTAAAATGGAATTGCAAAATTGAAATGAAAGTAGGAAATGTCCAATCTACTTTTGCAGAATTGAAATTGCATAATTAAAATGAAACAACTACTCTACTTTTGTTGAAATAAACTACTTAGCAGAATGTTGCAGTAGAAAATAGAAGAAAAGCAGTAATCACAAAATAATCTGATGCTTCCCTGGAAAAGGCGCCAAAAAGAGTGGTGAGCTCTGTTATAGAGATTTTGGGCACTGCAACCCCAATCATAAATTTCCATAAACCAAGGGCTCTTAAGTCCCTAAAATTGTTGTTTCGACCTCTAAAAGAACGAGGTCAACTGATTACATCTTCTCCCAGAAGTTCTCCATGAAAAACTACTCAGAACTGGTCAAAACTGGACCATCTCACCTGCTCCATGGTCAAAGTGCGCTGCATCCCACCTAAATACACACAGGAGGTGAGATGCATACTGAAAATCCCTTCTATGGGGTGCGATGGGTGAGAGTGGACAAATGGCAGGGTCAATCTGCAAGGTGGAGGATCATGGAATCTTCCAGAAACTTCTCCTGTGACACTTGCCTCTCTGCATTCGCCCAGAGATGAGTAAGAGATCATCAATCTCCAAGTGGAATCAAGAACTATCAGAGGGAGGACACTAATCAAATCTCAAAAGCTGACTCACCCCCATTGCAAACATCTATATATGGATCCCTCATCCGAGAGATCCGAAGGCTGGAATTTTGTATCTTGTAAGGAAGTGCTGTTGGTTTCTTGGTGTAACATCATAGTGTTGGGTGATCTAAGCTTTTCATGAGGTGAAGAAGGGCTTTCTTGCTAAGAGGATGATGCTAGGTCAGAACAATTGGTTGTAATCATCTTTGCTATTCTTGATTATTAATAAAGCTATTCAAGTTTTCCTCCACATTCTTGTATGATTGATGATATATGCATTTGTGTGGTCAATATATATCTGGTCCTATATTGTTTATGATAGTAGATCGATGTTCTTGGATAGTGTTATGCTGCTTTGATTCTACAGGTGCTCTTTGAAGCTGGGTAGACGAGGAAGCGAGTGGCAAAGATCTATCAGAAGGGAGAGGAATCAAGCAAGGAACCAAGCGCAAGACAGAGGTTGGTCTCCTTCTTTACCCTCTTATCTACTTCTCATAAAGGAAAACGAAAGTGGTTTTAGTTTGTTTGTTTCTAAGGTAGCTACCAGCCTTAGTGGGACTAGCAGCTCTGCGTAGACACTAGATTTCCCAATAACAAAATGGTGACTCCACTGGGGAGTGAATAGATTGTTTGTTTATCTATATTTGTTTGCTTTATAAACTTACAGACGGAGCCTGAAGTCAAGCCAGCTAGCCTTCGAACTGCATTTGCTATGCAAGTGCAAAGTAGATCAATGCTGCTTCAGTCTATCTCCAGGTTTTGTTTATGAATTGAACAATCGATTTACAAGCTCTCTAATTTCCCTTGTGGTGGCTCTAGTAACCTCTTTAGATCTACCCCTGTGATTTATTTAATGATTATCACTTGCTCAACCTAAATCCTTGAACTAAGTTGCAAACTGTGACCTCGAGCCCAGTTGAAGTCTCATCCCTGGATCATCGCACTGTCTCTTCTTTGGAATCTGGATGCATCGTACTTCCCGAGTGTAGTAGGTGCGTTGCATCTCATTTTCCCTGTGTTACGGGTGCGCTGATCAGACAAGACCTCTTCTGCTCTTAGATTTTGGTTTCTGTGTTCACTCTTTTCAGCTCTATTTAGGAGTTTTGTTGTCTGTAGTCAATAGACCTCTGTTGAAACCCCTTTCCTTGCCATTATTCCACCTCCATTGTGCAAAGAACTGTAAATGTTTTTATGTATTTTGAGTCATTTTCAGTTCTCTTTTACAAAGAAGTAGCGTAATTGAACTGTCCTTTCTTGATTTGAAAGTGTCGCAAGTGTCGTTTTCAGTCATAAAAAAGAATCTGATTGTTCTTGATAATAGATTACACTGTTACTCTTGTATTTGATTTGAATTAGTAGTTTTTCAAGTGTCGAAATCAAGTTTTCAATTCCAAATCGTAAAGTGTCGTCATTGCCTTCATTTTGTCTTGAAAAGAAACTTGTTAGTAATGTCACTTTGAAAAATAATTCAGATTTGCGCTTAGCTTTCTTTTTATCATTCACACATTAAGAAGGCTGAAAACAAATACATGCATGTGCATTTGCATTTAGACTGTTTGTTGGTTTGATTTAGGACAATGCATATAGTGTGTGCTCCCTGCTCTATGTTGAAAGAATATCGTCTCTCTTTCCTTAGTAGCTAGGATTTTCATTGCAAAAAAGAAGATTAAACGATTGTTTATCATCTTAGATTGCATTTTAGGAATTGTACATCTACATCATGCGGTGAACCTGAAAGGAAAATTTCTTAAGAAAGATCAACTGTAAAATAATTTAATGAATCTAAAAACGCTTTGGAACCTAATGCAGAACATTTAGAAGTCTAGGCTAGAGACGTATTCCGGCGTCGTAAAGCTTGGTAACTATTGTTTTCATTTCTGGTTGGGTGATTCCTCCACTTTGAGACGATAAGTGCCAGTACGGACTTGTGCTCCCACGTACCGTCGAGTATATATTGGGAGACCACAATAGGCTTTATCCTTTATCCATAAGAAGTCGTGTCTGCCGCCCTATTGATCGCAATGCACTGAACACAGCATTCGGGAAGATTGACTGCTGTACCGCAAAAAGTATTCTGTATTTTTGCGATTGGTTTGGTAATCCCTCTGTCTAGATTTCTAGAGTAGTCTCTTTCGTTCCTTTTCAGACTCCTTAAAGGAAAAGGTCCATCTGAGCACTTGTCACTTCAGGCTCATTAAAAATCAAAGGCGACTAGAGTCATCTTTTGTTTTTTCTCGACTCTTAAAAATTGAAAAAACAAGTTGTGCCAAAGCGTCTAAAATTCATTTAATTTGGAAACATATTTCCCCTTTATTTTTAGTTGATCGAGTAATCTGCAATCGCGGAAGAAAGTCAATTGAAACCCCGTCGTTCGCGGAGGCTTACGAGTCAACCGTCTTTGTCTCCAAAATCAAAACTGTTACAGACAAATCAAACTCATTTAACCGGTTCCAAATCCCCTGGTAAAGTTAGAACAAGTGTTCCAACACCACCGGAGACTCCGGTTACTCCAAACATTTCTGGTATCCCTGCCTTTACAGAAGAAGTTCTGCAGCCACCAAAGGATAGTAGAGTTGATCCTAGTGTGAAGGTAAACACTTGTATTACTGAACCAGCTCCATCTATAGCTGATTCGGACAGTGTTATTCCCCAAACATCTGTCGCTACAGATTCTATACCTTCTTCGGCACCAGAAATATTTTACGGACCTGACAGTTTACCTCTTCCACCGGGTCTAATTGCTATAGAAGAATTGTGGAGGATCCTCCATCTAGTACTCCATCGCAATTTGGAGTTGGGATCACCCTATATCCTTCTTCATCAGAAATTAGTCTACCATTATCGGAATCTCCTATAGAATCACTAGAAAATATTTTGGATAGACTAGAAATGTCTGAACAGCCATCGACATCTAGGACTATGTCATCTGACACAGCAATGGCAGAACTTCTTGCTGTCACTCCAACAATGTTTGCCGGCATACCATCTATCCCAACTAGCTCTCAATCGCTAGAAGGGGCCCACTCAGGGGCTATTTCGACAGTATGGTCCGTTCCCGTTTGTTCATCCGGAATAATATCCGGGAACTCTTATGTTGAGTCTCAGCAAATTGATCCTTCACGGTGTCAATTTGGGCATCCCGGTCCTCAAGGACAAACAATTCCTTTTAGTACCGGATTACTGCCGTATGGGGGGCAATATACCCTTTCATTATCTCCTCTGGGAGGACAACCATACGAGAGTTCACAACAAAATTCAGGTTATGCTAGAATTACATCTAGCGGTTGGGTGCCAATACTGCTTCAACAACCAAGAGTTGTATATTCGATGCAACAATGTTTACCTATGTCAAATATACCAACTACGCTGGCTATTGTGACGGTGTCACAAGTACAAGCATTTCTTGTTGTATGCCAACCTCAGGTTTCTCAGGTTGTAATGCAACAACCTCTTGTCCCTACGACTCAACCACAATCGCCAACTAGTGGAATGACACGGCCCAAACGGGTACAATTACCCCCCATCTTGGTCAAACAACCAGTATTGGACAAAAGCACATGGCTTCATAACCATGGCTGGTGCAATATCAACAACTGCAATTCCAACAAGTTTACCAAGGGTCTGAGCAACAAATCTTTGCAAATAATGGGTAGCCGTATATTCAAAACGGTCAAAATCAACCATTCTACAATGGTTATGCCCATCAACCTTACCAAAGTTACCAGCATCAAATGCATTATGCTGGTATGCAAAGACCAACTGATAAGGAAATTCCATCTTATCCTGGGTATGCTTCGCCGAACCAGAATCAATAGTTACCCTTCCTGGCAACTTTAGAGTTACCGGATCTAAATCGGCTAACGAACGATCCAATTGCTTATGCCCCTTGGTGGCCAGCGATTCCGCATAAACTTCTGTCAGATATTCCTAAATTTAATGGAAATCCGGGCTGAAGAGCCGTCGAATTATGTGATGACCTTTCATCTGTGGTGTTCATCAAACATCCTAAATGATGATTCGATTAGGCTTCGCCTTTTTCAGAGGACGTTAACTGGTCCGGCAGCAAAATGGTATATCGAATTACCTAGAGCTTCGTTTGATAACTTCAGTGCCCTAGCCACAACCTTTTTAACCCATTTTCAGTTACCCATAAGGTACGAAACGGGGACAGAACTTCTTACCAATTTCAAGCAAACAACGGCCACTCACATATCCGATCATATTCATGAGTGGCGACGTCGTCGTAGAATGGTAAAAACGTATGTTCTTGATCAGCTTTTAGCTGAATGGTTTATTAAGTAATTATTACCTTCCATTACAGAAGATGTGGCAAAAGGAGGAGTCGTCACTAAAGATCAGGTTATTGCTCGTGCGCAATATTTAGACTTGATTTATACTCAGTCTAGCACGCTCTACGATAAAATCCCTGACGCTCCCAGGCCGGAATTTTCAGTTCCTCCCCCTCCTAAATCGAACATTGACTCTCATGCCGGCAATGGCGTGATTGGTATGACAGACATGAAATCGACAAAGGCTACATCTAAAAAGGCCCGTAAGATTTCTAGTCAAAATGCAAAAGAAGAACTTCTTGCCTCAGAAGTAAATGCCGTCTCAACTGATAAAGGCAAAGAAACCAAGCAACTAGGAGGCAAGAAGAAAAACAAAGGGAAGAGGAAGAAACATGAGGAATCATCACGTGAAAAATATTTTGCAAACCCTTCTGGAGATAAGAAACCAAATCGTCCATGTCTCATATGTGATGAGGATCATTGGACAAGAGAATGTCCATATAAAGCTGAGCTTAGAAAATTCTTCAAGAATTCGAAGACCTCGGCGATTTTAACTGATCCATTTCCAAATCCAGGAACAAATCTGGTTGCCAGTTACAATGCTTCCCCATCCCAAGTGCTAATGTTGTCGGTTTCGAAATAGCAAAATGATGCTTTGATAACGACAAGAAATAAAGATTACGGGAATCCACAACTGTCAAACAACAAGGATAAAGACCAACCTAGTAGTTCGATAACAACTTCGACAGAAGTTGCACCGCCCATCATTCCAGAGCTAACAATAAAACTGCCAAAGGGAGTAGTACACAAGTCGACATTTAATCCTCGTGCCAGAGTAGCACAACATTATAATATAGTGGAAGATCTGGCCCAATCGCCATCCGCTATGTCGACACTTGAGGTACTGCAAAATTTCCCCTCCCAAAAGCAGGCTTTATTATCAGCAATAGGTGGGATAGACCCAAAGGATTCTAATCTTGTGTCCTTTAATCACAAAGGATATGATCCTCAGTTACCAACTCAACTAGCTTTCCTCATTCAAGTGAAAGCCCTCAACAAAAATGTTCATCGAACAATTATTGATGAGGGGGCATCTACATGTATTATGTCGATGAGTTGCTGGAAAACTTTAGGATCTCCAACCTTGTCACAATCTTCGACGACATTAAAATCATTTGATGGACGAACATATACCCCATATGGGATTCTAAGTAACTTGCAAGTTGAACTGGGGGGAAAAACAGTAGAAATAGATGTTGAAGTAATCGATGAAAACCTTGATTACAACATCCTACTGGGAAGGCCCTGGATATATGCTATGGTTGCGGTTGTGTCAACCTACTTTAGGAAGATTGCATTTCCTTTCCAAGGAGGAATTACAATTTTCGACCAACAAACATTTCTCCCCAATAGTTCCCAAGTTACGGGAAGCATTCCGATGATCCATGGAAGCCCCCATTCGCTTCAAAATATCAGAGTAGGCCTACTAAAAGACCCTATATTAATGGGGACATTTTCCCTCCCATCTCCAATCAATCTGGTGGAAGTGGCGACGATAGGAACCTGCAATATGATATCTTCCATTCAAAAGATCTCAGGAAACGATATTAACATGGATCATCTGCAGGTATTGCCTCCAAGCCCAATAGAAATATTGTAGCAATCAATGTTTTTGGCATGGGAGGCAAACCCGAATCAACGCTCATCAAGCGTTTGGATAGATAGGTCTAAGGAATATGGCAACCCTTCAAATCCTTGGTCGCAAGTGCATTACACCAACGAAGGAATTATTCAGTCAATGATTATTGACAGGGCGCCATGGGAAAATTACCACCATCTTTCCCATCTTCCAGATTGTCAAGAAGATACTCCTGACGACCTTCATCATCCTTCAGTTTTTGATTTCCTATCAAATACTGTAAACACGGTGGATTTCGAGCGAAACTTGTCCAATATTGAAGAGACTATCGCCATAAATATCTCGACCAAAACAGATGTTGTAGAGAATATTTATGTCGGCAAATGTTGTTCTCCTTCAAAACTGGAAATATATAACGCTCTTTTTTGCGAATTCAGAGATGTCTTTGCTTGGTCATATGATGAAATGCCAGGCATTGACTCGAATATCATTGAACACGAAATCAAGATGTATCCAGATGTCAAACCGGTACGACAACGACTACGGCAGGTGCACCCCAAGAAAGTCGCTACCATCAAGGCAGAAGTTGAGAAACTTCTCCATGCTAGTTTTATTTACTCGGTTCCTCTAACCGATTGGGTATCAAACATTGTTCCTGTGATGAAAAAACAAGGAACGATTAGAGTGTGCGTCAATTATAGGGATGTAAATCAAGCTTGTCCAAAAGACAACTACCCTACACCCTTTATTGACCAGATAATTGATGAATGTGCCGGATGTGAAATCTTTTCATTTATGGATGGATTCTCCGAGTATAATCATATAAATATCCACCCACAGGACCAGTCAAAGACTGCAATTATTTGTCCATGGAGCACATTTGCATATCGCAAATTACCCTTTGGTTTAAAGAATGCAGGGGCAACATTTCAGAGGGCAATGAATTATGCCTTCCATGACATCAAAAACATCATTCAACCGTATCTCGACGACCTTCCGGCTCATTCGCGAAAGCGGACCGATCATCCGCAGCATTTGAGAGTGATATTTCTACGTTGCCGACACTACAAGATATGACTCAATCCACACAAATGTGTGTTCTGTGTCAGTTCTGGTCGTTTGCTTGGCTTTGTAGTATCAAAGGACGGGATTCGTCTTGACCCATGTAAGGTTCAGGCAATCATAAATTTGCCTCCACCTTCAAATTTGATTCAGATTCGGAAACTCCAAGGGAAAGCAAACTTTCTGAGGAGGTTCATTCCAAATTACGCCTAACTTTCTAAAGGTTATACAAGTCTATTGAAAAAAGAAATACCCTTTGTCTGGGATCAGGTAGCGCAAGCTTCCTTTGATGCTTTAAAAGAATCCCTAATGAATGCATCATTAATGTACGCTCCTGATTATCAAAAAGACTTTAACCTGTATCTGGCTACAGCGGATACAACAATCGCAATGGTTTTAGTTCAAGAAGACAATGGATTTGAACATCCCATATATTATTTGAGTAGAAACTTAAATGATACAGAAAGCAAGTATTCTTATGTTGAAAAGCTGGCTCTCGCAGCTGTTCAAGCGATACAGCGATTTCGACATGATGTCCTCTTTCGAAAAACTACCATTTTGTCAAATTGCAACCCCATGACTTGTATATTGTCGCGACAGTTGCTAGGGGGGAAATATTCAAAATGGATAGCAATTCTTCAAGAGTTTTATCTGGAAGTCGTAAAATCCAAATCAAAGAAATCCCTAGTTTTCACGGAATTACTATGCAATCTCCCATCATCTTCCAACCATGAAACATCCGAAGAAACCATCATGGATGAATCTTTGTTTCTGATATCTTCAAGCAATCCACGGTATGGAGATATAATCATCTATCTCCAAACCCAAAAATATAGGTCTAATACCTCTCGCTTAGAACAAAAATATATTCGATACCAATCAAAAGACTACATGATCGTCGGTGATACACTTTACCATCGTGGTGTTGGTACAGTTCTGAGGAGGTGCCTCACCCGTGAGGAGGCCGAAAAAGTCCTGAATGATTGCCATTCAGGCGCGTGTGGGGGGCATCAATCTGGTTATGCTACGGCACAAAAATTTTTACAAGCAGGATACTTCTAGCCAAGAATGTTCAAAGATTGCATAACTGCAGTCAGAAGTTGCCATGCATGTCAAATTTTCGATAACAAAACCAGAAAACCACCCGCACCCCTGCAACCGATAGTTGTTGTTGGGTCTTTCGCCAAATGGGGCATTGATTTCATGACATGTAACCCCACCTCGACCGGGGGGCATGGGTATATCATAGTCACAATAGACTATTTTACCAAATGAGCTGAGGCGATGCCTACATTAGACAACACTGGTGAAACAGCTGCCCTTTTCTTTTTCAATCATGTAGTCGCTAGATTCGGTGTTCCATAGGCTATAGTCACAGATCATGGATCGCATTTTCGCAATCACATGATGGTTGAATTGGCTGCCAAATTGGGGTTGTCCCACAACAACTCTACTCCATATTACCCGCAGGCCAATGGACAAGTTGAAGCAATCAACAAAGTCCTGAAGCAGATGTTGCAAAGGATGATTGGATTCCACAAAAGGAGTTGGCACCTGATCCTGTCCTCAACCTTGTGGGCATACCGAACATCAGTAAGGAATGCAACCGAGTTTACACCTTTTCAACTGGTGTATGGCCTAGAAGCAATCTTACCAGTTCAGTGTGAAATCGCGTCCCTCAAACGCGCAGTCGACCTTCTCCCTGGAACTTCAGAAGAGGAGGCTCGTTTCTTGGAACTAATCCAATTGGATGAAACCCATCGTGATGCCGCTTTGGCTAATGAAGCCCATAAGAAATGAGTCAAGGCGCAGTTTGACAAGAATGTCAAACCCCGTGTCTTCTCAGAAGATGACTTGGTCTTAGTTTACGACCAGGAATCTGATAAATTGGGAGCAGGTAAGTTCAAGTCTTTGTGGATGGGCCCCTATATTGTTAAGCGTGTATTAGCAAAAGGAGCCTACGAGTTAATGGATTATGACGGGATTCCACTGGTGCAACCCTGTAACGGGTTGTACCTTAAGCGTTACTACGCATGATTTAGTGTGGTAACCCATATGCTTTTGTTACATTTTTGTTTTCGCGAAGAGTAATTGTTTTGGTCAAGTAATCCACTTTTTACATTTGTCACAGATGTTGAACCTATTGAAATCTTTTGTTGGATATGCCGACGGGGCGAGTCGTAGTTCGTAGAACCTATCTTCTGCGACCTGGGCCATTTTTGATCCAAGCGGCGAGTTAGTAAGTTTCAAAGGGATATGTATTGGTCGGTTAACAAATAGCATCGCTGAATATAGCGCGTTGATAGAACTTCTCTCTGATGCCATCACACATGGCATAAGCTGACTTGTCGTCATCTAGACTCACAGCTCGTCATACTACAACTCACTGGTATCTACTTCGTCTGAAATCCAAATATCTATCGCATGTTCGTAAGGGTCAAGATTTTGGAAAGGAAATTTGATTTTATTCAATATCAGCATATTTCCAAAAACTTAAACACATTAATATATTCATTGGCAAATTATGTGTTAGATAGACATTTGCAACATTTATAAAAAGAAGCATTTCATCAGTATTTGCATCAAGATCATGTAACTTAACCAAAATAAAACTCCGAAATCAAAAATATATATATAACTGTTTATGGTTTACACATAATGTTCTGTAACCAAGACAAAATTGGTCAAATGACCCAAAACTCAAAACGCTAGGGGGCACCCTAGTCTAATGATGCTGGCGATAACAAGTCACCGCCTGTGCAATCATGCGTAAAAGCCTAGTCCTTCGACTCGGCACGCCAGTAGTATGTTGCTGCAACCTCAGAGGTAGCTCGTCAATCCTCACGTCTAGAATACCAAGAGTGAGGCCTTCGACTTGATCCTGCAATGTTGAAAGAGTCTCGACCACATCAAGTTCGCGAAGGATAGCCCTTCCCACAGCCTCTCCTGCTAGAGCGGCAGCTGGCACTCTCAGGCATACTACTGGCCAGACTGGTCCAACATCTGCATGAGCACATGAGTTTTGATTAGTCCTGATAGAAGAAAGCACAAGAATATTATAAAGAGAAACAATAAACAGAGATATGGTCAGAGAATTTACCGATGACACCCCACTGTTCGCAAGCCGGTAGTACCAAATCTGGGTCACCCCAGAAATCCATACCAGCATATGGATACTCGGAAAAAACGATCTCCTGACGGTTGAACCACTCGAAAAAGATATCAGAAAAGGAAACGTGGGACTGACCAGCATATCTGGCCATAAGGTCGACCCATCTCTGCATCCGTGGCTCAGTTGGTGGAGGTAAACCAAGTGAAACATACTGCGGCTGCATCAGCGGGATCTTTTCCAAGGCGAAAGCTGTTGAGATAGAACCATACCCAAAGTTCTTCAATCTTCCATTTTTCACCTTGGTTAGTTGTTCTTTCATTACAAAGAGTACTACATCACGCCAGTTGAACACCTTTGGTTCAAGGCATTCCAAGGCGTACTGCATATAAGACCTGTTGGCCACGTGAAGTGCCGCACTACCAGCCAATCTAGCAAAAGTGAACAGAATGGTCCTCAAAGACCTGTCAGTGACATCTCGGATATTGATCTTGCCATCCTTACTCGGCTGAGATCCCTCTCTGCAATACCTGCGAATGTAATCTCTCACAGATTCACCCCCACGGGCCGAACCTGATAATGAGATAGGGGCACCCCGCCTCGATAAGCCGGTCAAAAAATAGATGTCCACGACAGTCAAGGGGATGGACTTGCCCCTAATCTGGAACACCTAGGTGGTAGGATCCCATGCATCGAGAAAATATTGCAACAAGTTGATTTGTTGCCTCATGCTAGAGATGCGGAAAAACTTGAACAGGCCACAATTCCGCAGTGCATTTACCGTAACCGAATGATGTAAAGAAAGCATGTCCTCTTCTTCATGCTCACGTTCTCACCATGTAACAGGAATTTTTGTCCAATGAATCTCTGAAACAAACAAGAGAAGAGTCAGGATCCTAATTTGGTGAAAAACAGGCAAAAATTTCAATGAAAAACTGTGCATAAATTTCCCTCTTTGCGCCCATCGCACCCCCAGCAGTGTTCTAGGTGGGATTCATGATGACTGGCCAATGGCCAAGCCAGCATGCATTGCACCTTTCGATATAGAAGAGGTGTGATGGAGCCAGGGCGAGTTTTTCAAACCCCAGAGGCTCAGAAAAACCAGAAAACATGCTCAGAATTCAAAAAGGAAAGGATGAAATTGAAGAGCTCAAGTTTATCTCCTACCTGGTCCAGACGGCGCCAAGAATCGTCCACAGAATCTCCCGGAATAAGCTGGTGAAAATCAAGGGGGAAAGCACCTCCAAAGCTCAAACAAACTAAAGTTCAAATGAAATGGTAAAATGAGAGGTAAAAAGCACTTTTAAATTACTTTTCACGTAATTCAAGTAAAATATTAGTGTTTTAACTCATTTTTCAAACATATATTGTTCATTTCTAACTAGTTTGATGAAGCAGTTGAGCAGGCAGTACAACCTTTGAAGGAACAAAGTTGTCAATGGTAAAATCAAAGTAATCAATGACCATTATATCGAGCAGTTTTAACGTGGAATTCAAGCTCGTTAAAAAATAAACATAAGCAATGAGAAAATGTCCCCCCAAAGTTTAAGCTCATTAAAAAATGAACCAATTTCCGGTAAATAACCATCGTGAATGTATTATCATCAGCCTTTGAAGCCTTGGTCATGTTCTCATCATCACCTCCACTCTGTATTGGCCGATCATTCACCTCCATTTGATTGTTTACCCCTTTTGAGGAACAGCTGCGAAGAGTGATCCTGTTATCCATCCTTGTGACACTGCCGTGATTGGAAAATTCCAAACCTTACCTGGAATTAGCTGCTACCCGAATTTATCACTCGTTCCTAAAAAAAGAGTCTCCTTTAAGCTCTTTTCAACTGATTCGTAAAATATGAAAAGATTGCCGAGCAATTGGCCTCTCCAGCGCGTTAAAGTGACCAGACGTGCTATCCCTCCTGTAGATTTTAATCTTTTTGGACTTGAGGGATTATTACACAAAAAGATCGAGCAGTTGTTTTGTTCGGCTCGTTAAAAGTACCGAAAATTCATCCCTTTTGTATTGTTTTATAATTTTTCGGACTCAAGGGATTATATGACGAAAAAGGATGATTGGAGTTTTCTTTACGTCGTTAAACTCGTTAAAACCGAATAGCGACAAACTTGTCCATACAGACAAGAACGAGTTTCACTATCGCTAGGCTCGTTAAAACATAGCGATGGGTTTGCCCGAAGGGCAAATTATAGAACAAGCATATGTTATCCTCCTCAAGCTTGACAAAAATAAAGAGGTACTGGTCAGCAATGACTGGGGAAAAATTGGGAAGAAAACTTGAAGAAACTTTATTGGTAGCAAGTCGCTCTTGAACATGACACTTTCACTCCGCATCCGAGTCAGGTTGGGTTGTTCCGTTCACTGGTCAAATCACCATGGGTCCATCACACCATCCACATTTGGGGTTAACGCTACCAATCCATCATGTAAGTGTCACCGATATGTTCAAGAGAAGTCGCTCCGTGAATTCACCTGTGTCTCATCCACTGCAATACATTTACGCTCCATTCTTTCATGACCGCCACCCTGAACCTTATGTCATCAGATCGTTTTCACCTCCATTAAAATCATTTGCTTCGTCCCGTGTCATTGATGTGGGATTCACTAAGGCCCTCCTATGATGGATCACTTCTTGTCGACATCAGCTCATTATCCAAGAAGTCGATCTAGGAACAAACCTTTCAGTACTTTGAAGCTTGCATGCCTCAATGGCAAGTTTCTCACTTCCGGTGACAGGTTTACATCAATGGCCTTCGACCGCAAGATTTTGCGTGGTGTTCGACACCAAGTCCCTTATTCACACCACGTGAATTGTACTGCAGTACCTTGAGGGTCATCATCATTATCGGTGATTCCTCTCGTGCCTGTTAACAGCTTACATCATTGGCTGGTAATCAGGCGATGTCTTTCCATGTTCGACTCCAGAACATCTCTCACATGGATCGACTTGTACTTTGAGTGAAGATCGAATGAGATTGAAGACCCCGGATCTAGTTTCATCCATCCGGGCTACGATATATATTCAGGAAAATAAAGACATCAAATGTACATCATTACTGCACAGATAATCATCCAATCCAAAGGATGATGGCTCTACCAGAATCATCAGTCTGCACTCAGACGATTGTTTGTCTTATGTACATGAAAATGAATTTGTAAAGCTGAGCATGGGAATGCCTGCCTCAGCTAGATCATGAAAATATTATGAAGATAATGTATTGTATTGTATCTTATTATAGGTCGCCTTCCAGCTCGAAAAAAAACTTCAGATCCTCATGATAAAGCATTTCACTCGACATCAACAGATTAACAACCTCATGCTTTAGGGTGCAATTGTTATAGACATTTTTGGGCACTGCAACCCCAATCATAAATGTCCATAAAAAAAGGGCTCTTAAGTCCCTAAAAGTGTTGTTCTGACCTCTAAAAGAACAAGGTCAACTGATTACATCTTCTCCCAGAAGTTCTCCATGAAAAACTACTCAGAACTGGTCAAAACTGGACCATCTCACCTGCTCCATGGTCAAATTGCGCTGCATCCCACCTAAATACACATGGGAGGTGTGATGCATACTGAAAAGCCCTTCTATGGGATGCGATGGGTGAGAGTGGACAAATGGCAGGGTCAATCTGCAAGGTGGAGGATCATGGAATCTTCCAGAAACTTCTCCTGTGACACTTGCCTCTCTGCATTCGCCCAGGGATGAGTAATAGATCATCAATCTCCAAGTGGAATCAAGAACTATCAGAGAGAGGAAACTAATCAAATCTCAAAATCTGACTCACCCCCCTTGCAAACATCTATATATGGATCCCTCCTCCCAGAGATCCGGAGGCTGGAATTTTGTATCTTGTAAGGAAGTGCTGCTAGTTTCTTGGTGTAACATCATAGTGTTGGGTGATCTAAGCTTTTCATGAGGTGAAGAAGGGCTTTCTTGCTGAGAGGATGATTCTGGGTCAGAACAATTGGTTGTAATCCTCTTTGCTATTCTTGATTATTAATAAAGCTATTCAAGTTTTCCTCCACATTCTTGTATGGTTGATGATATATGCATTTGTGTGGTCAATATATATCTAGTCCTATATTGTTTATGATAGTGGATCTATGTTCTTGGATAGTGTTATGCTGCTTTGATTCTACAGGTGCTCTTTGAAGCTGGATAGACGAGGAAGCGAGTGGCAAAGATCTATCAGAAGGGAGAGGAATCAAGCAAGGAACCAAGCGCAAGACAGATGTTGGTCTCCTTCTTTCCCCTCTTATCTACTTCTCATAAAGGAAAACGAAAGTGATTTTAGTTTGTTTGTTTCTAAGGTAGCTACCAGCCTTAGTGGGACTAGCAGCTCTGCATAGACACTACATTTCCCGATAACAGCTCCAATGTTGCATCAATAATGTTGCAAATCCTAGGGCTCCCTTATTTACTTTTATCAACCCAGTAGTTCGTAACAAACTTGGAAGCGATGGTGCTGTATGCACAAGTACTAGCTCTTACTGCAGGTTGTCACTTGATTAGTTGGCGCAAGCTCGCTAGAAGCTTAAGCCAACTTCTATGAGTTCTCAGAAGAAGCTTTTACTGTGATGGAAGAAAGCTATCTCTACAGGGACTATTCTACTTGCAGAAAGAGAAGGAAAACTGAAATGAAATGCAAACCCTAGCAAACCCTAGTTTACCCACTAACCATACTGTTTCAAGAAAAGAGATGGAAACTAATGAAGGGAGTGCCATTGACTACTGAAAAGGTAAATTGCATTTATTCAAGCTACTTCTGAAAAGAAATGAGAAGAAATCATCTTTTTGTACTTTTGAGTATTTTTATGTGGAATTATTATGCTTGTGATTTGACTGGTTGTGACTGTGCAGAGGTTTGGTGGCAAAGGAAGATGGAGTTGGCTTTTGCAGAAGGTGAGGAAGGTGTGGAGGGGTCCTAAGAAGCCCCTAGTACCCTTCTGAAGACTTCTATTGCAATCAGACTTTGAAAAATCATTCACAGGAAATTCTACAGGAGGCTACAGGAGATCTACAGGAGGTTCTACAAGAGGATCTACAGGAGGAGGCTGAAAGTGGTTTTTGGAGGTTTAAACATGGAAAAATGATGGGAAAAGGGAAATGAAGGCCAGATGAAGGTGTTGAGGGTTCTAGAACTTTTCAAGGAAGGTCAGGGATGAATGAGATGGTTGGATTTGTTCAAAGGGAAAGAAAACAACTCTATGGAAAAACGAAGAAATTAGGGCAGATTAGCGAAATGTGGCGAATGAGTTGGGAAATCTTGGAGAAGAGAGTTGGTGCTGGCTGTTTGATATAGGGAGATTTTTGTCTAACTTAACCTAATTTCTGACCTAAAACCAGAGAAATGTTGAAAAATATCTTATGAACAGAAAAGCATGCGAGAGAACTATGGTAAATTATTAGGAAATGATCTAAGCAACTGAATCTGAACTAATATCAACTTCTCCAACTCAAAGTATCACACTAGTAGTTGTATTGGAAGAGGAAAAACTTTGTTTTTGATGGCAGCAGTAGTGCCTTTACCTCAAAATCATGGTCCCAAGGAGGGAGAAAGGAGATCAAGACCTGTTGTTGACCTTTTTGGATCTTTTTCTGTCACTGCAGAAAACTACTTAAGAAACTTGAAGCAAAAAAATCTATTCTAACCATCAAAAGCAACGTAATCTAATGAAGCAAAATGAACCTAAATAACAGAAATTATCTCATGAATGAAAAAAAAAGCATATAAATACACGGAGGAGGTGTTGGGTAGCTCGGGTTGGGCCCTAACCCAAGAGATTCAGCCCTCTAGAAAAGATCAGTGCTAGTTCAAAACTTGGTTCATCTTCATTTATAAAAAAATAGCAGTTACATCACAAAACTGTCTTCAAAAAGAGCTCAAAAATGAGCTGAGTACAATGCTGCACAAAAGTGTGAAAATATACTAAGAACTAGCTAACCTACTAAGGCTTGAAGCCTTCTTATTTATACAAGTGGGGACTCCCAACATTCCTCCTAAACTTAAGGAACTCGGCTGCCTAGAACTGAAGATAACAACATCCCTACTTGACTTGCTCGGCTACCCATTGGAATCATCAATGTGGGCCTTTGTACTTCGAGCTGTTGATGGAGAATTCAAGGAAGGGGTCATTAATGAAGGAGACACCCCTCCTACATGTCCTCATCCCTGTTTTCTCGAGTTTGGTTGCCATTTTGCTCATAAATTCTTGGTCTTTGTCCAAAATTGTCCAAAAAAATTTGCAATAAACACTCATTAGACTACATGGCAAAGTGACTATCCCCATTCACTCTATTGACATAAATATATTCAAAAACATGCACAAAACTATTGAGTATGGTGGATTAAATCGAAATAATAGGCAGAATGAGCCCATAAAGTTACCCATTTCTGGGGCTCATCACGGGTCCACAATAATATCGCAATCGCAGACATCCATTTATGAATTGCGATATGAAAGTTCCAATGGGAGGATGCGATATTGTATTAGGGCTATTACCATAAACTGTTCGGGTCCATGTATTATATCGCAATCAGGGATTTCAATGTAAAAACAGCTTCAATACTTGTGATGCAACATTAATTTAAGATGTATTATAATGGCGTAGCGGGTCCATAGTGTTATCTCAATCAACAGTTTGCGGGACTTTGACTGGCACAAGGATTAAAACCGGCCTTAACCCCCGAAGTTGACAGTGATCTAAGGGTTGACTTATGAAATCGATGGCTAGGATTGAGTGTGGGACTTCAGTCGTACTTTCCTACCCCCACTCTTCCAATAGCTGTTGCTCCTGTTGGCTCTTTATTCCTATGACTTCCGATGCTGCTCCAATAGCTCTTCTCTGCTATGATATTCTCTACTCTGATAGCTTTGCTCTGCTTTGATATTCTCTACTGTGATATTCTCTGCTCTGATAGCTCTGCTCTGCTCTAATATTCTCTGATATTTCATGTTAACTCCTCCATTAACACTTTTTATGCACCTCCGCTGATGTGTTCCTCTTTGCTTCTCGTGGCTTCCAATGGCTTCCCTGATGGCTTTGCTCCTTGGCTTCTTGCTCCTGTTTCTTCACGAATCTACTCTGCTTCTCCTTGACTTCATATCATCATTTAGTATCCTAGAATATTGCCATATTGACATTAATGACAATCTAGATCAACAATTACAATACATTAATTTACACCTTAATCTTGTATAACTTTATATAGAGATATAATGTATAATTACATACTTCAATTTACACCTTAATCTTGTATAACTTTATATAGAGATATAATGTAACCGAAAGTAAAAAATAAACAATTTAGCTTTTATTTTGAGGAAGAAATGAAATGAGTAAAAAAAATATAATTTACTTTTTATTACTAGGAAAAAAATGTAACTCTTTTCACATGACAAGAAATAGTATTATCGATATTACATTATGTGTAATTCATTCTATGTTGCATTTACATGTGATATTTAAAACAAACAATATATTTATAACAAACAATATTTTACTCACAACCATAAGTGAAATATTTCAATGTCCATATTAAATAACATAATTTTATAAATACTTCATATAGAGAAAAATAAAGTAATTTAAA
This sequence comes from Pinus tabuliformis, assembly GCA_031772625.1. Taxonomy (NCBI): domain Eukaryota; kingdom Viridiplantae; phylum Streptophyta; class Pinopsida; order Pinales; family Pinaceae; genus Pinus; species Pinus tabuliformis. Next base: position 498,999,017 of record CM062811.1, on the reverse strand, counting down.
TTGAAAATTTTCTTATATTTTCACTTTAATGAGAAAGATTGAGAGAATTATTATTCCATTAATAATTACTTTCTAATTCAATGTATAAGGGATATTTGTAAAATTTTCAATGTTTAATATGGATTTGATATGTAATATTAATTTAGAAAATATTAATAATAAAAATAATTAAATGTATACATATAGAAAAAAATAAGAGGGGCATATTTTGACACTTTAATACAGAGAACGTGAATTATAAATAAATTATTTCAATGCCAACTGCATATATATTAATATACATTTGTGCTTAGAGGGTTCAAATCTCTTTTCACTAAAAAATATGTTTGCATCTCAAGAGATTTGATCCCTCTCGGCACTTGGTAGATCCATAGTTAAGATGGATCTAGGCTGTAGGTTGTAAAAACATTCTAACTTAAGTTTTTTAAATTTAACAATAGATTGAATTTTATAAACCAATATTGAATTAGTTAAATTGTATTTTTGAATAATTTATTATTAATAATATTTTATATTAAAAATTGAATGAGTTACACATTTTTGTCTTTTTAAGATCTAACTAGTCTATTTTACATTTAATTATTTTATTGTTGTGAGTATTGAAATATTTTACTAATTAAGTTAGATTGAATATCAATGAACTATCTAAGCAATAGAAAAATATTTATCGTAATTTTACAATCATAGTTTCAACCATACTAAACATTGTAATTTATAAAAATATATTTGCATTTTTTTAAAGTAAGTTGCTTCACATGCAATTTCGGATATAAAAGTTTGATATAAATTCAGCAATACATAATCTATAATAAAAATTATTTCATAAAAATAAACATCATGATGATAATCATCTAACAAACATAAACATCATCTAAGATACATATTCGAATTCACTACCATCATCTAATTATATACACTTTTAGTAGCACATATAAACGTCATTAGCTAGCACACAAATATAATAATCTAACAGGGCATCATCATCGTGATGACATCTTACAAAACACAAAGATTGTAATCTAACACCATCACCACACACATCTATCTACAAGAACATTACATATCTAACATGACCTAACAATATACACATCAACACCAACATATAAATTAAGTACATAAACATGAAAAAAAAATGCACCATATATATATATATATATATCTATATCTATATATATATATATCTATATATATATATATATCATGAAGTCAAACAAGTGCAATCAAATATATGATACAATAGATGTAGTAGTGACTGCAACCTGATCTATATTAGAAGACGATGGATGGTCAACTACTCCCTTATCAAGTACATCTATCAAACTCAACTAAGGTGGAGGCCTAAGAGGTGGCTGGTTTGCAGTAGAAGGATGTGGTTGGTCTACAAGAGAAGGTGGTCAATCTGCTATGTCTAGAGAAACATACGACACATCCTCTAGCTCTAGAATCTCGACATCATCAGGTGACTGACGAACATGTGTACTACCAGAAGGACCACCAACACCCTGATATCCATGATCCAATGGGGTGGCACCAGTAGAAGCATCATCATCACCATCCTCATCATCATCATCATCATCATCACCCTCATCATCATGATCATGATCATCACCCTCATCATCATCATGACCACCCTTATCATCTAATGGATGTGTTGTTGCATGATGCCCTATAGCCCTCAACGCTGCTAGTGAAGTACTAGCTTCGATGACATGCCGCATAAGAGACATTAAATTCTGTGGACAAGTCTTGTAGAGATCCACGAACATTGAATCCACGTTGATATCTCGAAGCCTCGCGGGGAAGACTTCCTACTAAACCAAAACTTTGGCCATTCTATCACAGTAGTCCATTCGACATCACATAGCAAGCCTTTGCCCCCGAACGCTCAAGCCCCCTTGAGGATGTGCCTCACCCTCGCCCTTTTTGGCCTTGCCTATCTCCTTATCTCCTCAATATGCAGGTATAAATCCCTCTCCCTCTCTCTCTCTTGCCATGGTCAAACCATGTTGTATGGGTCCGCCTGCTGCTCCTACTCCTACTGTTTCTCCCTCTACTAATGTCTATGCTACATGATTGACATACAAAATACATCAACTTCATACACAAAATAAAATATAAAATTATTAAGTGAAACATGTATTTATAACTATGAAAACATAACTTTCAATTTAAAAAAGAAAAAAAAATTACCGGTGTGCTCAAAATACAGTCATGCACCGACGTCGGTGCACTTTCAACTATAACCACACCGGTAATGATGCACACATAAGTATGACACACCACGGGTGTTTCAGAAATTTAACTTTTCCTAGAGGTGTGGCATACTTGTGCACCGGTGCACACGTATAACCTGTTGGAATCGATAAAATACATTCAGGTTATCGAACATACCGAGCTATAGGAATATTTCTAAACATTTATTTGCAGTGAATTCGGAAATATAAATGCACCGGGAGTGGCACAATGACAAACAATATGTTGTGTCTTTCCCGGTGAGTTTATGCTTACAAAACGCACCAGCACAATGGTAGTGCATTATGTTCACACACTGAAATGTGGTGCACCCTTTAAATTTACAGTGTGCATCGTTCTCGGTGCGAGCTGAACATATTGAGTGCACCACACGTCGATTTTTTGTTGTTGTTGTTGCAAAAACAATGAAAAATTAAACCTAATTTGTAATTATAATCCGCTAAAAACTTAAATTAAAAAGAAACATAGATATTACCTGGACATTTATTCATCGGGGAGGCATTGTGGACATGTAATGGAGAAAAAAAAAAATTCACACTGTTCGAAAAAATTGGAAACTCAAAAAGTGAGCATGGTTGTGAAAGGTGGTGAGAAAGAGAAGCATCGATGTGAGGGTGCTTACACATGGAAAAGGCGGCACTGGTGCTTCAGAGCTCTCCCACACTGTATATGGTAAAAATGAATATTAGGACTAGGAGGGTTTTTTTTATTTAACCCTCCTACGGTGTGTTTCGTAAAGCACACCAGGGCTGGATATATCCAAAAGCACTGTGTTTTTTTTTATTTAAAATTATCACGGTGATTTATCGAGACACACCGAGGCTTTACATTATTGGTAATGGACCAGTGTTGTAGTTTTATAATAGCACCGATATTTTTTTAGAAATTAGAAACCGTTTATTGGTTCTCTTTATAAGATGCCTCGGGGCATTGTTATATGTTTACTGCACTGGGATGTCATTGTTGAATAGCACTAACACATTTTACTATATGAAGGAGTCTAGTGCTAGTGAATATTCAAGCACCAATGTGTTTGGATATTTAGCGCACCGCACGGTATTTTTTTTTCAAAAAAAAAAATCTACGGTGCACCATGTTATATGAAGCTTCGGTACGTATATGTATAATAAAGCACTGGTGCACTTGAATAATTTAGACACACCGTCAAAGAAACATCTGCTAAAACATTCAACTGCCCACCTCCACTAGTGACCTATGCTACAAACGAATTTTTGGGCTATTTTTATAGGTACCTCTGAAAAAATCTCTGCTAGAAGGTCTTTTCCTTGTAGTGTCTCCAGTCATTAATGTTGTTTCTCTATACATTTCCTACTTCCAAGTTTTGTCTCCTAGAACTTTATTATATCTAGTTGATTTATAGCCTATTTAAACATGTGTATCTACTTGAAGACTAATATTGTGTTTGGCTTGGTTAATTTTAAAGGGAAAAAGAAATCTTTTCTTTCTTGATACAAAAGATGATATTGTTTTTTCCCAAGGTATTGAGAAAGAGAATTGGAGATTACTGTGATTCTCTTTGGTAAGTATTCTTTGTTAAGAAATTTCATACCTCGATTTCTAGCTTTTGAACTTATTTTTTATATAAATATTGGCTTTTTCTTTATTTAATAAAATTCTTTAGCATATATTAATATGTACAATAAACATTACATGCATTTTATACCAAAAAGGGTCATATAGACATCCACTGCATGCATAGAGTTGATAATAAGTTTGATCATGATATCAAGAATGAAGCCACTTAGTGACAAGAAGTAAATATGTCTAAGGCTGCACAAGTTAGCATGTCAAAGAACATAAGATGAAATCATCACATTATTTTATTATCAATCATTTATTCAAGTATCTCTCTATACTTCCTATGTGATATTGCAAGTATATTTTATTATGCATGTCTATAACAACTAGTCTTTGAAATTTTTATGAGTCTTGTTTCTCTTCCATTTTCAGATGAAGGCATAATGAAAAGAACTTAGCTCTATTGTTTGTAAATTCTCCATCAACATATTTTAAGAGGATAGTAGCCCTTGCCCCACACATACCTGGGGTTCCTTGACAGGCCCCATCAAAGAATTCTCAGGCCTTCTCATAATCAATGTTTGGACTCTATGCCTTTTATGGTGGTGGCCTTCAATGTACTTCAAAAAAGTTATGATTTTATGTGCTACTTGTGCATGGGTCATATCAATCCATTGAAAGATCTTGTTGTTCCTAGAAAGCCAAATTCCCCCATAGTACAAAGCAAGGCAAGGCCTTATAGGCTATTTCTAATTTATTAATTACAAGAGAGGTGTGATAGATTCTTTATGTTGTGCCACTTATTTGATGTCCAAACAATTTAGAAAGATGTAAGAAAATATCTCCAAGATGAGATATAAAAGCAAAGGTGTTGTACCCATTTGTACGATTCCTAGGTGATTTAACTTAACTAAGGAAAAGTGTTTTCCTTCCTATTCCTCTTAGCTACAAAAAGCCATAGTTCACGTGAAAGTAAATGACTGGAAAGTTTGTAATTTAGGGTCCTAGGCACCTACGCTATCGTGGAAAAGTGATTCTGAATCATTAAAACCAAAAAACCATTTTAAATGTTAATCTACCAAGTCAAATAATGGAAATAATTGAATGTTCTTCATATTCAAAACAATGCCCTATTGTTTCTTGATGGATCTTTTCAATCCTTCAAATCCAAAACAATGGTTTATTGTTTTTTAATGGATCTTATGAACAAAGATAAGATTTTTATTTCCATATGTTCTTGTTTGGAGATCTCCTATTTATAAAATGATTCATCGTCCTACTTTACATTCAAAGATGCCATAATTTATCACATAATTCTTTAAAGGGTGCTAGCTCAATTGAAGAACACCTGCTCTATAAGAAGGAGGTTGGTGGTTCGATGCCATTGTGCCCTAACATGAATTAATCAGTGGTATTGCAATTTATTTTTAATTAAATACATTTTATATTTCAATGGTGATTTATTTTTTTGGATTCATTGTTTTATAGTCTTTCTAAAGAGACAAAAGCGATTTTTTATTTTCTTTAAATATAATTTTTTATTGTGTCTAGAGAGACAACAGCTAGGGTTAAAGACAATATGTCTTTAATCCCAACTATTGTCTCTAGATAGACAAAAATGAAATTGTCTCCTAAGAGACAATAATGCGTGTGTTATATATTGTCTTTATAGAAACAAATTTTAAAGGCCATAATTTGAGACACTCGCTTAAAGATAATATTTAAAACAATACACAAGCTTTTTTTTGTCTCAATTTAAGACAATTTCGCCAAAAAATGTCTCAAATATTATCTTAAAACCCCCTCTGTGTTGTAGTGCTAAATACCATGACTAAAAAAGTTCCTAAAAATCAACAACTAAAAATTGTCTACTTTTCATTTTATTTTATTTTCTAATTTCTAAATATTTGTTTTTTAAGTGTTTTTCAAAATAGTCATATTTTTATTTTATTTTCCTTTTGCACTTAAAATTACCAATTAATAGACATTATGACCTTGACAATTAGTACCATGAAAAAAAAAAACATAAAATCAACCCTAAATTTAAAAATAGTATTACATGCATTTTTAAAAAAAAATTTAATTTTATATAATTTACATCAGAAATTTTAAATTGAGAAAAAAGCTAATTTTATAATTTTTTGTGTAAAATTAATTAATTAAGAAAAAACACTTTTATGTAATTTGAAAAATGAAAACCACTTTTTTTGGGAATTTTTTTTCTTTTAAAGAGAAAAAAACCTTAAAATATTAAATTTTAACAAAGGAAAAATGACTAGAAACCAAAATATTTAAAAAAGAGATTTCAAAATTTAAAATAATAATAGTAATAAAAAATAAAATATCCTAAAAAATAAAATGCACAACTAAAAGTAGATAGGAAAAGAGTATATATATATATAAACAAATTAATCATATATAATATTAATGGATGGATTAATAATTTTAAAGATATTTTGAACAAGAATCGAGATTAAATTACAATTGTTGTTACTATTCATTTCAATATCAAAATATTTAAATTGTTTTATCTTTTCAATTTTTTATAAAAATTAATTTTCATAATTTTCAACATGTTCAATTTTTTACACACAAGCTAATACACATCTCAATAACAAAAATCTAAATAAAAAAAAAATTAAACCTACTAACTACCAAGGGAACTATTGGTCTTTCACAAAAAAAACCAAAAAAAAAAAATTAAACCAAAATTAAAACTTAAAATATGCATATTGCAAATAATGAATAACAGGAGTACTATAGTAGGTGCAATGTGGGGCATTGACCAACAAGCCACATGTCACTATTGCATGGTTGCAGCAATGGTGTGTGGTTCATGGAGTGGTGCTTGACATCGCACCCACACCACTACCCCTATTATTTATTGTTTGCAATATAAGATGAATAACAAGGATTCTAATGTAGGTGCGATGTTGAGTATTGTTCAGCAACCTACGTGTCACTATTGCGTGGTGCAGCGACGTTTTTTCCTCCATGGAGTGGTGCTTGATATTGCAACCACAACACTACCCGTATTATTTTTTGTTTGCAATATAAGTTTTAATTTTTATTTTATTTAATTTTAATTTCAATTTGTTTTGGTTATATAGATAATTATTTTTTTTAATGGTTCTTAAATTTATTTTGATTCTTTATTTTTTATAATTTTTTTATTTATAATTTTTTTAATTAATTTTTATTTTTTAAATAAGATTTTATTATTATTATTATTATTTTGATGGTTATTTTTGCGTTGTTTTAATTTTTTTATTATTATTTTTATTTATTTATTTTTTAATTTTTATGAGTTTGTTTTTTAAAAAATATATTTTTAATTTAATGTATTTTAAATTTTTTTTAACTAAATTGTTATATATATGATGATGGTGGTGGTGGTGGTGGTGGTGGTGGTTAATGTCCATTGAGACCAAACTTTGGTCTATCGGACCTAAAGAAACAAATTATTTAGTTAGATTTAAGATTTTATTCCTATGCTCAAAAAGCTTGGAGAGAAGCCCCCCAAGATCACTATAATTTTGACATCGTAAAAGGCTAGGAAGGTTAGTATTGCGACAGAGATTATGAAATTGAGATCTAATGTGGTTGTACACGGGGCACTCTAAGAGGAAGTGGTTTTCATCCTCGATGTTCCTATTCTCACAAAGATGGCAGATCCTTTCCATCCATGGTGTTTTAGGAACTGCCCAACGACCAGTTTCACTATGGAGCTCATGAGAGTTTGTTCTAATCTTCGCTATATTAATTTTCTTCTTTGAGCTAGTTAAAACAGAGAAATATCTTTGATCTTCTAGGGTGGGGTTGATGACCTTCTTATAATAACTTAATTTTCTTTTAGTTGCTAAATCTTTTTCACACCACATTTTTTCTTTGAACTTAGAAGTAACAATATTTTTAATGTTATTAATGTTTTGCAATGCATCATTCTCGTTGATCTCCCAATGGTTTAACCAGGCCCTCGTGTCTTTATACCATCCCGACTTGATTCCTTAGGTGGTTTTGTTTGGAATTTAGAGCTAGCTTAGGAAGTCTATGATCTCCTATGTTATTGAGTTTGTGCTTGTACAACATAAACCTAGTCATAGTTAGGCTCTCGATAGGGGAAAGTCCTTCTTCTATAAGGAGAATAGGATAGGGTGTATTACTTTTAATTTTCAGGTTATACGTTATAAAACGCTTCTGGATTTACTCAATCTTTCTCCAGGATTCTCTAGAGATGCTGTAACCCCAGACCTCACATCCATATAAGATAACAGGAGTGACTAAAGTTTCAAAGAGGAACTTCTTTTTATCCCACATTACAAGGTTTGTCGTTTTACAATTATTTTCAAGACCAAAATAAGCTTTCCACCCCCCATTAATCATTTTCTCAATGCTATAGTTCCAGTTGAGCTTGTGATGAATATCAATTCCTAGGTACTTGTAAGAATACACTTCCTCCAAGTTATTATTGTCATACATAAAATTAATGTAAGTGTCCTTCTTGGATTTGATAATCATACTTTTGTTTTGTCAGTGTTAACAGTCATACCCATTGTAGAGCATAAATCCTTAAGAATCCTAAGTTGCTTATCAAGATCATATGGACACCTTGCGAGAAGAACAATATCGTCAGCATAGAGAAGAAGGATGATGACTATCCCAGCTAAGATCGTGCCAGCACATTCTGCTTCCTCTAAATAACCTTCAAGCTTGTTGATGTAAATGCCAAATAGGGTAGGGGAGAGGGGACAACCTTTTTTAACTCCGATATTAAATTTAATATCTTTCGACCACCCCTCATTTCTTTTTAGCTTGGCAATTACATTCTTGTATAATCTTATAGCAGCAACTCTCAACTTGAAAGGAACCTTTAGTTTTTTTTTTTAACTATTTCTTTTTTCTTAAAAAAGAAACATTTTTTTCCTTTTTTTCTCTCTTTTTTATAATAAGGGTGTTGTTGATGATTTTATTTTCATTAGTAATGATTTTATAAACAATTTTTAAAAAAATGTTGAAATTTTAATGCCCCATTGAAAAAGGCGTCAACTTGTCTTGGGCTATGATTTCACATGAGCTATAATTTTAACCTTAGAAAAATAAAGTGCTCTTGGTAGAATGACTCTTTGAATTAAGTGTTGGTTTTTAAGATTTTTTAAAATCATGATGTTTGATTTATAATGTCATGGTTGAAAAATGTTGAAATTTTAAGGTTTTTGGTACTCATGATATTTGGTTTTAATGTCATGGTTAGGAAAAGTTGGAAGTTTAAGGTTTTTTATAGTCACGATATTTGGTCTTTAATACCATGATTGAAAAGTGTTGGAATTTCAAGGTTTTTCATAATCATGATTTTTGTTTTTAATGTCATCACTGACAAATATTGTAATTTTAGCTCTAAAATAAAGAAAATGCAACTTCACCACTTTTTGATTTCAGGGTGTTTTTTTCATTTTTTTTGTGCAAAAATAAGTTTTTTTTTGGTAGATTTATTGTTTTGGGGTTGCAGTTATCGTTATGGGCATAGTACAACATTCATTAATCTCTCAAACATAGCTAGTGCATTGCATAAAAGAAAATGGCATGACCAACCATTCATACAAGCCTTATTTGGTTTTGAGAACAATCTTCTAGATGTCTTTTTCTTTGACTCAAACCTCATAATATCCTAATTTCAAATCGATCTTGGTGAAGTATTTTGTGTGTTGCATTTTTTCTAACAAAGCATCGACCTTGAGTAGCGGGTACTTGTTCTTGAATGTAATATAGTTTAATGCTTTATGAACGATGCACATTTTCCATTTCTCATCCTTTTGTTGTAACCTTGATATGTTCATAGTTGCTTAGGAACTACGCCAATGCATCTCAAACCTACTCTAGGCCTGAAGCTAGCTCTTGAGCTAGAGCGGGTAGCCCTCAATCATCAATTGCAACAAACTATCTATTATCACTAAGAAACAACCTACAACATTAAAGTCAAACTGCTAGATTTCGAGTGGTAAGGAACATATAAAAGGGTTGGATGTAGAATTATAAATATGGAAATAAAGGTTGTAAACTCTCAAATAAAAGGCCTTTCCATTAGGCATAGAGTCTCAAATAATAGAGCACAATAGTTGATAGGTGGTAGGTGTAGAACAAATCAAGAAGAAGAATAAGTAAATACGTCTTAGTAAGTGAAGATGAGGAAGAGTGATTTTATTGGGCATAAATGAATGGATCTAGCAAATGAACAAGTTGAAGAGCTGGGCATGATAATGAATCTAGCATCTAAACAATTCTAAAGGGACATAGCAAGGGAAATAGTACCAAATTGTTGTCTATGATACATTAAAATTTGATTGCAAATTACAATGATTGATTAACGAAGAACATACGTGAAGTAAAAGAGAAGCTTAATAAAATGAAAAATAAATAAAAATAAATATTTTCTTAAAACATAGGTGAATCGATGAGTGGCTCCCTTGAACTCAAAAATTTACAAGGTTTTCCCCTTATGGCTCATTTATAGATGACCTAGTCCTACTGCCAATCTTCAATTATGTCTTTCATCTTCAATTAAATGCTTAGTTCTAGCCTTGCAATCTAGGACTGTTTTACTAAAAATAGAGTGAGAATAAGTTGCTTGAAAGATGTTGAGCTCCCCCCAAGTTATCTCTCCCACGTATCCCAAAAAAATATAGGGGCCTATTTCCTACATTCAACCTTAAATTACACCTTGTTACTAGAGGAAAATGTTGACCTCCATCAGGGTTTGCATGGAATCCAATCATCAACAACCATAGGAACCCATTCTCCCTTAATGCAAAAGAATACAATTGTATATTCTCCTCTAAGGAGTGATAATAACTTTAAATATGTAATATGCCTCTACTAACACTTCCACAGAACCTACATCATTCACAAGCTTTACAATCCTCATAGCCAGAATATATGTTACAAATTTTTACCCAATAAGCATAAAAGTTCATGACACCACAATCTTACATTCTTCTAAGCACTATTTTAATTTAATAATTTCCTAGAAGGATCCAAAGAGCATTATCCATCTATTCTAGGGTAAGAGGACTTGACCTTTTATAGCATCATTTTCAAATAGTTGTCATAAAATATCTACACATTATTTTTAGCTAAGACAAAACACTATTTTATTCAATTTGAACTACCACAAGTTCCCTTTTCAAGTCTTGAATTTTTGTGATAAGTCAAAGCTTTAACATGAAAATGAAATATGACATTATCTTCCTTAAGAAAGGTGTTGATACCTTCCTCACAAAGAAGGAAACCTTCATTTTCATGAGGATTTATTTGGAAGAGTTGATGACAACTTCAACATGCATTTCCCTCAAAGTTAGAAGAAAACCTTCAATCCTCCTAGCTTGTTAGAAAAAGTGTTGATCTGACCATTCGTTGAATTGATATTACTAATAAAATCCCCTAGATGCTCCTCATGTGTTACAATTTCAACCTTCATTATAGGTTCTAACAACATTGGACCTACCTTTATGATGCCCTCCCTGAAAGCACCACAAGCAACAAGCTAGAATGCTAATGCACTAGAGTCCACCTCAGGATAGGACCCATTTGTAAGGATAGCGCACACATTAACAACAAAATACCCTACTATAGTACCATTGTTTAAACACTCTCCAACCTCTTCATAACACCTAGGATACACTCTTTTGACAGTCTTTTGACACTACTCCACCCTTAAACTCACTCTTAAGCTCATCACCACTCCTAGCTTCTACATGTTCAAAACTTATAGTTACTTCCGCCAAACAAACTTGACAAATTGATTGTTTCTTATTGTATTATTATTGTTCTATAGTAGAGCAACGCATTGAGATCACGACATTGAATAAAAATGGAGAAAGTAGAATGTCTTATAGTAGCTATTCACATCACAATGCCCATTGTAACTCCATTTGACTACGCTTTCTTTGTATTTGAATTTGATAACTGAGAAGAAAATAGCAAGGCATAGGCTTCTTCTTCTAGTTGAGTTTTTCCCATTTGGGTTTGTGCTTATTACTTGCAGGCTAGCCTGTAGTTTAAGAAATTGCGACTTAAGGGCATCTAGGCCACTAGAATTGCCTAGAAATCACATTCGGCGTAAACTACACCAATCCTTGATAAAATTGATTTTTTTTTCTTGATTACCACAAATTTTGTAATCTAATTATTTTCATTATACACATAGTATGTTACTTACTTAATTTTCTTTCCTTTTGATTTTTATTTAATTAAATATTTTGTATACTGAACTAACCATATTTAATATAAATTTTAAAACAAACTTTTATAAAACTATATTATGACAAATTATTTTAGTGATTTTTTTACAAATTAATATATCATAATAAAAAACAAATAAAATACGAAAATAAATCAAATTTAATAGTAAAATAATAATAAAATACTCCATATCAATATGTTTAATATAATTCATTTAACCGCTTTAAAGTGATTAAAATGATTTTAGTTATTAATCCTTAAACATGATTTATTATATCACATTAATGATTAAAGTGATTATGCTTCTATTAATCTTTTCAGAATGGAATATGATTTATCATATTTTATTAACAGACAGTTTGGGACCTTATAATTTATTTTATATTTTTGGTAGTAAATCTTATCTTTTACGAAAATAATCACAAGGAACATGAATCATAAATCATCACCTTTTTACATGCCAATGATTTTAATAATGATTTTCTTTTCCTGTGCTCACCATATCCCGCCAGACTTTTTGGCACATGCACCCTCGTGGCTTCATAGAAAAGTCCAGTAAAATTCGATGGATGTTAAACGTGCACACAAATATATGGTTATTTATATTTATCCTGCAACTTGGTTGGACGCCGTGTTTTTCTATTGGGAGAGCGTATAAATTGTAATCCCTTAGTATTTGGCTCGCTGATTCTGTCAAGTATTTGGAATTGTAATTTCATCTTAAATACGATTATTAGATACCGTTTTTTATTTTAAATGTTGTTTAATGTTTTATTTGTGTATAAATAATCTTTTGTTCAAATCATAAATAGTTTTTTTGAGTAGATATTTCTTATTAGCTTAAATTATAGAATTGACAACTCTAGTTTTAGTTAACAAAGTAATCACTGTGATATCATTTCTTTTAATGATCATTAAGGAAAGATTAGATTGCTTATCTGTTCACTGTTTTAGTAATTATGTAATTCTGTTATTTTTTTGGAAGGTCTCACCACCCAGTGGTGACTCTCGCAATTACGTCTAGACTCTCCCCTGAGCTCTTCTTTCTCCATACAATAAAATGAGTTTGTTGCGGTGAGGTATCTTGGTTTTCACGCACAGCCCAGTGTCAAGTCACATGCTCTTCCTTCTTCATACAATAAAATGAGTTTGTTGCAGTGAGGTATCTTGGTTTTCATGATGCACAGCCCAGTCTCAAGTCACATACCTCTTACACTGTACTCAAAACTTTCCTACTGGTTTATTCCACCAAGCTCAAGGAAATATGGGCAGCATTGTTTCTGCTCCCTTACCTCATCTAATCTCCTTTTTCTAGCCCCTAGGCCTTCATTCCATTCCTCCTTTGAGAAAGCAGATGAATAACTATTTTTTAACTGTCTCAGGGGGTTAACAATTGTTTCTTTCAGTTCTTGTCAAAATACTTTAACTCCTAATTATTAATTAATCGGGTAACAAAATATGTCTTGGCCTCTCAGCCTTACTCTTTTAACATTCCATTTCAAACAAAGTACAAAGCTAAAGTAATAAGTAAAACTTGGTAACCAAAGTAAATGTTCATGTAGCGTGGGGTGTTACATCTCCCCCCCTTGCGAGGAACATCGTCCCTGGTGCTCTTTTCGATTTAAGAAAATAGTGTCGGATAAGCTTTCCACATAAATTCTTCTTCTTCCCATGTAGCGTCTTCCGGGCCAAAGTGCTTCCACTACACTTTAACCTGGGTGATAGATCATTTCCGCAATGTGGTTTCTCTCTTATCGAGAATACAAAGAGGTTCTGCAAAAAACTCTCCTTCCGATTCAACCTGCACATTTACAATCTGTTGTCAGAAACCTTTTAAAACAACCAATTATATGTTATTTATTCTATTAACTTATTACCTGTATATTTTCTCAGTTAATTATATGCTGAGGGTTGTACACATATTTTTTTAACAAGGAGACATGGAAAACATTATGGATCCGGATATGGCCTGGTAATGCAAGTTTGCACACTACAGGTCCAATCTATTCTAAGACTTTAAAAGGTCCACAGTACCGGGGTGCTAACTTAGCACAACCCCTCCATTGTAAAGTGCTTTTACGAGGCTTTACTCTCCTAACTAGAATTCCTTATATGTTTTTCTTTTATCTACATAAACCTTTTGTCTATCCTCGACAGCTTTTAGATTCTAACGAACTTTCTTAACCATATCTTCCATTTCGGCGAACATGTCAGGACCCAATGTTAGTCCATTGACATGATTATTCCAATCTATGGGCACCCTGCACTTTCTTCCATACAACTCCTCAAAGGAACTCATGCCCAGTGACTCATGGTATCTGTTATTATAAGCAAACTCTACTAAGCAGAAGTAATCTTCTCATTTATGTAGTTGTTACATCACAAACATTTTTAACATTTCCTCCAAAACTTGATTCACTCGCTCTGTTTGGCCATCTGTCTGTGGATGGTAGGCGGTACTAAATTGAATCTGGGTACCCAATTCAGAAAAGAGTGTTTTCCAAAACATGGATGTAAATTTTACATCTCTGTAAAAAATTACCACCTTGGGTATTCCGTGCAGTCGAAAAATTTCCCTCATAAATATGTCTGCAATTTCCATAGTTTTGTAAGTGGATTTTACGGGTATGAAATGAGCATCTTTTCTTAGCTTGTCCACCACCACCATAATTAAGTCGTGCTGCTTCTTACTGCGATACAAATCGGTGATGAAATCTAGAGTAATTGTCCCCCATTTCCACTCAGGAATGGGCAATGGTTGCAATAGTCCAGCAGGTCGCTGATGCTCCACCTTCACCAACTGGCACTCCAAACATTTCGATAGGTACTCGGTGACATCTTTCCTTAAACCCGGCCATAAATAACCTTTTTTGATGGCAGAAAGTAGCTTCTTGTACCCTGGGTGGGCATCATAAGGTTTCTTATGAAATTCATCCAATATCAATTGTTTGATGGAATTTTGATTAGGAACATATATTCGGTTTCTGAAGGTTAGCATTTTATCTAGATTTATTTCATAATCAATTGTTCCCCCTTATTTTGAGCTTCAATTTCCTACTGCCAAAGGAAGGCAATACTCTGGGTCCTTAAGGGATGCTTCCTTAATTATATCAGGGAGGTTTGATCGTACCTGATTGAATTGAACTTCATAGATACAATGTAATTTTCTATTTAATGCATCGGCTACTCGATTTTCTTTCCCCTTAAGGTGTTTCATTTCAAAGTCGAATGCACTCAAAAATGTTGTCCATCTGGCATGCTGAGCATTTAAGCTGGATTGGTTAAAGAAATTTGTAAGGCTGTTATGATCTGTTAATAACAAAAATTTATTTCCCAATAGGTAGTGTCACCACATTTTAAGCGCATGCACTACTTCTGTCAATTCAAGATTGTAGGCAGAATATCGTTTCTCATATTCTTTCAATTTGCGTAATTCATAGGCTATAACTTTTCCTTCCACGTCAATAGTTGGCCAACACCTTCCTTACTTGCATTTATGCAAACCATGAAAGATTTTTCTAGGTCTGCTACTTTTAGTATGAGTACAGTGGTAAGTAATTGTTTCAATCATTCAAAGCTTTGTTGACATTCAGCTGTCCATCGGAAAGTGCATCCCTTTTTCTGTAATGAGGTCATAGGAAAAAAGATTTTCGAAAATTCTTCAATGAACCGATAGTGGTAACTGGCTAAGCCTAAGAATGATTTAATATCAACAACATTCTTTGGGGTAGTCCATTCCATAATAGTTTTAATCTTTTTCAGATCCATCGTTATTCCCTCCGTTGATATAACGTGACCCAGATACTGTAGTTGACTTTTAAAAAAGTCACACTTGCTATACTTAACGTATAACTGATTGTCCCGTAGAGTCTACAACACTATCCTCAAATGCTTTTCATGCTCCTCCTGATTCTTAGAGTAAACTAATATGTCGTCAATAAAAATTAATACAAACTTATCTAAATATGGCTGAAAAATATCGTGCATCAGACTCATAAAAGTAGTTGGGGCATTTGTAAGGCCAAATGGAAATACCATGAACTTGTAATGACCATAACAAGTTCGAAATGCAGTTTTACAAATATCTTCTTCCTTTATCCTTATCTGGTGGTATCCGGACCTTAGATCAATTTTTGAGAACACATTAGCTCCCTACACTTGATCAAATAAATCGTCAGTACGTGGTAAAGGGTATTTATTTTTGATAGTCAGTTTATTCAACTGAAAATAATCAATACATAGCCTCAAGGTTCTGTCATTTTGCCATACGAATAGTACAGGGGCTCCCCAAGGGACACACTGGGGTGAATATAACCTTTATCCAGAAGTTCCTGAAGCTGCATTTTGAGTTCTGTTAACTTAGGTATGCTCATGCGGTAAAGAGCTCTGGAAACAAGAGTTGCACTAGGAACTAATTCAATTGTGAAATCAATATCATGCTTAGGTGGAAATCCAGGAATGGATTCAAGGAACACATTAACAAAATCCTGAATGACAAGAATATTTTCTAGGAAGTCATTTTACTCTTGGAATTTGTGTATCCTACTTGGACAACATAAATCTGACAAACCTTCCTAATGCATTTTCCCAGCTGGCCAGTAGTAATATGACGCAACTTAATAATTTTCTTGATTCCTTGTATTTCATTTCTTTGATTCGACTCAGTGAGATAACTTACAATCAAATAGAGACCAACATCCTTCCAACCAACCCATCCCTATTAGTATATCGTATGAACCTAAAGGGATTATATTAAGATCAACATAAATCAGTTTTCCTGAAATTGTTACAAGACAACATTCTGTGTTTGTAGTTACCGTTCTCTTTGCCCCTGTGGCTAATTGAACTAACCAAGGTTTTTGAAACTTACTGCTTTGCAGTTGACATTTCTATACAACCTTAGCACTAACATAGCTTAGGCTAACACCCAGATAAAAAGAAACAGAGACAGGTTGATTAGCGATCATACCTTTACACTTAATCATGGTGGGCTAGTACTATGTTTGATGATTGTACAAAGCAAGATTAGTTTTGGGCATACTCCTTGCCACCTCCCCAACCGTGGAAGCTTCTTGCATATTCAAAAGCTATTTTGTTCTGGCCCTATGCGAGAATCTTTTGTAATAATGGGGTTCTCCACATCCCCAGCATTGCAGAGGCTATTTCGTCTGCTAATCATTAACAAGTTTATTAACCCCCTCCGACTGTCTATTTTCAGTGTAGGTTGCAACCTTTGACTGGTTCCTTGCTGGAAATTTACTGAAGGGTCTTTATTGTATATTCCTTCCATTAGTAGTTTTTGTTTGTCTGCTTGGGGGTAAATTACTCCCCCTCCTGCCCAATCCTTCTTTAGATCCCTCACTCTTTTGTTTCATTTGCTGATAACAGATACGGTCTTTTCACACAGAATCATCCATTGTTCTTGGGTAATCAAATTCCAACTTTTCCTTCATAAAATTGGGTATGCTACTAATAAAACGCTGAATCTTGGCATTTTCTTCCTGCATATATGGTACATATCATAATAGGGAGGTAAATCGTTTTACATATTCATCCATGGTCAAGGTTCCAAACCTTAAATAATGGAACTCCTTTCCTTTTTCATCATAATAACGTTTAGTTAAATATCTATCTTTGCAATGCTTTTGAAATTTTTTCCACATAACTTGTTCTTTGTCAATTTTTCTCATAGTTTTGATTTCCTCCCACCAAAGTGTAGCCTTACCCCTTAATTGATAAACTTCCAGTCATGCCTTAAGTTTATCAGTGTAGTCATAAATCTGAAAGTATTTGCTCATGTCAATTAGCCATGCTTCTGCTGCTTCTTCAGATTCTCCTTCAAAGAGTGATGGTTTATATTTTTGAATTCCCCTTGTAATTCCAATTTCTGTCTTTTTGTCTTCTGTTGGTCGAAAAAATTATCTGAACATCCCTCTTCATCTTCCCCATGTCTTTTTGCCGACTCTTCATTATCATCACCATGATGGACCATCGGGGTTTTCTCCCTATCCTCAGCACTAGGATCTGGTCCCCTTTGATTATGTCGGTCGGATAGACTTTTAAGGATTCTCTCTTGTTCTTGCCGCAATCATTCATTATCCATCCTAAAGTTTTTCATCTCAACACGTAATTGTTGAATAGTTTCGAGTAGGGCAACATTGGCTTGCCAAGATTCCTCTCCTAGTTGTATCCATATGTCAGGGTTGGCCTCTACATAAGTTGCCTCTCATTGGTTCGATGGTCTAGGATTCCTCTACATTCTACTGTTTTGGTGTTAGTTTTTCTGTTCACATTCACATTTACTTAGTCGCTTATTACATTATTATGTTCTTTATATATATATATATATATATATATATATATATATCCCAGAAGTCTTAGTGTACGAACTTGAACTCCGATACCATTTGTAACATCTTACCATATTCAAACGGACAAATCACAACAATTAAAAAAATTAAAATGGAAATACTTTATAAATGCTAAACTTACCGTGCGATATTATATCCAACCCTTACCATGTGTTATTGGTTCACAATCTTATAAGCATTGACATAAAGCGATGGTTAATTAAATGAGTGTTGGGGTAATCGATGGATTTGACATTCTATATGCCATCATTGTACATCATTTTTTTTAATGGGAGTAATGTCAACAATAATACACTAATTGATTGTTGATCGCATGGTTAATATCATTACATGTAATCGCCAGAAGGCTTTGGTGGCTTGGGACACCTGGCTTGGTTTGCTCCCTCCAATCTGGGGTTAGCGATCTGACAGTCTTGAGTAACCAGGGTTTAAAATCGTAACCGCTCCTCCCACATTTAGCAGTCAGTGGTTTCATTTGTGTGGCATGTTTCCTCGATTTTCTGCTTTGCAACTAAAATGATCCTCCGCTGTGCAAAGAGGGTTTGTGCTTGTCCGTTCCAGTCTTGATGGGGGTTTATGCCAAGCTCCATCTAGCAGGTACTCTGTAACACCTGCTACCTCATTGCTTTTGGATGTTTTCCTCTTGCTATCAATTTCTCTTCGTGGGTACTCAGATGGGGATTCTATTCGTTCATTCCACTGTACAGGGGATACATACTTCCGCCGGCTTACTCATCTAGTTGAAGACAAACTTGGAGGCTTTCGGCCTTGAGAAGGTAAATAGAAAAGGTTATGACAACGTTTCTTCTTCCATTTTCTAGATTGAGCACTGATGATTGATTTCCTGGGTTTTAGGTGTAGGTGGCCTTCAACCTTCTGGAACCGATCTGACTCAGGTATTTTTTATTTTAAATCTTCTACAAATTAACTATAAGCTTGATGTTAAGGGTTTCTATTTCCTTTTTTGTTTCTAATTCCATTCTCTGTGCATTGATAGGTATTATTCTATGCTGGAATCACTCCTTTCGCAGCCATGGTGGCTTCCAATGCTTCTTTAGTGCTCATGGAACTGCATTCTTGTTTTCAGGTTGGTCACAATGTTGAGCCCTACGATAGTTTGTTCTATTCCAATGATTTCGCATAGTAGCTCTGCTTAATTTCTCCACTGGTTGTTATTCTAACTTTTCTTGGTGAAAGCATTCATCTTTGGGTAGAGGTTATGTGCCAGCCATAATCTGTATTTAATGTGTTGCTTAAAAGGGGTTTGGAGTACTCCGCGAACTAAGTTGGTTCCAGTTCTTCCACGGCATAGCCTGTGTGACTTGGTCTTGCCGAGGGTTTAATTTAAGTTAATTACTTTTTGATTGTTTGTAAAAGGGTCTGTAAATTCAGTTTTTAAGGTACTTCAAGGTTATGAATACAGTATTAACAATTATACGGGCTTAGGCTCCTTTTAAAATTCACATGGCTTCTAAATCTGAACTTATCATTCCGCCTCAATGGACTTTGTCGAATCTGCTTATGGTTTATTGTTTTCCTTTGAATAGATTATGAAATGAATAGATTGTTAACTTGTTTTCTTTCTGGGATTGAGTAACTATTATTCTGAACCTTGCATTCAATAATGAGAGTTTTCTTACGATTATTTTGTTTAGAGGAATTAACTGTGTTCTTGGAAATTTGGTTGCTTTCTATATATAAATTCTTGGTCCTCTGGTTTATAGTTACCTGGAATGAATTGAACTAGCTAACACGTAGAGTTATCACCTGTTATTAAATGTACAGTTTACAGAAATCTTGCATGATATAAACATTACTCTGTTACAGTAATTAGACCATTCTGTGTTGGCTATATCGAGCATAGATAATATTAGCAGTTCTCTGCCTCAATATTTACGATATCTGCTTTCCATCTCTATGATTATTAGATACAATTCTCTATTTTAAATATCATTTAATGCTCTAGTTATGCATAAACTGTCCTCTGTTCAAATCATAAATAGTTCTCTGAGTAGATATTTCTTACTAGCTTAAATTACAGAACTGACAATTCCAGTTTTAGCTAACAAAGTAATCACTGTGATATCATTTCTTTTAATAATCATTAAGGAAAATATTAGACTACTTATCTGTTCACTGCCTTAGTAATTATGTAATTCTTTTCTTTTCTTGGAAGGTCTCACCACCCAGCCGTGAGTCTGGCAATTACATCTAGACTCTCCCCTGACCTCTTCCTTCTCCACACAATAAAATGAGTATGTTGCACTCAGGTATCTTGGGCTTTAGGATGCACGGTCTAGCCTTAAGTCACATACCTCTCAGACTGTACTCAATACTTTCCCACTGGTTTATTCCACCAAGCTCAAGGAAATTTGGGCATCATTGTTTTTGTTCCCTTTCCCCATCTGATCTCCTTTTTCCAGCCCCTAAGCCTTCCTTCCATTCCTCCTTTGAGGAAGCAGATGAGTAATTGTTTTTTAATTGTCTCATGAGGTTAACAACTGTTGCTTTCAGTTCTTGTCAAAATACTTTAACTCCTAATTATTCATTAATCAGGTAACAAAATATGTCCTCGCCTCCCAACCTTAGTCTTTTAACATTCCATGTCAGACAAGGTAAAAATCTAAAGTAATAAGTAAAACTTGGTAACTAAAGTAAATGTTCATGCAGTGTGGGGTGTTACAATCACATATAATATGTAATGGTCTTCACACACATTTTCATAGAGATTACTTTGTTACAGTAGGAGGATCTGAGCAATCCAATCGTAGAACAGCATTAATTCTCTGCGAAGTTGTAACATACAAAATATATGTAAAAATAGGGAATTTTTGGGAGTTCTTAAATTATCGACTGCGATTGTTGTAAATTTGTGTCAATGTTTGATAGGAGTGAGGTACCAACCTTTTTTCTATTCTGTAATTTAAAACTGTATTGGTTTTTTAAGTGTATAATTTTTATCAAATTAGATTGTAAATTTTAAAATATTCCTAAATCAGATGAAGATGGTTGAAGAGATTTCTAAAACTTGTGAAATTCATCATCAAAATGATTTTTTTTTTTTAAGTTTTCCAGTCTGTTTTGGGATTAATTTGTTTAGAATCTAGCAGAGATTAATTGAAATCATATGTTTGATAGGTGAATTCTTTACAATCGAAGTGTCCCATGAGTTTTGAGGGTGCTAAATCCATATATATAATAAAAAACCCAGTTTGAACAACATAAATCAAGATTTCACAGCAATTTCTTTTATCGGATGAGGGCGATGGATGCATGACACAAAACTATGGAGTGGAATTCGAGTTCAACCAGTCTAGTAGTGCTAGCCACCATGATCAAAACCTAATGCACGGAACATTAGGTTATAATGGAAAGATCATAATAATGTAAAGGAAGATAGCGATAGTGGGATGATATCTATCAACCCTATAAAGATGTGGCATGAAGCTAGGGAGCCTTATGTTTATCAGGCCAAGTGTCGAGGAAAATAATCAAGGTGATGACAATAGAGAGTGTTATGTAATTGTGTTATTTCATCATTTATATTATTGTTGTATGTTTTTGTTTTCATTATTTCGCTAAATATTTCTAATTGTTGTTGCTCCCTCTGCTAACGTCTCTGCTACATGATTGACATATAAAATACACCAGTCTCATACATAAAATACATTTTTTTTATTAAATGAAAAATGTATTTATTAATATGAAAACATAACTTTCAATTAAAAAAAAATCATTGATGTGCCAAAAACATAGTTATGCACTAGCGTCGGTGCGCTATCAAATACAACAGCACCATAGACTGTGCCCACATACTTATGACACACCATTGTTGGTTCACAAATTAAAATTTTCATAGTGCTGCATAACACGTACGCACCAGTGTGCACATATAACATTTGCGCATTGGGATGGAACGTTCACGTTATTTAACGCATCGATATATAGTTATATTTTTAAATATTATTTAGGCAGTATGTTGGGTAAATATGGTATCACCAGTGCGATTAGAACATATTAAGCACATCACATTTGTGATGGTGATTAAGAGACATTTGTTTGAGTTTTAAATAGAATTGGTGATGCATTTTTGTTTCCTGTTTAGATTATGTAAAATAGATATCTATTTTTTATGTATTTGTAACTAAATTATTTAAAGTAGAAATGTCTTTATCATTGTGAACATGATGTAATATTAGCTAAGAGAAATGTGAAAAACATGAATTTTAGTGAATATCTCGTGATAATTTAATTTGTATTATTTAAACTGTATTATTTAACTCATATTTATTATTAAAAAGAGTTAAATCTAAACCAATACAATAGCAAATAAAAAACCAAAATAACATCAAAATATCATAGCTTTATTACTATAAAAAGATCAACTTGTCTCTTTAAGGGAGAACTTCAAATAGAGCAAACCCCCAACTATAGGTAACTTGATCACAAGTTTTATTTTACATTTCTTTATCCTTACCTTTAGAGAGAGAAATTTTTAATTTAAATTGGTATATGTTGCTATAAAGATTAAATTTAAATTGCCTGAAAATATCATAAGTTTAGTATAAAATAATTTTTATAGAAACTTAATTATTTAAGTTGTATTAAATCTAAATGAATTGCATTGTAAGGCGCTATACAACTTAGTATGGGAGGTATGGGAGGGATGTTGTCACATAATTACAATACTTCAATTTACACTTTAATCTTATATAATTTTATATAGAGATATAATGTAATAGAAAGTAAAAAAAAAAAAATAGCTTTTATTAGGAGGAAGAAATGAAATGAGTTAAAATACATAATTTACCTTTTACTACAAGGAAAAAATGTCTTTTTTTTACATGACAAGAAATAGTATTATTAATATTACATTATATGTAATTCATTCTATGTTCCATTTACATGTGATATATATATATATATATATAACAAATAATATTTTACTCACAACCATAAGTAAAGTATTTCAATGTCCATATTAAATAATATAATTTTATAGATATTTTATATAGAAAAAAACAAAGTAATTTAAATTGATAATTTTCTTGTATTTTCACTTTAATGAGAAAGATAGAGAGAATTCTTATTGCATTAATGGTTTCTTTCTAATTCAATGTATGCGCAATATTTGTAAAATTTTCAATGTTTAATATGGATTTGATATGTAATATTAAATTAGAAAATATTAATAATAAAAATATTTAAATCTATACATATAGGAAAAAATATGAGGGTGCATATTTTGACATTTTAATATGGAGAACGTGAATTATAAATCAAATATTTCAATGTCAACTACATATATATTAATATACCAACTATCTAGATCCACCAAGCGCCTAGAAGGATCAAATCTCTTTTCACTCAAAAAGATGTTTGCATGTCAAGAGGTTTGATCCCTCTCCACCCTTGGTAGATCCAGAGTTAACATGCATCTAGGCTGTAGGTTGTAAAAAAATTCTAACTTGAGTTTTTTAAATTTAACAATAGATCGAAGTTTATAAACAAATATTGAATTAGTTAAATTGTCTTTTTGAATAGTTTATTATTAATAATATTTTATATTAAAAATTGATTGAGTTACACATTTTCAGCTTTTTAAGAACTAACTAAATTATTTTACCTTTAATTATTTTATCACTGTGAGTATTGAAATATTTTACTAATTAAGTTAGATTGAACATCAATGAACTATTTAGGAAATAGAAAAATATTTATCGTAATTTTACAATCATAGTTTCAACCATACTAAACTCTGTAATTTATAAAAATATCTTTGCATTCTTTTTAAAGTAAGTCGTTTTACATGCAATTTCATAAGTACAAGTTTGATATAAATTCCCTAATACATAATCTATAATAAACAATTTCATAAAAATAAACATCATAACGATAATCATCTAACAAGCATAAATATCATCTAATATACACATTCAAATTCACTACCATCATCTAATTATATACACTTTTAGTAGCACACATAAACGTCATTAGTTAACACACAAACCTAATAATCTAACAAGGCATCACCATCGTGATCACATCTAACAAAACACAACGATTGTAATCTAACATCATCACCACACACATCCTCAAATTAATATGAATCTCATGTCAAATAACTTCTATCACATACACATTTATCTGCAAGCACATTAAATGAACATATCTAACATGATCTAACAATATACACATCAACACCAACATATAAATTAAGTACATAAATATGAAAAAAAATAATTCATTGTATATATATATATATATATATATATATATGCAAAGAACTCAAATAAGTGCAATCAAATATCTTATACAACCAACGTAGTAGTGCCTGTAGCCTGGTCTGCAATAGAAGACGATGGATGGTCAACCACTGCCTAATCAAGTACATATGTTGAACTCAAATGAGGTGGAGGCCTAAGAGGTGGTTGGTCTATAGTAGAAGGACATGGTTGGTCTATAGGAGAACGTGGTCAGTTTGCTCTGTCAGGAGAAACATACAACACATCTTCTAGCTCTGGAATCTCGACATCATCAGACGATTGACAAGAAAGTGTACTACTAGAAGGATCACCACCACCTTGACGACCATGATCTAATGGGTGGAACCACTAAAAGCATCAACATCACCAT
Source organism: Pinus tabuliformis (assembly GCA_031772625.1). NCBI lineage: Eukaryota > Viridiplantae > Streptophyta > Pinopsida > Pinales > Pinaceae > Pinus > Pinus tabuliformis. Next base: position 498,973,983 of record CM062811.1, on the reverse strand, counting down.
CCTCATAATCATGATCATAATCATCACCCTCATTACCATGATCATGATCATCACCCTCATCATCATCATGAACACCCTCATCATCTGATGGATGTGTTGTTGCATGATTCACTACAGCCCTCATCTGTCAGTAAAGTACTAGATTTGATGGCATGCCGTTAGGTCTTGTAGAGATCCAAGAACATTAGATCCACATTTATATCTCGAAGCCTCACAGGGCAGACTCCTTGTCAAACCAAAACTCTCGCTAATCTGTCACAGTAGTCCATTCGAAATCACATAGCAGGCTCTGCCCCCATATGCCCACACCCTCCCGAGGATGTGCCTCACCCTCACCCTCTTGGGTCTCGCTCATCTCCTCATGTCCACCATCCAGCGGTGGGGGAGGAGTCATGTCCCCATCATATGAGACGATGTCTATAAAATATATAGTACACAAAAATTAGTAGACGATTTCATTAAACAATTTAATAAAACAAGTTAAAGAACATGCTAGAACAGATTTTATTCTAATTCATTAAAATAAGAAAATGAAACTAGATTAATTCAAAGAAAACACTAATATTACCTCTATCATATGGAGGCTCAACCGTTGTAAATAAGATGTTGAGACACCCTCTCCAATGAATCCCTATGTATGGATATCCCAACACGACAAAAGCATGGTCATCCACACTAGGTAATAACGCTAGTGTCTCATCTGAAATCCTGGTCGGAAACTCCGACATGCCTCTATTGGGCGTCATTTTCCCCCACATGCACATTTGGGCCTCAGTGATCGGACTAGGAGGGAGACAATCAAATTTACGTCTCGTCTCTGGAAACCTCTCAAAAAATAAACAAAAAATTTTGAAAGAAAAAGGGAAGGTCTCTATCCCCTATCTCAAAAATGCACGACATCTATCTAAAGTCATGCAAAAATGTCTCAAAAAAATGGCAGACCTTCTGATGCAATGTGGCACCTGAATCAAAGAATCAACATAATACAAAAGGTAGAAACTAATGCACTTCCCATCACCACAAGGATGTACAATGGTGTTGACAAATAATGAGAGGCACCTGGCCTCCTCTGTAGCAAAAGACAAAATCTATGCTTGTCCACAAACCTGAAAATATGATGGACATATTGCATGAGGCCCGACATATCTCTGAGTGTATGCAAGTTGAATCTCAGTTGCAACAACATGGGGGACATCAGGGAACTGGGGAAAATACTCCCCTCTCCTAGATAGGTCAGTGATAAAGTGTATGTCCTCCTCAGTGGGCCTATACCACAACTCAAGACCGACACGAAAATCTTGTTTTTGGATATTCCATTAGCGGATTAGATGCACCAATTAGACAGAGTGTGCCTTCATGGATGTACCCTCCTCATAGTACTTGAGGAGGCCTGCATTCCTCAATATCACTCGGGATGGTGGAGTAATAGGGAAAGAATATAAATCCCTCTCCCTCTCTCTCGCCTGCCATGGTCAGACCATATTGTATGGGTCCGCCTACTGCTCCTGCTCCTGTTGTTGCTCCCTCTGCTGATGTCTCTACTACATGATTGACATATAAAATACATCAACCTCATACATAAAATATATTTTTTCTTTATTAAATTAAACATGTATTTATAACTATGGAAACATAACTTTAAATTTAAGAAAAAAATAATTACCGGTGCACTCAAAACATTGTCATGCACCGGCGCAAGTGCGCTTTCATCTATAATCGCACCAGTAATGGTGCGCACATAAGTATGAGACATTGCAGAAGTTTTAGAAATTTAAATTTTTATAGCGATGCGACATACTTGTGCACCAGTGCAAACGTATAACTTGTTGGCACCGGTATGGTACGTTTAGGTTATCGAACGCACTGAACTATAGGAATATTTTTAAATATTTATTTGTAGTGAATTTGGTAAATATAAACGCACCGGGAGTGATGCACCAACATATAATATGTCGTGTCTTTCCTAGTGTGTTTATATTTACAAAATGCACCACCACAATGGTGGTGTGTTATGTTCATGCACCGAAACACAGTGCACCCTGTAAATTTACAAGGCACACCACATGTCAATTTTTTTTGTTGTTGCAAAAACAATGAGAAATTCAACCTAATTTTCAATTCTAATCTGCTGAAAACTTAAATTATAAATAAATGTGGAGATTACTCAAACATTTGGTCTTCAGGGAGGCATTGTGGGCACGTAATGGAGAGAAACAAATTTTCACATCATTTGAAAAAATTGGAAACTCAAATAGTGAGCATGGTATTGAAAGGTGGCGAGCAAGAGAAGCAATGATGTTAGGGTGCTTTCACATGGAAAGAGTGACACCGGTGCTTCAGAGCTCTCCCGCACTATAGATGGTAAAAATGAAAACTATGGCCGGGAGGGTTCTTTATATTTAACCCTTGTCCAATGCATTTGGCGAAGTGCACCAGGGATGGTTGTATCCAAAAGCATCATGTTTTTTTTTTTTTTTTTTTTTTTTTTTTTTTTTTTTAATTTAAAATTATTGTGGTGCTTTATCAATATGCATTGGGGCTTTATGTTACCGGTAACGGACCGGTGTCTTGGTTTTACAATAACACTAATTTCTTTTTAGAAATTAGAAATTGTCAATCGGTTCGCTTAATAAGATGCACTGGGGTGTTTTTCTACATTTATCGCATCATGATATCATTGTTGAATAGCACTGACACGTCTTACTATATGAAGGAGTCTGGTGCTAGTGAATATTCAAGCACCGGTGCGTTTGGGTATATAGCGCATTGTGGTTTTTTATTTTTATTTATTTTTTTAATTCTATAGTGCACCACGTTATATGAAGCTCTAGTGCGTGTATGTATAATAAAGCACCAATGCACTTGAATAATTTAGGTGCACCGTCAAAGAAACATTCGCTAAAACATCCGCCTGCCCATCTCTACTAGTGACCTTTCCTACAAATGAATTTTTGGGCTATTTTTATAGGGGCCTCCGTAAAAATATCCATTATAAGGTCTTTTCCTTGTAGTATCTCTAGTTATTAATATTATTTTTCTATAAATTTACTACTCCCAAGTTTTTCCTCCTAGAACTTTCTTGTATCTGGTTGATTTATAGCCTATTTGAATGTGTGTATCTACTTGAAGACTAATATTGTGTTTGGCTTGGTTAATTTTAAAGTGAAAAAAAAAATCTTTGCTTGCATGATACAACAGAAGAATATTGTTTTTTCCCAAGGTATCGAGAGAGAGAATTGGAGATTACTGTAATTCTCTTTGGTAAGTATTCTTTGTTAAGCATTTTGATACCCCAATTTCTAGCTTTTGAACTTATGTTTTATATAAATATCGTGCATAAATATTTGTTATTTTAATTAAATTATATTTTGAATAAAATTCTTTAGTTTATATTAATATGTATAATAAATATTACATGCATTTTATACCAAAAAGGGTCATATATAGACATACACTACATACATAGTGTTGATAATGATTTCAATTGTGATATCAAGAATGAAGCCACTTAGTGCCAAGAAGTAAATATGTATAAGGTTGCACAAGCTAGGATTTCAAAGAACATAACATGAAATCATCACATTATTTGAATATCAATCATTTATTCAAATATATCTCTATACTTCCTATGTGATATTGCAAGTATATTTTATTATGAAGTTCTATAACAATTAGTATTTGAACATTTTGTGAGTCTTGTTTCTTTGCCATTTTCAGATGAAGGAATATTGCAAAGAACTCAACTCTATTGTTTGTATATTCTCCAACAATATATTTTAAAACGATAATAGCCCTTGCCCCACACGTACCTGGGGTTTCTTGAAAGGCCCCACCAAATAATTCTCAAGCCTTCTCATAATCAATGTTTGGATCTTTGTGCCTTTTCTTGCAATGGCCTTCAACTTACTTAAAAAAAAAAATATGGTTTTATTTGCTACTTGTGTAGGGGTCATATCAATCCATTAAAAGATCTTGTTATTGCTAGAAAGCCAATTTTCCCTATAGTACAAAGTAAGGCATGGCCTTATAGGCTATTTATGATTTATAGATTACAATAGAGGTGCAATAGATACTTTATGTTGTGCCAAAATATCTGATGTCCAAACAATTTAGAAATATATAAGAAAATTTCTCGAAGATGAGATATAAAAGCAAAGGTGTTGTATCCATTTCCATGATTCCTAGCTGATTTAACTTAACTAAGGAAAAAAAAATTCCTTCTATTCCTCTTAGCTACAAAATGTCATAGTTCATGTGAAAGTAAATGTCTGGAAAGTTTGTAATTTAGGGTCCTAGGCACAAATGTTATCTTGGAAAAGTGATTCTGAATCATTAAAACTAAGAAAACTACTTTGAATGTTAATTTCTAATTCAAATAGTGGGCATAGTTGAATATTCTTCATATTCGGTTGTGTTCTCAAATGAAGGACCTGGAAAACTTCATATTTCCATTAAGCTAGAGAAGCAGAGCAGATGTGACCAGGGTTTACGTCTACGGCAGTGGGTTTCTCTCCATGGATCGGTGCAGAGGAGGGAGCTCCACTCCCTCCTATAAGGAAGCAGTGGCTAACAAGAGTAAGAGGTCTCCAGAGAAGGGAAAAGGTGAGGCGGAGGTAGGCAGAAATAACAAGGAGAAGGTCTCAGAAAGCATCAATGCGAAGGAGCAGGATGGTACAAAAGACAAGGAAGAAAATGAAAAATTATAGGGAACAAAAGACAAAAATCAGAAGAGTCAGTGCAAACCCAGAGCTGAAATTACTCCTAGAGTAGTTTTAAATAATCCAGTGCTGCAAGAGCATAGAGAGCACATGCAGACTTACGCAATCATATGCAAATTCATGGGGCTATGGCCCACTGAAAAAGCCTTACAAACATGGATAAGATACCACTGGAAGCCCAAAGGTAGCATTGATCTACATCTGGAGTCCAAAGGTTTTTTTACGGTGTTGTTCACTAACATTGAGGATAAGGATAGTGTGTTTGAAGGTGGGCCCTAATTCTTTGCAGTAGTAAGGCTTTATATGAGACCATGGACATTGATCTTCGTTCCAGAGTGGGAAAATTTTACTTCGGTCCCTGTTTGGGTAAGACTATATTCTCTACCTCTCGACTGTTGGCAATCTGAATCCCTTGCAGCCATAGGCAATTAATTAGGATGATTTATCAAAGCCTCTGAACCCACAAGGAGGGGAAAATACACTTCCTTTGCTAGGATTTGTGTGGAAATGGACCTATTTGGAGCTCTCCCAAATGAAGTCATCTTGGAGGTTTTTGATGAGGAATGGGTGCAAACAATCGACTATGAACATATTCCATTTAGATGTCGTAGATGCCATGAACATGGGCACCTTCTAAGAGAATACCCCCTCAGTCAAGCAGATAACAAAAGAAAAATGAACACAATGAAAGACTCAGAAAGATTTCACAAAGTTGTTCGTAAAGGGAAAAGCGGAAAAAAAGGGGCAAACCAATATCAAGCTGAAGGAAAAAATGGTATCCAGAATTAGTTCCAAGTTCTTGAAGAGGTGGAAGAAATAACAGTAGAAGATCAAGCAATACATGAAGATAATGAGAAGAAGGAGAAGGAAAAGGAAAGAGATCAGATGCAGGAAACCGAAAAACAGAAGGGGATTAGGTTGCGTGAATTAGAGCTGGAAATGGATCAGGATATGACCCAGAGTGATATGGATATGGAGGATAATGAGCTTCAGGAGATTCTAGACAGAGAAAACCTAGATCTAGAAGGGTTCTTGGCTCAGGGAACAACTGGTGGGGTAGAATCACTATCGCAAGAAGAATTCAATCGGATTCAGGAGCTATTCCTATGGAAAACCCAGGCAAAGGGTTTAGAGGGTGTAAATAAATTTGTAAGACAGAGAAATGACGAGATGAAGGTAGCGAAAATGACTTCAGGGTTAGCACCGAGAAATCCGGGGAGAAAAAGAGGGAGGAAAAAACAAAACGGGCTACTAATGGAATGTGGAAAACTTATGGTGAACTCAGGTAAGATGAAAGACCTAACCAATTACTCCTTTACCAATCTTTAATTATGAAGTTCACAACTTGGAATATCAGAGGTCTGGGTAGCAAGAGAAAACAGAGAATGATGAATAATAGAATGAAACAGGCAGCTCCGGATATTATTTTTGTCTAAGAGACAAAATGCTCCATTCATAAATTAAGGAAAATCCATAGTAAATGGCTTAGCAGATTTGAGTTTCTAGAAGTTAAAGCAGAAAATACAGCAAGGGGCATCCTCACACTCTGGAATCCCCAAAAAATGGGTATAATTGATGCGGAGGCATCTAGGAATTATTTATCAGTAGTTATACAGCCAGTCGGAGACAGAGACACTTACCTAGTCACGAATGTTTATAGCCCTCAAAGGTTAGATGACAAAATCAAGTTCATAGACTCCCTGGTGGATCTACGAGTTAGATATGAAAGACTACCTTGGTTCCTAGGAGGAGACTTCAATATGATCAGATCTCTCTTGGAAAAAATAGGAGGTACAAGATCTCTTAATAAAGATTCTGTAGCCTTCCAAATCTTTTCAAAAAGCATGAACCTTGTTGATATTGAGACACACAATGGCCTCTGCACCTAGAACAATAAAAGAGGAGGGGACTCACAGGCAGCCTCCAAGTTGGATAGATTCATGATCTCTGAAGATCTCATGCTCATAGATAAGGAAATAATAGCAGGAATTCTTCCATTTGGAGGCTCATATCATTGGCTGGATCAAATGGAAATAAAGGGCATAGGAACCCCAAGAAATAGACCTTTCAGATTTGAAAATATGTGGCTTTCTCACCTAGAATTCATTGGTAACATCGAAGAATGGTGGGCCGAGGATCTGCAAACCCAAGGATCATCAATGTTCCTGCTTCACAAGAGATTAAAGTACATCAAACTGAAGCTGAAAGCCTGGAATAAGAATGAATTTGGTAACATTTTTGTAGGAAAGAAAGCAGTGGAAAATAAAATAATGGAGCTCAACCAAGCTTTGATCAAGGAAGGTTATGACAAGGACAAAAATGACCAAGTAGAGAAACATCACCAAGAGTGGGAAAAGCTGTGCTATCAAGAGGAAATTTTTTGGAAACAAAAATCAAGAGTTCAATGGCTAAAATAAGGGGAGAGAAATACAATTTTTTTTCATAAATCTACTATAGCAAACAGGATTTACAACAAAATCTCTTTGATCAAGGATGCGGAGGGACAGATACAACAATCTCATGAGAAGATAGAAGCAGTGTTAGTTAATCACCTCTGAGGTATTGCTCAGGAAAACACTTTAGACAGGGACCCTTTCATCAAGAACCTCATAAAGCATATCCCCAAGTTGGTTTCCAGAGAGGATAACTGTAATCTTAACAGACCGGTTACCGAAAAGGAGGTTAGTGAAGTCCTCAAGGAAATGAAAAATGGTAAGGCTCCAAGTCTGGATGGATTCAATGTAGATTTCTTCAAAGCTTGTTGGAATATTGTCAAAGAGGATATTATAAGGGTTGTGGAGGACTCCAGGCTGAACAGAACCATTTTGAGAGCTCTCAATACCTGCTTTATCTCCCTTATTCCGAAACAGGATAACGCCCAAACTCTAGAGAAGTACAGACCCATAGCTTTATGCAACGTGGTTTACAAGATAATCTCCAAAGTTGTGGTCAATAGACTTAAACCTTTAATGCCTTCACTGGTTTCGGGGGAACAATCAGGTTATGTGGAGGGCAGACAAATTCTAGACAACATCATACAAGCACACGAGGTGGTACACTCGTTAACCAGTGAAAGGAAATCGGGTATGATAATGCAACTGGACATTGCCAAAGCTTATGATAAAGTAAGTTGGACTTATATCAAGAAAGTACTTGTTGCGTTTGGTTTTGACCATAATTGGATCAGATGGGTCATGGCCGTGGTAACCTCCTCCAGCTTTTCAATTTTAATTAATGGCTCTCCCTCGAAACTTTTTCTACCTTCTCGAGGACTCAGACAGGGAGATCTGCTCTCTCCTTTTCTCTTCATACTCATTATGGAAGGGTTGGGGCGGTCCATCAAACATGCTAGAACTATAGGAAAAATTCAAGGACTACAACTTTCGGAGAATGGACAAGCGTTGACTCATCAACAGTTTGTAGATGATACCATGTTACAAGGAATTCCCACGGTAAAGGAAGCGCTAGCTTACAAACAAATTTTGAAAGACTTTGCTTCAGCTTCAGGTATGGAATTTAATCTCTCCAAATCTAAAATAATTTTCTTTAATACATATATAGCCATCCATAGAAATGTCTCTAGAATCCTTGGATTTCAAAGAGACTCTCTCCCCTCTAAGTATTTGGGAGTTCCTCTAATGGATAAACCAATACTCAAAAGCATTTGGGAACTGTTGATCATTAAGATGCATGATAAGGTCAGGAAATGGGCAAACAGGGCTCTAAATCCGGCGGGTAGACTGGTTCTCACAAAGGCAGTCCTATAAGCCATCCCTGTCTTCATGTTATCAGCTCTCTCAGCTCCCAAAGGAGTCTTACAACAATTTAGAAACATCCAAAGAGATTTTCGTTGGGGCAAAGAGGAAACAAGGAAAAAATGGGCTTTAGTCTCATGCGATAAGACTTGTAAACCCAAGAACCAAGGCAGTCGTGGGTTGGATGATATAGAGATTCTAAGTAAGGTTCTAGGGGTCAAACTTTGGTGGAGGTGGGTTAAGGATCCTAAGGCTCAATTGGCAAGCATTTGGAAGGAAAAATATGCCAGTGCTTGGCTTTCTCATGATATCATAAGAATTTCTGGAAATATAAAGGGCTCTCCCATTTGGAACAAGGCCTGGGAGAACAAAGAGGTTGTCCAAAAAATCTGTTTCTGGGATATCAGAGATGGAGAGCTGGCATTATTCTGGGAGGACAAATGGAAACAAGAACCAATTCTTTTGACAGAAGAATTTATGGACCTCAAACAAGAGACAAACAACCAAAGATTATGGAAAGTCAAGGACTTTTGGGAGCATTCTCACAACACAGAAAAATGGAGAACATGGAAGGAAATAAAGGTTAGAGATAACAGGACCCTGAACAGTAAAGCAGAAACCCTTAAAAGGTTGGTGGATCAGAGGATGATTCTAGTTTCTGAAGGGCAGGACCAACTAAGATGGGGCATGAACAAAGAAGGCAATTTCAACATTAAGGAAGCGAAAGGGATTCTCCTTGGGATGGTAGCCCAAACTACGGACGGAACTTGGCAAAAGCTATGGAGGCACAAGGGCTAGATGAAAATCAAACTCTTTATGTGCATGTTTCACCATAGGAAAATCTTAACCTGGGATAATATCAAGAAGAGAGGTATACTGGGTCCCTCTAGATGCCAACTCTACGAAGTCCAAGAGGAGACCTTTGAACATCTTCTCAATAGGTGCATTTTCACCTCCACGTTATGGGATTTTTTTGCCACCATCTTCAAACAGTCAGATAAAGACAAAAGCAACATCACAAATACCTTGACTAATTGGAGGGATAATTTCTCAGATTGTGAAGTCCTTAACTCTGCCTGGGCTTTGTTACCAAGTTTCATCATATGGAATGTGTGGAAAGAGCAAAATAGAAGAATATTCAAAGACGAGAAGAGTTCCTCTCTTCGCGTGTTGGAGCAAATCTCAAGACAGCTTAAGGAGATAGTCAGCACTATAGTTAGGGACCTCCCTAAAAATCCTCCCTGAGAAGCAGAGATTTCAATTCTCAGGCAGTTAGGCATGCAAGGGCTAAGACCGCAAGTTATAGACAAGAAAATAAACATCAGGGTACTGGGTAAAGATTTCTGGAATCCTCCCCCAAAAGGTTTTTTAAAGTATAATATCGACGGAGCTTCAAAGGGCAACCCGGGCATGGCAGGCTTTGGTGGGGTTCTTAGGGATGAAGATGGAAGCATCATCTCCGTCTTCTACGATCATCTAGAAAAATCCACCAACAACATGGCGGAATTAATAGCATTGGAACAAGGCTTGGAATTTCTGAAACAGAACAATCACCAAAATGTAATAATAGAAGCGGATTCAATGTTAGTCATCAATGCGGCCAAAAGAATCAGTCATGGAACAGGGCCAGAGAAAGTCTCAAAACATTGGAGGCTAATACAGGTTCTCCAGAAAATCCAGGGACATCTTCAGGGACTTCACACTCATAGATTCATCCATGTTCGTCGAAATGCTAACAAGCTAGTGGATATTCTGGCCAACCAAGGTGTCAGATGTAAAGATAGTAGAGTTTTGATGGATTGGCCTGCAATGCCATCGAGCAACCTAAAAGAACTCTGCCATAACTAGGAGGAAGAGGACAAAGAAGTGTATAAGAACAAAACTCAGGAAGCTAAATAACAATGATCGGTTTTTGGCATGCTTCACTTTTCGAGTTTGACAAGCCTTTTGAGGAAGATCGGTCAGGGGCGGCCTCAGCTACTATGGGAATCTCTCCCATGCTTAGGCTCGAAGTCAGGTGCAGGATCATCTCTTTCAAGTGGGAGGAGAAGGGGAATAGAAGACGGTGGGAATATTTTCAACAGTTTCAGTGGTGGAACACTAAACTGCTTCCAAAGCGGTTTAAGTGCAATCGCACCACCTTTGTACGAAAGGCAGTTTTGAACTTCGGGCAGTGATCACATACAAATCTTGACATGTGGATGAGGGTTGGGCCAGAAAACCACCCTCATCACGCACTAAAGAGAAATCACTTGGGCCGTGCGAGGGTTCAGTTCCACTGTTCGATGGGATTTAGCAGATCTATGGTCGGAATTAATTGCAAGGTTTAGTAAGGTACGGGGGTTATCCTTTGGGCTTCTTCTTGTCACCTTTTTCTTCTCAGGGGTTGGTTCTCTTAAGATGTTTTGTTGGTGGTGTCTTCAAGGTAGGATTAGGTTGGTGATGACGTGGATTTTGTGGAGTGGGACCGTGGATCCTGTGAGTCCCGTGGTTTATTTTTGCATGTTTTCAAAGGGTTGAGAGTGATGAAGTCTTAGTTTATGTCGAGACCGATCCTTGCAAGCACATTACCACTCAGTTTGGTGGCTTGGTGTAAATTTTGTAAATTATGCTTGTTTTATTTAAATAGAAGGCACTACTCTTGCTTAAGAAAAAAAAAGAATGTTCTTCATATTCAAAACAATCTCTTATTGTTTCTCAATGGATATTTTTAATCCTTCATATACAAAACAATGGCTTATTGTTTCTCAATTGAACTTATCAGAAAAGATAAATTTTTTATTTCCATTTGTTCTTGTTTGGAGATCTCAAATATGCCATAACTTCTCACATAATTCTTTAAAGGGTGTTAGCTCAATTGAAGAGCACCTACCTTATAAGCAGGAGGTTGGTGGTTCAATTCCACTGTGCCCTAACATGAATTAATCAATGGTATTGTAATTTATTTTTAATTAAATACATTTTATATTTATTTATTTCAATGGTGATTTATTTTTCTAGATTCATTGTTTTGTAGTCTCTCTAAAGAGACAAAAGTGATATTGTATTGTCTTTAAATATAAATTTTTATTCTCTAGAGAGACAGTAGCTAGGATTAAAGACAATACGCCTTTAATCCTAATTATTGTCTCTAGAGAGACAAAAATTGAATTGTCTCCTAAGGGACAAAAATTAATTTGTCTTATGTATTGTCTTTATATAGACAAATTTTTAAGACAATAATTTGATACACTCACATAAAGATAATATTTAAGACAATACACAAGTTTTTTTTGTCTCAATTTAAGACAATTTACGCAAACATTGTCTCAATTATTGTCTTAAAACCCCCATCTATGTGTTGTAGTGCCAAAAACCCCGCGACCCTCCGCATATTGATAAACGTTCTCCTTGGGCTTTTTTTGATGGTGCTGCCCAGCAACAGGGGTGCGGGGGTGGTTTTATTTTATACATCAATGAACATCATTTCTATAAAGTCCGGATGGGTTTGGGGATTGGCTCAAACAATTTCGCTGAACTCATCACACTTCGTCATCTCATGCATTTCTCATTGGGGCATAATTGCATGAACATTCATATATTTGGAGACTCGAAGATCATCATAGATTGGTTCAACAATATTACTGTTTGTCACACACATACACTCAGTAACATATTGGATGAAATAAATATATTGAAGGCACAGTTTATTGACATTACTTGCAATCATATCTACAGGGAACACAACAGCAGTGCCGACCAACTTTCCAAGGAGGCCACGACACTACCCCGAGGAGAGTGGATGATTCAGGAGCAGCACGGGTCAAATGCATATCAATACTATCATCGACCTTATATAGACCCACATTACCATAGGGCAGTTAGCCCATGAGATGCAATATCAGACAAAATTTTTGTTATCATTTGGACAGTTTTTTGTATACAGTGGACAGAATCTTTTTTACAGAGCCCTGCGTGGCAAATATGTACATATAAATAGAACAACTATAAACGAACATCCTGCGTGATGTTTCTGGTTATATACTGATATTATAGACCATATACTGAGCCCACAGAAGGCTGACTGACTCTATAGCATATGCATAGTGCATCTACAATATGTAATTTTTCAAGTTAATGAAAGATTACGATTTTTCCAGTGGAAAAAAAAAAATGTGTTGTAGTGCCAAATACCATGACTACAAAAGTTCCTAAAAATCAACAACTAAAGATTGTCTACCTTTCAATTTTTTATTTTATTTTTAATCTAATTTCCAAATATTTGTTTTTTAAGTGTCTTTCAAACTAGTCATATTTTTATCATAATTTATTTTTGAACTTAAAATTACCAATTAATAGATATTATGAACTTGATAATTAGTACACGTGAAAATAGAAAAACTTAAAATCAACTCTAAATTCAAAAGTAGAATTACATGATTTTTTTTAAATTATTAATTATTTTTTTAATAATTTACATTAAAAAATTTAAATCGAGAAAACACCTATTTTTATAATTTTTTGGTGTAAAATTAATTAAGTAGAAAAAACACTTTTATGTAATTATTTTTTTAATAATTTACATTAAAAAATTTAAATCGAGAAAACAACTATTTTTATAATTTTTTGGTGTAAAATTAATTAAGTAGAAAAAACACTTTTATGTAATAAAAAAAAAAAAACCAATTTTTTCTTAAAAACTAATTGAGAAAATTTTCTTTTTTCTTTAAAGAGGAAAAAAACCCTAAAATACTAAATTTTTAACTAGGAAAAAATGACTAGAAACCAAAAATATTTGAAAACAAAAATTTCAAAATTTAAAATAATAATAGTAATAAAAAACAAAAGATCTTGTCCACAAGGTCTTAGATAGATGTTGGTCGAGTGTTATGTTAAGGTACTCCTTGATGTGAAGTTATCAGTTCAATTCCCCACCCCAATTCGGGTGATATATTAGACATTTTGAAAATTTAGTTTTGCCAAGCTTACAAAAAAAATCTTAAAAAATAAAATAACTAAAAAGCAAATAGAAAAATAATAATAATAATAATAATAATAATAAAAACTAAAAAAAGCAATAATATTAAAATATAAATACATTAAAAATAGAAAATAAAATAAAATAGAAAATAGAAAATAAAAACAAATTAATCATACATATAATGGTAATTGGTGGATTAATAATTTTAAAGGATTCTTTTGGACAAGACTCAAGGTCAAATCACAATCATTGTCACTATCCACTGCAATATCAAGATATTTAAATTGTCCTACCCCTTCAAGATTATAGAAATTAGTCGTCGTGATTTCCAACATGTTCAATTTTTTTCCACACAAGCTATCATGTCTCTGAAAAATAGAACCTCGGTGGAGGGGAATTAAACCCACTAGCTACCACTCGAGCTAATTTTCTTTGAAAACAAAAATAAAAAACAAAAAAAAAACCAAAAATAAAAATTGAAATACCCATATTGCAAATAATGAATAACAAGGGTACTATTGTAGGTGTGATGTCAGACATCAAGTAATAACCCACATGGTGTGTCACGTGTGGTTCATGGAGTGGTGCCTGGCATCACACTCACACCACTACCCCTATTATTTATTGTTTGCAATATAAGATGAATAACATGGATTCTAATGTATGTGTGATGTCAAAAATTGTTCTACAACCCACCTATCACTATTGTGTGGTTGTAGTGACGTTGTTTGGTCCATGGAGTGGTGTTTGATATTGCACCCACATCACTACCACTATTATTAGTTGTTTGCAATATAAGTTTTTCATTTTCATTTTATTTTATTTCATTTTTTAAGTTTTTTTTTGTTATATATTTATGTTAGATCTTATACTTTTCTTTTTAATCTCTATTGCAAATGAGAATGTCTTCTGGATTAATCAAATCACTAGGATTTTGTCAACGTTTCAAACCAGCTAATGTGGTTCATCCTCGGGGCAAAGGTGAAAAACTCAATCAATCCTAAAGTATAAATAGCAAGGATGCATGAGGGTCCAGAATTAGTTATTAAATTAATTAAATTAATATTTAGTTTAAACTAGTTGTTAGAGATAAGTTATTTTATAATAATATTATAAGAATTAATCAAATAAAATAATAATAATAATAATACAAGGGTTAAAAATTGTATAGAAAGTATTAGAATATTTATAAGTTTAATGATTTTATTAATATAAATTAATTGATTATTTTCTTTATATTAAGAATTTAAATATAAGAAATTTCATTAAAATAAGCCTATATTCTTATTAAAATTGAATCAAAATAGAATAGAATAAAATAACTAATGAAATTATAAAAGGAAAATAATGTATTTTTTTATACATATTATTTATTAAAATAAAAATAAAATAAAAAAGAGGAGAAAGAAGAAACAAGAGGTGAAATCAAGAACAGAGGGCCGGAATATAGATCTTACTTAATTTCTAACCATCATCTATGTTGATATTGATTGCATGCTTCTCAATCTCAATAGCCTCTCTAAGCTTCCTATGGTGGAAGTGATCAACCCTAGCAATGACTTTGGAATCCTCAATGCAGACATGGTGCTTGGATTTCTCCACATGTTCAGCTAGAGCTAATGAATGGGAACAATTGTGCCTAATCTCTGCAACATGCTCTTGGATTCTTTGGTTAATGGAGCGATCAATTTCTCCAACATAGGGAATATCACAGGAAAAAGGGATCAAGTAGACCCCTTTCATGTCTATAGGGTCAACAGGGTCTTTAACATATCTAAGAGAATCTCTAAAGATATTAAGGGGTTTGGATGAAGTAGAAACTCTATTCTTTTTAAGAATATGGGAAATTCTGCTAGTATCCCTTGGATAAACAAAAGTTGGACCTTAGAGATATGATCATCATGAGCAGTCTTAACCCTTGATTCTTTACAGGCTCTTTGAAAAGCCTTGAGGCCTTGAGTTCTGCTATATCCATTATTTTCAAAAACTTTAAGAAGATGGGATTTTTCCTTTTCCAGGAGATTCTCATAAAAAATTCTCAAAGCATGGGTTGCAAGAGTGCTAAGGACCCCAAATGTTTGTGTTGGAAAATGATGAGAATTGGCATGATGATATTGTTCTGCGTGATTTTTTTTGCAACAAACTCGGTGAGAAACGGAACCATCATTCATTCTAGAGAGGAGGATGTCAAGGAAAGAAAAACACCATGTCTGCATTGAGGATTCCAAAGTCATTGTTAGGGTTGATCACTTCCATAGGAAGCTTAGAGAGCTTATTGAGAATAAGAAGCAAGCAATCAATCTCAACATGGATAATGGTTGAAAATTAAGAGTTAGATTCTAACTCTTTCTTCTTAATTTCACCCCTATTTCCTCTTTCTCCTCTTTTTTATTTTAATAAATAGGATGTATAAAAATTACATTATTTTCTTTTTGTAATTTCATTAGTTCTTTTATTTTATTCTATTTTAATTCAATTTTAATAAGAATATAAGGTTATTTTAATGAAATTTCTTATATTTAAATTCTTAATATAAATTAAAAAAAAATTATTAATTAATTTATATTAATAAAATCATTAATTTTAAAAAGATTCTAATACTTTCTATACCATTTTTAACATTTGTATTATTATTTTTTACTTAATTAATTTTTATAACATGATTATAAGCTAATTTATTCCTAACTATTAGTTTAGAACTAAATAATATTTTAATTAACTTAATAAGTAATTCCTAATGACTAATTTTGGAACTTGATGCATCCTTGCTATTCATATTTTAGGATTGATTAATTTTTCACCTTTTTCTTGAGGATGAACCACATTAGTTGGTTCTAAACATCGACCAAATCCTAATGATGTGATTAATCCCAAAGATATATATATATATATATATATATATATAATGGTTTTTAAATTTATTTTAGTTTTTTATTTTCTTATAAATATTTTTATTGGTAAGTTTTTTTCTCTCAAAACAACAATTATTATTATTATTACTATTATTATTAAATAAGTTATTTATTTATTTTGATGGTTGGTTTTTTGGTTATTTTAAAATTTATTTGTTTATTTTTATTTACTTTTTAAATTTTGTTTAATTTAATGTGTTTTAGTATTTTTTTTATTTTTTAATTTAAATTTGATTTACTAAATTGTTATAAAAAAATTTTAATTTTGAAATGCATGGTTTTTGTTTTGTTTCTTAACTTTCTTTTTTTCTTAAAGATAAAATTTTCCTTTTTTAAAATTAAGAGAATTTAAAATTTTAGTGTTTTTTTAAGGGTATTGTTGATGATTTTATTTAGATTAGTAATGATTTTATAAACAATTTTAAAAAAAATTGCAATTTTAATGTCTCATTGAAAAATGGGAGATTTCAAATGAGCTATAATTTTAACCTTAAAAAAATAAAGTGCTCTTGGTAGAATGACTCTTTGATTTAAGTGTTGATTTTAAAGATTTTTTAAAGTCATGATGTTTGATTTATAATGTCATGATTGAAAAATGTTGAAATTTTAAGGTTCTTCGTAGTATTTGGTTTTAATGTCATGGTTGGGAAAAATTGAAGTTTAAGGTTTTTTATAGTCAAGATATTTGGTCTTTAATACCATGATTGAAAATTGTTGGAATTTTAGGGTTTTCATAATCATGATTTTGGTTTTTAATGCCATGAATGACAAATGTTGTAATTTAGATCTAAAATAAAGGAAATGCAACATCACCGCTATTCGATTTCGAGGTGTTTTTTTTCTTAGTTTTTGCGCAAAAATAGGAATTTTTTGGGGTTACAATTATCATTATGGGTGTAGTACAACATTCATTAACATCTCAAACATAGTTGGTGCATTGCATAAAGAAAATGGCATGACCAACCATTCATACAAGCCTTATTTGGTTTTGAGGACAATCTTCTAGATGTCTTTTTCTTGACTCAAACCTCATAATATCTTAATTTTGAATCGAGTTTGGTGAAGTATTTTGTGTGTTGTAGTTAATCTAACAAAGCATCGATCTTGGGTAGTGGGTACCTGTTCTTGATTGTAATCTAGTTTAATGCTCTATAATTGATGCACATTTTCCATTTCGCACCCTTATGTTGTATTCTTGAGATGTCCGTAGTTTCTTAGGAACTATGTCAATGCATCTCAAACCTACTCTAGGCCTCAAGCTAGCTCTTGGTCTAGAGGGTGTAGACCTTAATCATCAATTACAACTAACTACCTACTATCGCTAAGAAAAAACCTACAACATTAAAGTCAAACTGCTAGATTTAGAGTGGTAAGGAACATATAAAAGGGTTGGAGGTAGAATTATAAATATGGAAATAAAGGTTGTAAACCTCTCAAATAAAAGGCCTTTCCATTGGGCATAGAGTCTCAAATAGTAGAGCACAATATTTGATATGTGGTAGGTGTCAAACAAATAAAGAAGAGAAATGAGTGAGTAAATACGTCTTAGTAAGTGAAGATGAGGAAGAGTGATTTTATTGGGCATAAATAAATGGAACTAGCAAATGAACAAGTTGAAGGGTTGGGAATGATAATGAATCTAGCATCTAAACACTTCTAAAGGGACATAGCAAGGGAAATAGTACCAAATTGTTGTCTACGATACATTAAAATTCGATTGCAAATTACAATGATTGATTAAGAAAGAACATATGTGAAGTGAAAGAGAAGCTTAATAAAATGAAAAATAAATAAAAAGAAATATTTTATTAAAACATAGGTGAATCCATGAGTGGTTCCCTTAACTCAAACATTTATAAGGTGTGCCCCTTATGGCTCATTTATAGAGAACCTGGTCTTGCTGCCAATCTTCAATTATGCCTTTCATCTTCAATTGAATGCTTAGTTCTAGCCTTCAAAACTAGGATTGTTTTACTAAAAAGAGTGAAGATAATTTTCTTGAAAGATATTGATCCCCCTGCCCCTAAGTTATCTCTCCCACATATCCCAAAAAAATATAGGGGTCTATTTCCTACATTTAACCTTAAATTACACCTTGTTACTAGTGGAAAATGTTGACCTCCATCAAGGTTTGCCTGGAATCCAATCATCAACAACCATAGGAACCCATTCTCTCTTAATGCCAAAGAATAAAATTGTATATGCTCCTCTAAGGAGTGATAATAACTTTAAATATGTAAGATGCCTATACTAACACTTCCGCATAACCTAATCATTCACAAGATTTACAACCCTCATAGCCAGAATATATGTTACAAATGTTTACCCAATAAGCATGAAATTTCATGACACCACAATCTTGCATTCTTCTAAGCACTATTTTAATTTAATTGTTTCCTAGAAGGATCCAAAGAGAATTATCCATCTATTCTAGGGTAAGAGGACTTGACCTGTTATAGCGTCATTTCCAAATAGTTGTCACAAAATATTTACACATTATTTTTAGCTAAGACAAAACACCATTCTATTCAATTTGAACTACCAAAGTACCCTTTTTAGGTATTTAATTTTTTGTGATAAAGGCACATCTTTAACATGAAAATGAAATATGGCAATATGTTATGAAACTAGCTCAAGAAAATATAGATCAACGCCTTAGAATTCAACCTCTTCAAGGGGAAACCTCCTTTACATTACATAAATGAACAATTCTTGGATGATACAAATGAAAATACCTCCTTTCTATATATAGGAGTCTAAGGGGTCATAACATAATTAGAGCCAACATAACAATAATAATGTAAGGGCACAATAATAACAATAGTGGGCTTCTATGTGGCACAATAGTAACAATATGGGCACTACATGGGTACATCAATACAATAAGTGGGTTGTACTAATAACAATAAGGGGTTACACTAGTAGTATAGGGGCCTAACATGCCCCTCTCCTTCAAAAAGTGTTGTCCTCAACGCTTGAGTAGTTCTTGATGCTTCTGTATAAACTTCTTGTCCTCCCATGTGGAATCTTCAGTGGGTAAGTTCTTCCACTTGATGAGATATTCTGAAATTGATCGATTTCGTAGCTGTCGGGTTCTTGTTTCTGTGATTGCTCCAGGTTCCAATATGATTTTTCCTTCCTCTTCAATTTTTGGCAATATTGTTTGAATTGGGATCTTTTGCAACTTTTGAATAAGTGGCCATAATTCTTCGTCCTTATTCCATTCATCCCTTGCTTCGTTTATCCAATCTGGTTGGATAATCGAAATAGCACAAAACAATGCTTCCACATCCTCATCCTTGAAGAGTCTTTACATTCAGTAAGGTCGCCATTTTTTAAGTGCATGTAGTATTGCCAACATTTCCTTCTCATAAATAGCTTGCTTGAGATGTAGCAGTAAAAATACCCAATCACCTACATCAAAACATTTTTCACTACGATGTTGATCGACCTGTTGTTTCATTTGATTTTGCATCGAAGTGGCGTTATCCTTTAAAAGTTGGATAACTTGTTGTTGATGCTCGATGTGATCTTTCTCTGCTTGAACCTTTTTCTTCTTGATATTTCCTTCTATCTCTAGAGTTTGAGGAGTGGTAATTTCTTCCAATCCTTTACAAGATATGGTTGAATTCATTTCTTGATGCTCGATGTGATCTTTCACTTCTTGAACATTTTTCTTCTTGATATGTCCTTCTATCTTGATAGTTTGAGGAGTGGTAATTTCGACCAATGAATTACAAGATATGGTTGGATTAATTTCTTCTTTCTCGATGTGATCTTTCACTTCTTACACTTTTTTCTTCTTGATATGTCCTTCTATCTTGAGAGTTTTAGGAGTGGTAATTCTTGCCAATGCTTTACAAGATATGGTCTAATTCATTTCTTCTTTCTCTGGGGTGGGGTCCTGGCATATATCCTCTTCTTTTAATGTTTCTTTATCCTTTTCTTCCTCCTCTTCATATTCTATGTAAAATAATTTCTTCTCAGCATAGTTATTACCTTTAGTGCATTTGCTATCACAATTGTAACAAAGCCCTTTTTCTATTTTTTCTTCCAATTGTTGTGGTGTAACCCTTGTAGGTTATGGAAGGATGGGAGAAACAACACTTCGATCTTTATAGTTGTGAGGGGTATGCTTCCTGGTTTCCATAATTTTTCTTTCCACTATGTCACAAAGCCGTTTTACTCTTTCCAATTGTTGTGGTGTTTCTCTAAAGAAGGTGTTGCTCTTTGTATCCTCATAATATGCTATCATTTCCTTCGTGAAAATTGACCACGTACCAAGTTGTTTATGAGAACAAAGCCCTTCATACCATAAAAATTGATCTGGTTCTAAATATGAAGATGCAATACATACCTTTTGTAACAGTGGTACACCATTTAGATCAAAATATTGTTCCATCTCAAGTATCCAATTTACCGGATCCTTGCCATCAAACTTCCTCATCTTGCTTTTTCTTGATTTTAGGAGCTTGATCTTGAAATCACTGTAACTCTGTACTTTTGGATCTTTAAGTTCTAAAAATGCAACCTGTAGTAGCCCTCTGTGTCCTCTTTCCAATGCCACTAGTATGATCCAAATTGGATTCTCCAAGAAAGAGTTATGCACAATCTCCCAAGATGACCTGATTATAGACCTTTCCAGAAGAGCGAACTTTTATGAAGTGCCACGTGTCACTGTTTCGACCTTTGGCTCTGAAAAGTATATACAAGAAACTACAGTTCGTCCTCTTTCTGTACCTTCTTACAAAATTTCAATCCAATGCTCAGAGAGAAAGTTATGACAATTTTCCCTAGGTTACCTGTTAGGAATGTAATTCAGGAGTTTGCAAAAAGACCAACTTCCATAGATCACATTTCCGCAAATATAGTGCAAAAAGCTCTGAAATTTGGACCTGAGATTCAACGCGATTTATTCTCAAATGGGTTTTTTTTTAACTTCTGAAATGTCGCAGAAAAAAGTTATAGAGAAAATTCCACGATGACCTATTTGGAGCAGCGAAACCCTAGAATCCAAAGCTCTGATACCAAATGTTATGAAACGAGCTCAATAAAAGATAGAAAAGATAGATCAACGCCTTAGAATTTAGCCTCTTCGAGGGGGCAACCTCCTTTACATTACATAAATGAAAAATTCTTGGATGATACAAATGAAAAGACCTTCTTTCTATATATAGGAGTCTAAGGGGTGTTATGAAACCAGCTCAAGAAAAGATAGAAAAGATAGATCAACGCCTTAGAATTCAGCCTCTTCGAGGGGGCAACCTCCTTTACATTACATAAATGAACAATTCTTGGATGATACAAATGAAAAGACCTCCTTTCTATATATAGGAGTCTAAGGGGTCATAACATAATCAGAGCCGACATACCAATAATAATGTAAGGGCACAATAATAAAAATAGTGGGCTTCTATGGGGCACAATAGTAACAATATGGGCACTACATGGGTACATCAATATAATAAGTGGGTTATACTAATAACAATAAGGGGTTACACTAGTAGTATAGGGGCCTAACATGCCCCTCTCCTTCAAAAAGCGTTGTCCTCAACGCTTGAGTAGTTCTTGATGCTTCTGTATAAAATTCTTGTCCTCCCATGTGGAATATTCAGCAGGTAAGTTCTTCCACTTGATGAGATACTCTGAAATTGATCGATTTCGTAGCTATCGGGTTCTTGTTTCTGTGACTGCTCCAGGTTCCAATATGATTTTTCCTTCCTCTTCAATTTCTGGCAATATTGTTTGAATTGGGATCTTTTGCAACTTTTGAATAAGTGGCCATACTTCTTCGTCCTTCTCCCATTCATCCCTTGCTTCGTTTATCCAATCTGGTTGGATAATAGAAATAGCACAAAACAATGCTTCCACATGCTCATCCTTGAAGAGTCTTCCCATTCGGTAAGGTCGCCATTTTTTAAGTGCATGTAGTATTGCCAACATTTCCTTCTCATAAATAGCTTGCTTGAGATGTAGTAGTAAAAATACCCAATCACCTACATCAAAACATCTTTCACTACGATGTTGATCTACCTTTCCTTTCGTTTGATTTTGCACCGAAGTGGCGTTATCCTTTAAAAGTTGGAGAAATTGTTGTTGATGCTCGATGTGATCTTTCACTGCTTGAACATTTTTCTTCTTGATATGTCCTTCTATCTCTAGAGTTTGAGGAGTGGTAATTTCTTCCAATCCTTTACAAGATATGGGCGGATTCATTTCTTGATGCTCGATGTGATCTTTCACTTCTTGAACATTTTTCTTCTTGATACGTCCTTCTATCTTGATAGTTTGAGGAGTGGTAATTTCGAGCAATGAATTACAAGATATGGTTGGATTCATTTCTTCTTTCCCGATGTGATCTTTCACTTCTTGCACCTTTTTCTTCTTGATATGTCCTTCTATCTTGAGAGTTTGAGGAGTGGTAATTCTTGCCAATGCTTTACAAGATATGGTCTGATTCATTTCTTCTTTCTCTGGGGTGGGGTCCTGGCGTATATCTTCTTCTTTTGATGTTTCTTGATACCTTTCTTCCTCCTCTTCATATTCTATGTAAAATAATTTATTCTCAGCACACTTATGACCTTTAGTGCATTTGATATCACAATTGTAACAAAGCCCTTTTTCTCTTTTTTCTTCCAATTGTTGTGGTGTAACCCTTGTAGGTTGTGGAAGGCTAGCAGAAACAACACGTCCATCTTTAAAGTTGTGAGGGGTAGACTTCCTTGTTGCCATGATTTTACTTTCAAATATGTCACAAAGCCCTTTTACTCTTTCCAATTGTTGTGGTGTTGCTCTAAAGAAGGTGTTGCTCTTTGTATCCTCATAATGTGCTATCATTTCCTCCGTGAGAATTGACCACGTAACAAGTTGTTTACGAGAACAAAGCCCTTTATACCATAAAAATTGATCTGGTTCTAAATATGAAGATGCAATACATACCTTTTGTAACAGTGGTACACCATGTAGATCAAAATATTGCTCCATCTGAAGTATCCAATTTACCGGATCCTTGCCATCAAACTTCCTCATCTTGCTTTTTCTTGATTTTAGGACCTCGATCTTGAAACGACTGTAACTCTGTACTTGCGGATATTTAAGTTCTGAAATTGCTACCTGTAGTAGCCCTCTGTGTCCTCTTTCCAATGCCACCAGTTTGATCCAAATTGGATTCTCCAAAAAAGAGTTATGCACAATCTCCCAAGATGACCTGATTATAGACCTTTCCAGAAGAGCGAACTTGTATGAAGTGCCACGTGTCAATTTTTCGACCTTTGACTCTAAAAAATATATACAAGAAAACTACAGTCCGTCCTCTTTCTGTACCTTCTTACGAAATTTCAATCCAATGCTCAGAGAGAAAGTTATGATGATTTTCCCCAGGTCACCTATTTTGAATGTAATTCAGGAGTCTGCAAAAAGACCAGCTTCTTCAAATCATATCTCCTCAAATATCACGCACAAAGCTCTGAAATTCGAACCCAAGGTTCAGCGCGATTTCTTCTCAAATGGGTTTTTTTTGTGACTTCTGAAACGTCATAGAAAAAAAGTTATAGCGAAAATGCCACGATGACCTGTTTGTAGCAGCGAAACCCTAGAATCCAAAGCTCTGATACCAAATGTTATGAAACCAGCTCAAGAAAAGATAGAAAAGATAGATCAACGCCTTAGAATTCAGCCTCTTCGAGGGGGCAACCTCCTTTACATTACATAAATGAACAATTCTTGGATGATACAAATGAAAAGACCTCCTTTCTATATATAGGAGTCTAAGGGGTCATAACATAATCAGAGCTGACATACCAATAATAATGTAAGGGCACAATAATAAAAATAGTGGGCTTCTATGGGGCACAATAGTAACAATATGGGCACTACATGGGTACATCAATATAATAAGTGGGTTATACTAATAACAATAAGGGGTTACACTAGTAGTATAGGGGCCTAACAAGGGGTCATAACATAATCAAGGCCGACATAACAATAATAATGTAAGGACATGATATTAACAATAGTGGGCATCTATGTGGCACAATAGTAACAATATGGGCACTACATGGGTACATCAATATAATAAGTGGGTTGTACTAATAACAATAAGGGGTTACACTAGTAGTATAGGGGCCTAACACAATATGTTCCTCAGGAAATGTGACGATATCTTCCTCACGAAGAAGGTAGCCTTCATTTTCAGGAGGATTTATTTGGAATATTTGATGACGACATCAACATGCATTTCCCTCAAAGTTAGAAGAAAACCTTCCGTCATCCTAGCTTGTTAGAAAAAGAATTGATTTGACCATTCTTTGAATTGATATTACCAATAACATCGCCTAGATGCTCCTCATGTGTTACAATTGCAACCTTCATTATAGGTTCTAACAACATTGGACATACCTTTATGATGCCCTCCTTGAAAGCACCGCAAGCAACAAGCTAGAATGGCAATGCATTAGAGTCGACCTCAGGATAGAACCCACTTGTAAGGATAACTCACACATCAACATCATAATACCCTACTAGAATACCATTGTTTATACACTCTCCAACCTCTTCATAACTCCTAGGATATACTCTTTTGCCACTACTCCACCCTTAAACTCACTCTTAAGCTCATCACCACTCCTAGCTTCTACAGGTTCAAATCTTCTAGTTACATCTGCCAATTGAACTTGACCAACTAATTGTTTCTTATTGTATTATTATTGTTCTATAGTAGAGTAGAGCATTGAGAGAACGACATTGAAGAAAAATGCAGAAAATAGAAGATCTTAGTAGCCATTCACCTCACAATGCCCATGGTAACTCCATATTGATTATGCTTTCTTTGTATTTGAATTTGATAATTGAGAAGAAAATAGCAAGGCATAGGCCTATTCTTTTAGTTGAGTTTTTCCCATTTGGGTTTGTGTTTATTACTTGGAGAACCAGCCCGCTGTTTAAGAAACTACTACTCAGGGACATCTAAGCCACCAAAATTCTTGATATGGTTAATTTTTATTTTTATTTTTAGTTTCACCTATTAATTATCACAAGTTTTGTAATCCAATTATTTTAATATACACAGTGTCTTATTTTTTACTTAGCTTTCTTTCATTTTAATTTTTATTTATTTAAATATTATGTATACTAAACCAACCATATTAAATATAAATTTTAAAACCAACTTTTATAAAACTATATAATGACATTATTTTAGTGAATTTTTTACAAATTTATATATCATAATAAAAAACACTTAAAATATGAAAAATAAATCGAATTTAATAGCAAAATAATAATAAAATACTCCATATCAATAGGTTTAATATAATTCATTTAACCGCTTTAAAGTGATTAAAATGATTTTCGTTTTAGTAATCCTTAAACATGATTTTTATTATATCATATTAATAATTAAATTGATTATGCTTCTATTAATCTTTTCAGAATGGAATACGGTTTATTATATTTTATTAACAGAAAGTTTGGGACCTTATAATTTATTTTATATTTTTGGTAGTAAATCGTATCTTTTACTAAAATAATTACAAGTAACATGAGTTACGAATCATGCCAGTGATTTTAATAATGAATTAAGAAATAATAATTTTAATAATGATTTTCTTTTTCTGTGCTCGCCATATCAGCCTCACTTTTTGGCACATGCACCCATGTGGCTTCATAGAAAAGTCCAGTAAAATTCGATGGATGTTAAACGTGCACACAAATATATGGTTATTTATATCTACCCTGCAACTTGGTCGGACGCGGTGTTTCTCTATAGGGAGAGCCTATAAATTGTGATCTCAAGTATCTGGCTCGCTGGTTCTGTCAAGTATTTGGAATTGTAATCTCATCTTGCTGGCTGGTTCTGTGAAGATTTTGGTTTCGATTCAAGCGATGAGGAGCGAAGACAAAGAGTGTAAGAGGCATTCTAATGGAAGAGGGTTCTGCAATGAGAAATTGCTGCAAATGAATCGATACATGGAGTCTGCTCGTAATTATTGCAAAACCAAAGGGAGGGCGTTTCAGGTGGTGCTGTGCAACGCAAGATTGAAGAAGATGCAGGGAAAGAACAAGGCTTGCGTGACTAGGAAGGCTGTTATTGCTTGGCGCTGCACAATACCGCGGAACTTAATAGTAAATGCTCATTGAAGAGGTTTGCTGTTACATCAAAATTTGTAGGTATTGGTTGAACCGCGGAACTTAATAGTAAATGCTCAGGGAAGAGGTTTGGGATTATACAAAAATGGGTAGATATTGGTTGTAATTAGAATTTTCAAGGTGGAAATTATTGATTATAGGGTTATATAAAAAAGGATAGATATTGGTTGTAATTAGAATTTTCAGGGTCGAAATTATTGATTTCCTAAAAGTGGTGATTCCTCCAATGCCTATAATTACATATAATATGTAATGGTACACCACTGCCATCAGCTTCTTCTTCACACATATTTTTATAGAGATTACTTTGTTACAGCAGGAGGATTTGAGTAATTCAATCGTAGAAGGCATTAACTCTCCGCGAAGTTGGAGCAGTCAAAATATATGTAAATAAAGGGAAATTTTGCTCTTTCCTCTCAGGTTCCAGTCACATAACATGATTATGTTGTAATATCCTGAAAAAGGTTTTATGTACTGCTTCTATAAGCGGATTTCTTCAATATTAAAAAAAATTGGGAAACTTTGGGAGTTCTTAACTTATCAAGTGTAGTTGTTGAAAATGTAATTTGTTTCAATATTTGATAGGAGTGAGCTACCATCATTTTTTCTATTCTGTAATTTAAATTGTATTGGTTTTCAAGTGTATAGTTTTTATCGATTTGTATTGGTTTTTAAGTGTTAATTTTTATCAAAATAGATTGTAAATTTTAAAATATTTTTAAATTAAATGAATATGCTTGAAGAAATTTTACAATTAATCTATATTTATAAGTTTTCTAGTTTTTTTTTTTATCTAATTTGTCTATTATTTAAAGGGGTTAATTAAAATTATAAATTTGATAAGTAAATTTTTTACAATCCAAATGTTACTTGAATTTTTGAAAGTGTTAAATTTATATATATAAAATAAAAAAACTAGTTTAAACAACACAAATCAAGATTTCACAGTAATTTTTTTTTCCCTAATTTCAAATAAAATCAACTAAAAACAAATATCACATATAAACAAAACAACTCAAATATCACATATAAACGAAACAACTCGAGAACTCCTTCGCTTTGGGAGTCGTCTAACGAGGCCGGATTTTCTCTAAATATAACTAGAATTTCTGTAACTTTCCAGGCAACTCCTCGACCTTGTTAGACTACGCACTTCGTTTTAACCCTTACAATTTGCCACTGCCACTTTGTAATTGTTTACAGTTTGCCACTACCACTTTGTAAATATTTGATGGATTATGTTCCGTTTGTTTGAGGAGCTTTAATACATGTTCATATACTTTTATGCAAACCATATGTTCTTATTTCAAGATTAATTTCTAAACAGTTAACTATAATTTCCACATCCTTAACTATATAAGGATCAATTTAATTTGCGGTTGAATTTGCTTGAGTTAAATTATGATTTATTTATTAATATGAAATATTAAGTAAATAAATTCGGTATATTTGTGATATTAAAATTTTATTTTTTATTTCTTATAAAATTTGATTTTTTTTAAATAATCGAATGGGCAGTGAGAATTGAAGTTTTATTGGTTTTCTTGAAAATATGATTTTTAGTTTTCAATTAAATATTTATGTATTATTATGTAACAATTTTAGACAGTAAGGAAAATTTTAAAAGTTAATAGTCACAAGTAAATTAATTTATCAATTTCTATTTTCTTTTCAAAATGATTTGTTTATATTTTAAAATAAAAAACTATTTTAACTTAAAAATAGGTAAAAATTGATATATTATATATAAAATAAATTTCAATATTTTATAAAAATATTATCACACTTTTACTATTAACAAATAAAAGATTAATAATATTTATAAAAAATAAAATTTGATAGGAAATCCCTCACTTTCATGATTGTCATAATCAAATGACATTTGTCGTTCTAATTCAACTTGAAATCCCTCACTTTCATGATTGTCATAATCAAATGACATATCAAATGACATTTGTCGTTCTAATTCAACTTCAACCATTGAATTAATCTACAATGTGTGCCTTTTCATGTAAATGATTTCTTAATTGATTCTGAGACATATGTAACCTTCTTCCAAAATAGAATATGAATTGTCACTTATTAGTGTTAAATTAGACAAGAAAACTACATAAGACTTCTCATGATATGGCAAGAGAGGAGGTTGGAGAATATAGTAACGCAGAACCCAAAAAAAACTCGAATGCATGCATGAAGATGCTAGGTAGAGTTGAGGAACATCTCAATTGAAACAAGGCATACGTTCATCAAGTTTCTTAGGTAATTTTCCCAAAAAATTGTGCTACTATCATTAGTCCCCGTTTAATACAAGCATTCAATTAATTTGCTATTTATTGACCCTATTTTTCTACTTGGTTTTCATATATTGACCTTGAAACTTAATAAATCTACAAGGTAGTCCTCGAATTCTCCATAATTTTTATATTTGATGAATTGTCGTTTTTTTAATAATATTATGCAAGTTGATTTGAAGTAATATCAATTATGGGTGTAAGAGAAGCATTCTCAAGTTAGTAAAGAATATGATGAATAGATTCTACATTGTTGTTAGTGCTTCTAATGTACACACTTTGACAATTATTTTTAGTATTGGTGTTAAATATGTTTATGTTATGAGTGACAAGAGCATAAATGACCTAGGTAGGGCTCTCGACATTGTCTTAAGTTTGATGTTATCTTTTTGGCTTCTTTGCAACTCCTATGTGAATCTTTTAAATTTTGTGTGATGAAAATTTCAGGAATGAGGTATTAATATGACTACTATTTATTGCATATATCATTAAAGTAGATTTTGTTTCTCTAATTAAAATTTGATCATAAGTTAAATTGGTCTAAATAAATGTTTTTTTTGCTAATGCAAGAGCGGAACCTTCTATTAAAGTGAAAACAAAGATAGTGTACAAAAGGCTTAAGCACATACAATATCCGTTAGATCCTGAGCCAAGGATCCAATGGCGGAGATACAATTCGGGTGGCTAGTAAGCCCACCTAAAACCACGCGGATCAGACCCGAAAAACTGAGGAAAACTAAATTGAGTAAACTATCGGGTCCAAAATAAACCTTAACTTTCATTCACATACACCTCCCGAAATCTACCAGATGCGCATGATACTCGATAGAATGTGCAAGCAGCTCGGAAGATAATCTGCGAAAAGGACCCACCAACATGCTCGTGCAATCCTGGCCGTCGATTACCCACAGTAGATCCAATGGTCCCTATACATATTGCGAGGCCCAACCTTGCCGAAGATTACCGCGCGATGAGAGCGGTATTATCTGTCCATCCTGGGCCACATGTTGAAAGGTGAGTGGAATCGCTCCCGTAGAAGGAAAACCGTTGTCTGCTTGAAAGTGGTGTGATACGTCGGAAACCATTTCAAGGGCAGTAAAACTGCCACCGGCCAAGAAAGTCGGGAAGAGCGGCTGCCGAGAAAGACTAAGTATTGTTTCTTTGACCATGGGAAAAAGAGGATCCCTGAATTTTGCCAAGCCACTGAAACTTTTGTACACTGATACCAAACATAAACCTGCATACTCATAACTACCTTGCTTGTGTAAGAACTCTGCCTAACGGTCAACCTGAACCTGTTTCTATGACCTTTCTTCGATAAACCTTGGAATCCTCTTCCACCTGCCTGAGGCATTGATCCCTTAGTTTATTCTGAGGCATTTCTGGCCAGATAAAATTGACTCTGTTTTTAGTACAAGCCACTCCTTGATTGGCCAGAACGTCTGCCAGTTTATTGGTCGTACGTCGCACATGAGTAAAACTCAGAGTGCATAAGTCTAGGAGGTGAACTTGAATCCTTTGAAAGACCTGTATCAGCCTCCAGTTCCTTGAGACATTTTCCAGCTCTGTGCCACAACAAATTATTTTAGCTGAGTTAATAATCAATTCAGAATCGGCCTCAATAATAATGTTTTGTTGATTGTCTTGCTTCAGGAAATCTAGACACTGCTCAAGTGCCATTAATTCAGCCATATTATTGGTAGCTTTTCCCAAATGGCAATGGAAAATTAGTAGAAATACAACCACTATTATCTCGTAGCACTCCACCATAACCAGCAAGACCTGGGTTGCCTTTAGAGGCCCCATCGATGTTGAATTTCAGGAAACCCTGAGGGGGAGGATGCCAATAATCTGGCTTGTTGGGCAGATTCATGACCTTCCTATCCATTCCCTGTGGTATAAGTCCCTGCATTCTCAACTGACAGAGAATTTGTCTTTCTCTTTCTGAAGGTGGCTTTATGGGGGAGTTGTGAACAATGGTGCCCACAGTCTCCTTGAGCTGTCTGAGGATCTACTCAAATGTGTGTTGGGTGGTGCTGTGAACATTTTTGAAGAGTCTATTGTTCCTTTCTTTCCAAACATTCCAAATTATGAAACCTAGACTCAAAACCCAAGCCATGCAGAGAAACTCATACTCAGAAAAGTTTTGTCTCCAGTTATTTAGGGTGTTGATAATGCTATCTTTGTCCCTGTCCGTCTGTTGGAAGATTGTAGCAAAAGAATCCCACAACTCAGAGGTAAAGGTGCAGTCATTGAGAAGGTGCTCGATTGTCTCCTCTTGGGCTTTACAGAGCTGGCATCTAGAAGGTCCTATAACACCCCTTTTTCTAATGTTTTCCCAAGTCAGAATTTTCTTGTGGTGAACCAACCACATGAAGATTTTAATTTTCATCCATCCTTGATGCTTCCAGAGGTTCTGCCATACCTTGTCCGGAACTTGGGAGTCCAGCTCTAGAGACATCTTCTTGGCTTCCTTAATATTGAAGTTGCCTTCTTTATTGTTGCCCCATCTGAGTTGATCATGTCCTTCAGAAACTAGAATCTTCCTTTGATCCAACATTCGCATTAGTACTTTTGTTTTTTCCTTCAAAGGGTTGTCATCCCTAGTTTCTATGTTTTTCCAATTTCTCCATTTATCTTCTGGATTGGGTTGATCCCAAAAATCTTTAACTCTGAATAGCCCTTTGTTGTTTGTTTCTTTCTTTAGGTCCAAAAAGTCCTCTCTTAGCAGAGTCTGTTCTTGTTGCCATCTATCCTCCCAAAATAGTGCAAGGTCCCCTTCTCTGATTTCCTAGAAACTGTTTTTTTGCACTAAGTCTCTATTCTCCCAGGCCTTATTCCAGATGTGTGATCCTTTTATGGTTCCCGTCATCCTTATATGATCATTCTCTTGCCAAGAGCTGGCATATTTTTCTTTCCAGATGCGAGCCCATTGAGCCTTTGGCTCTTTTACCCACCGCCACCATAACTTTGCACCTAAAACCTTGCTGAGAACATCTGGATCATCCAGACCAAGGCCCCCATAAGATTTTGGTTTGCAGAGTTTATCCCAGGAAACTAAGGCCCATTTCCTTTTCCCTTCCCCTTTACCCCAAAGAAAGTCTCTTTGAATAGTTCTGATTTGTTGTAAAACTCCCTTTGGAGCTGGAAGTGCTGAAAGCATGAAAATGGGGATAGATTGCAAAACAACTTTTGTCAGCACCAACCTGCTTGCCAAGTTTAAAGATCTTATTGTCCATTTTTTGATTTTATCCTGCATCTTATTGATGATCAGCTCCCAGATGCTTTTGTGCAAAGGTTTAGCAGTAAGAGGAACTCCCAGATATTTGGAAGGAAGGACCTCCCTTTGAAAGCCTAGAATTCTGGAGATGTTTCTCTGAATAGCAATATTAGTATTAAAGAAAAAAAATCTTAGATTTGGACAGATTTACATCCATACCTATGGCCATAGCAAAGTCATGCAGGATTTGTTTATAAGCAAGAGCTTCTTTTACTGTGGGGATTCCCTGCAGCATAGTGTCATCCACAAATTGTTGATGGGACAAAGCATTCCCATTGTTAGAAAGTTGGATACCCTTGATATGACCTCCATTTTTCTCATGCTTGATAGACCGCCCAAGTCCTTCCATCATGAGGATGAAGAGGAAGGGAGATAGCGGGTCTCCTTGTCTGAGACCTCTAGATGGAGAAAAGGTCTTGGAAGGAGAACCATTGACCAATATTGAAAAACTAGAAGAAGTGACCAGTGCCATTACCCATCTTACCCAGTTATGATCAAAGCCAAAGGCAAGAAGGACCTTCCTAATATAGGTCCAATTCAGCTTGTCATAAGCTTTGGCAAGGTCCAGTTGCATAATCATGCCAGCCTTCTTATTGCTCGTCAATGAGTGCACCACTTCATGTGCTTGAATGATATTATTGAGAATTTGTCTACCCTCCACATAACCTGATTGCTCCACGGACACCAGAGT
Source organism: Pinus tabuliformis (assembly GCA_031772625.1). Lineage (NCBI taxonomy): Eukaryota > Viridiplantae > Streptophyta > Pinopsida > Pinales > Pinaceae > Pinus > Pinus tabuliformis. The sequence goes on along the minus strand of CM062811.1, from coordinate 498,941,230 downwards.
AGGGAGAAGGGGTTTGAGTCTATTGGCTACAACTTTGGATATAATTTTATACACCACGTTGCATAAAGCTATGGGCTGAAACCTATCTGGAGTCTGAGCATTGTCCTGCTTGGGGATCAGGGATAAGAATGAAGTATTGAGCGCCTTTAGAATGGTTTTATTCAACCTTGAATCTTCCACCACATTCATAATATCTTGTTTAACAATGTTCCAATAGGCTTTGAAGAAATCCACATTAAAACTGTTAGGGCCTGGTGCTTTTCCATTCTGCATTTCCTTAACTGCATCACTGACCTCCTCTTCAGTAACTGGCTTGTTGAGATTGAAATTGTCCTCTCTAGACACTAGCCTGGGTATATGCCTCGTTAAGTTTCTGATAAAGAGTTCTCTGTCTGCAATGGACTCCTTTGCTATGCCTTGAAAGTGTTGTACTAGCACAGATTCTATATCTTCATGGGAGTTGCAAAGATGACCTCTCTCGTCCTTGATTAAGGAGATCCCATTATGAGATCTTTTCTCCATGGTGGATCCGTGGAAAAATTTGGTATTCCGTTCCACTTCTTTTAGCCACTGAACTCTAGATTTTTGTCTCCAATATATTTCCTCTTGTTTGCATAATTTCTCCCATTCGTGCTGAAGTTTGGTAACTTGGTCATCTCTGACTTTATCAAATCCCTATGCAATAAGAGTTTGATTGAGTTTCTGCATCTTGTCTTCAACCTCTTTTTTTGCTGCAAAAATATTTCCAAATACTTTTTTGTTCCAGTCTTTGAGTCTGAGCTTGATGTATTTAAGTCTTTTGTGAAGCATAAACATACTAGTTCCCTGAATGTGCATATCCTCTTTCCACCATCTTTCTATGTTACTAATGAAATCGGGGTGGTTAAGCCAAATATTTTCAAATCTGAAAGGTTTATTCTTGGGGGAGCTGATGCCCTGCACCTCCATATGAACAGGCCAGTGGTCCAAGCCACCAAAAGGGAGAATTCTCACTATCATTTCCTTGTCTGTGAGCATAAGGTCCTCTGAAATTATGAATCTATCTAGTTTTGAGGCCACTTGAGCTTCCCCTCCTCTCTTGTTGTTCCAGGTAAAGAGGCCATTATTCATATCAATGTCAACTAGCTTCATATTGTCTATAAAATTTAGAAATGCTATAGAATCTTTATTTAAAGTTCTTGTTCCCCCTTTTTTTTCTGAGAGTGATTTGATCATGTTGAAGTCCCCTCCCAATATCCAGGGAACTGCTGCATATCCATTTCTGAGTTCTACCATAAAATCCAGAAATTTGATTTTATCATCCAGTCTTTGCGGCCCATAAACATTCGTGACCAAGTAAGTCACGTTGTCTCCCACAAGTTTTATAACCACTGATAAATAGTTCCTAGATGCCTCAACATCTATTATGCCAATCTTGTGGGGGTTCCAAAGAGTGAGTAAACCTCCAGCTGTATTATCTGCTTTAACTTCAAGAAACTGATATTTATTGAGCCACTTACTATTAAGTTCTCTGATTTTTTGAATGGAACATTTAGTTTCCTAGATAAAGATCATATCTGGAGCTTCTTGTTTCATTCTATTGCTAAGTAATTTTTGCTTCTTTTTATTACCTAAACCTCTGATATTCCAAGATGTGAACTTCATCATTAAAGATTTGTAAAGGAGTAACTAGTTAGGTCTTTCATCTTACATGAATCAATCATTAGCTTTCCACATTCCATCAGTAGCTCGTTTTGCTTTTTTCTTCCTCTTTTCTTTCCTGGGTTTCTGGGAGCTAGTCCTGGTGTAGATTTCATAGATTTCACTCCTTTGTTATCCGATCTTTCTTTGTTTCTTTGTTTTTTTGTTTCTTTGTTTTTTTGTTCCTTTGTCCTATGTTTTCCATAAGAACAGTTGTTGTACTCTATTGCACTCTTCTTGAGGTAATGAGTCTACCCCTCCCATGGTTCCCTGTTTCAATAATCCTTCCAGATCTAGGTTTTCTCTATCCAGAATCTCCTGCAGTTCCTGATCCTCAGTTTCCATCTCACTTTGAATCATTTCTTGATCCATCTCTAGTGCTTCATTATATGGCATTATTTCTTTCTGTTTAGTAACATCCCATGCTTGTTCCCTATTATCTTCTTTCTCCTTTTCCTCTGAGTTTCCTTCCATTACCTGATCTTCCTTCAATATTCCCTCCTCTTCTTCAAGAACTTGGAACCTGTTTATATTGGCCTGTTGTCTTTCTATTTGTTGTTGTTTTGGCCCCCTTTTGCCTCGTTTCCCTCTGTGTCCCACTTTGTGAAAGCTTTCATTATCCTTCATAGTGGTTTCTTTGTCTTTGTTCTCTGTTTTGCTAAGGCGAAAATCTCTAAATAGGTGCCCATGCTCATGGCATCTGCGACATCTAAAAGGAATATTTTCGCAATCTATTGTTTGTACCCATTCTTCATCAAAAACTTCATGGCATTCTAATGGAAGAGGGTTCTGCAATGAGAAATTGCTGCAAAATGAGTCGATACATGGAGTCTGCTCGTAATTATTGCAAAACCAAAGGGAGGGCGTTTCAGGTGGTGCTGTGCAACGCAGGATTGAAGAAGATACAGGGAAAGAACAAGACTTGTGTGACTAGGAAGGCTGTTATTGCTTGGCGCTGCACAATACCGCGGAACTTAATAGTAAATGCTCATTGAAGAGGTTTGCGGTTACACCAAAATTCGTAGGTATTGGTTGAACCGCGGAACTTAATAGTAAATGCTCAGGGAAGAGGTTTGGGGTTACACAAAAATGGGTAGATATTGGTTGTAATTAGAATTTCCAGGGTGGAAATTATTGATTTCCTAAAAGAAGTTTGGGGTTACACAAAAATGGGTAAATATGAGTTATAATTAGAATTTCCAAGGTGAAAATTATTGATTTCCTAAAAGTGCGGATTCCTCCCATGCCTATAATTACATATAATATGTAATGGTACACCACTGCCATCAGCTTCTTCTTCACACATATTTTTATAGAGATTACTTTGTTACAGTAGGAGGATTTGAGTAATTCAATCGTAGAAGGCATTAACTCTCTGCGAAGTTGGAGCAGTCAAAATATATGTAAATAAAGGAAAATTTTGCTCTCTCCACTCAGGTTCCAGTCACATAACATGACTATGTTATAATATCCTGAAAAAGGTTTTATGTACTGCTTTCATAAGCGGGCTTCCTCAATATTAAAAAAAAAAATTGGGAAATTTTGGGAGTTCTTAACTTATTAACCGTAGTTGTTGTAAATGTAATTTGTTTCAATATTGGATAGGAGTGAGCTACCATCATTTTTTCTATTCTGCAATTTAAAATTGTATTGGTTTCAAGTGTATAATTTTTATCAATTTGTATTGGTTTTTAAGTGTTAATTTTTATCAAATTAGATTGTAAATTTTAAAATATTTTTAAATCAAATGAACATGCTGGAAGAAATTTTTTAAAATTGTGAAATTTACAATCAATTTATATTTATAAGTTTTTTAGTTTTTTTGGATCTAATTTGTCTATTATTATACAAGTTTTTTAGTTTTTTTGGGATCTAATTTGTCTATTATTTAAAGGGGTTAATTAAAATTATAACTTTGACAAGTAAATTTTTTACAATCTAAATGTTACTTGAATTTTTGAAAGTACTAAATTTATATATATAATAAAAAAACTAGTTTAAACAACACAAATCAAGATTTCACGGTAATTTTTCTTTACCTAATTTCAAATAAAATCAACTAAAAACAAATATCACATATAAACAAAACAACTCAAATATCATATATAAACGAAACAACTCGAGAACTCCTTTGCTTCGGGAGTCATCTAACGAGGCCGAATTTTCTTTAAATATAACCAGAATTTCTATAACTTTTCGGGCAACTTCTCTGCCTAGATAAACTACGCACTTCGTTTTACCCTTATAGTTTGCCACTGCCACTTTGTAATTGTTTACGGTTTGCCACTGCCACTTTGTAAATGTTTGATGGATTATGTTCCGTTAGTTTGGGGAGCTTTAATACATGTTCATATACTTTTATGCAAACGATATGTTCTTATTTCAAGATTAATTTCTAAACAGTTAACTATAATTTCCAGATCCTTCACTATATAAGGATCAATTTAATTGCGGTTGAATTTGCTTGAGTTAAATTATGATTTATTTGTTAATATGAAATATTAAGTAAATAAATTCGGTATATTTGTGATATTAAAATTTTGTTTTTTATTTTTTATAAAATCTGATTTTTTAAAATAATCTAATGGGTAGTGAGAATTGAAGTTTTATTGGTTTTCTTGAAAATATGTTTTTTAGTTTTCAAATAAATATTTATGTATATTTATGTAACAATTTTAGACAGTGGGAAAATTTTAGAAGTTAATAATCACAAGTAAATTAATTTATAATTTTATTTTTTTTTCAAAATGATTGGTTTTTATTTAAAAAAAAAAAACTATATTAACTTAAAAATAAATAAAAATTTATATATTATATATAAAATAATTTTCAATATTTTATAAAAATATTATCACACTTTTACCATTAACAAATAAAAGATTAATAATATTCACTAAAAAATAAAATATGATAGGAAATCCCTCACTTTCATGATTGTCATAATCAAATGGCATTTTTCGTTCTAATTCAACTTCAACCATTGAATTAATCCACAATGTGTGCCTTTTCTCGTAAATGATTTCTTAATTGATTCTGAGACATATGTAACCTTCTTATAAAATAGAATATGAATTGTCACTTATTAGTGTTAAATTAGACCAGAAAACTACATAAGGCTTCTCATGATATGGCAAGAGAGGAAGTTGGAGAATATTGTAACGCAGAACCCAAAAAAAACTGATGGCAAGAGAGGAGGTTGGAGAATATTGTAACGCAGAACCCAAAAAAAACTCGAATGCATGCATGAAGATGCTAGATAGATAGAGTTGAGGAACATCTCAATTGAAACAAGGCATACGTTCATCAAGTTTCTTATGTAATCTTACCAAAAAATTGTGCTACTATCATTAGTCCCCGATTAATGCATCAATTACAAGAATTCAATTAATTTGCTATTTATTAACCTTATTTTTCTACTTGGTTTTCATATATTGATCTTGACACTTAATAAATCTACAAGGTAATCCTCGAATTCTCCATAATTTTTATATTTGATAAATTATAGTTTTTTTTACCATAATTTTTATATTTGATAAATTATAGTTTTTTTTAATAATATTATGCAAGTTGATTTGAAGTAATATCAATTATGGGGGTAAGAGAAGCATTCTCAAGTTCTACTTTGTTGTTAGTGCTTCTAATGCATACACTTTGACAATTATTTTTAGTATTGGTGTTAAATATGTTTATGTTATGAGCGACAAGAGCATAAATGATCTAGATAGGGCTCTCGACATTGTCTTAAGTTTGATGTTATCTTTTTGGCTTCTTTGCAATTCCTATGTGAGTTTTTTAAATTTTGTGTGATGAAAATTCGAGGAATGAAGTATTAATATGACTACTATTGATTGCATATATTATTAAAGTAGATTTTGTTTCTCTAATTAAAATTTGATACACAAGTTAAATTGGTCTAAATAAATGTTAATAAGATATTATAATTTTATTTATTTACTAATTTCCCTAGAAGATTTTAATTTGTGTTGTATAGTGGGTCATTCTATCTAATGGAGATTGTCCCTCTTTGTATTATGCAATATGTTGTTAGGATCATATTATCACCAAATGCAAAAAATAGTTATTGTGAGTACTACAAAATGTCCAAGGCCATGGATTTCAAGTCTCACCTCAAATGGTTTATTATATCTTACCATAAATGAAATCTATCTTTACAATTCATACAAATGTCATGTTCATAGGTGAAAATGACTTGAATCAACAAAACAAGTTACTCGATGACCAGTCTCAATTAGACCCACTTTCATTTAGAGTAGCAACTTCCAACCAATATGTTGGCCTTTTTTTCCATAGAGAATAGTTGTTTACAAGAAAAACGAAACAAATATCAACAAAATGAAAATTAGATAACTTAGAGAATATAAGTTAGTAATCAGATTTAGTGGCACATAATGAAAAGGTGTTAGATATAGGAAGTAGAACATATAAGAAAAAATGTATGATATTTGACGTATAAAGACATTAAACGAAGAATTACTCAAAAGATTTAATGTGTTCCCTTGTAAATAATAATAAACATTAAGTAAATTAACCATAATAAATCAGAGCTATTTGTAAATAATAATAAACATTAAGTAAATTAACTATAATAAATCAGAACTATAAGCAAATTTACATGTATAATAAAAAAATATGATCAATTGTTATCTATCGGAAAAAAGTGATAAATCTTCCCAACTACATAGTAAATGCTTTCAAATTCCATCATTATTTTTTTCCATTATCATGATATGTAAACATTAGAAGAAATATTTCTAGAGCAAAATCTCCCTCTATGGATATGAAAATCCCTTTGTAACAAAATTGGGTGACTTTTCATGCACCCTGTCGGTGCCAAATGCAACACCCCTGCTAAGGATCTCGAGGCTAAAGGCGAGAGTCTAAAGCAACAGCTCTAAATGTGGTTGATCATGGGCAGCAATAGTAGTCTGGTGGCATGGCCGCATGCCATTGGTCCATTCTATGCCATAACCCATGGACACCAGGCACAGGTGGGCACACGCTAGCATGGGCACAGTGGGCTGGAGTGAACGAGCGACCGGAAGTGTAAGGACCTGCGGTCCTTGGCATAACTGAAACGCGAAGTGCGAAGGTTGGCTAAAGACGAAATGCGCACAAACTAACGAAAGACAGCAGAGTGAACACTTGGGCGCGTGCGAAGAAGTGTTGAGCGAGCATGTATATATAGAAGATGACCGAGGGCGTTCATCCTTAATGAGCCGACGGTGGAGAGTTATGACTTGGGGCGTTGGCTAACGGGCCGACCGAGTGAATTAACAAACGAAGGCATCGGTTGGGAACAAAATGCAGGTCGACTGAGAGGTGGCACAACCATACGTGGAGGCATTTGGACATGGATTGAACTTTCGAACAAATTCACAACGCATACAAGGAAAAGGTGTGAACTTGGAAGTGTAACTGCAACGAAGAGTGGTGGAGCTCTATGCGCCCAACCTTGGGCGAGGTCGCACGGGATATCGCACGAAGTTGTATCAGTGAAGGTGTGGGCGAGGAGCGCGCATCGTTCGAACGAAAGAGCGCAGGTGGAGACTCGGGTGAGTCGCTCGCCTGACGTGCAAACATAACACGATGGAGTTTTGATGAGACCGTTGTGCGAATGAGAAACGAGGGTGTCTTGGTGACTTGGTGGAGTCACCAGCCCATCGTGCACAAGGTTCGGTTGAGGAGTCCGTCGGCAGCTCGTGTGAAGGGCGCGCCTACCCAACTTGGGCAAGGAACTTTGGTTGGCACACAAAAGTGTGACAAGTTGTAAATTGGCTAAGTATGAAACTTGGCGTTTCCAAGTATACTTATAAAGCTTTGTAATATTGGAAAGTTGATTAATAATATATATTCAGGCAGACTCATTGTTCGGGGAGTTGCCCCTCCCTTTATACTGTGCAATTGTGTTCTTCATGTATAATTGCTGTTGATAATGAATGTGTATGGGTGTTCATTCGTATAAAGGAAACACAATAATTACTTGGTTGAGAAACACAAACTAAGTAGGAAATATGGTTAGGCGTAGTCTATGAACATAAGTATTGGTGAAAAGAAAGTGTTCGGTGGTGTCGCACCTCACCAAGTACGGTTGAAAGACTACCATAGGCCTGGGGGCATGATAGGAAGAGCCTCGACAGAGTTGCATGCTGCCAAGATTCGACAACCTGGACATTCACTGATCCAATGGCTTAGGGCAACCTCGTGCCACCAAACAACATGGAGGTTAACGCCTAGAGGTGCTGCGAAGAAGCCATGTGTCGTAATCACAGGCTCTCTGCATACCTCCGACAGTTTCAAGCGTTGACTCCTAACCCATGTGGAGAGTCGACGTGTGTTCCCCGCTACGTCAGCCTCTGTGTCCCGCCACCACTCTACGCCATCCCATCAACTCCACTCTATTATTACCCTATCAACCTCCATGTGGATCCTTCGTACACCTAGTTTCTCAAACCACGCCGCCTCCCTCATCATCTGCCGCCGCCATACCTACCTAGTCACCACCAGTGTTCAAATTTGAGCACATCACAGCCCTTTCAAAGCCCTCTAGCACGTCAGAGAAGTGTTCAAAGAAATTTACCAATCAAAAGAAATTTAAATTTTGATTTTTACAAGTTTAAAAAAATAAATAAATAATATTATAAAATGTCGTATGAAGGGCTACCTATCTGTAGGACATTTCAAAAAATTCCAGTTCTCTAACTAATGTAACACTCTAAAGTCTGTAGGAGGTTCTGCCAACACTCCAAAAAGTGCAATGGGACGTAATGGAGGTTGTTCATCCATTCCCAGGTCATTAGTCATAATGGCAGCACTGATAGAGTTCGCAGTGATGATATGAGGTTTATGTTCGCATTCGTTGATAACAGAGGTTTCTTTTCGCATTCATTGATAGCAGAGGAGAAGTAGCTATGTATTGGTATCCATGAATAGGGCATATTTTGAAGGTATCGGAGATTTAGAAGAAACAAATGACAAAAGACAAAATTAGCAATGACTAAGGTAGATTATTCTGAGCCTGTGAATCTTGTCTGCATTGATTTTTCCAATCCCAACCTTACAGCAAGTGTAGCACAAGTTCAAAAAGTATTTTTAACTCTCAGTTTTAATTTTCAACTTTCTATGCCATAACCCATGGACACCAGGCATAGGTGGGCACACGCTAGCATGGGCACAGTGGGCTGGAGTGAACAAGCGACCAGAAGTGTAAGGACCTGCGGTCTTTGGCATAACCGAAAAGCGAAGTGCAAAGGTTGGCTAAAGACGAAATGCGCACAAACTAACGAAAGACATCAGAGTGAACACTTGGGCGCGTGCGAAGAAGTGTTGAGCGAGCATGTATATATAGAAGATGACCGAGCGAGTTCATCCTTAATAAGCCGACGGTGGAGAGTTATGACTTGGGGCGTTGGCCGACGGGCTGACCGAGTGAATTAAAAAATGAAGGCATCGGTTGGGAACAAAATGCAAGTCGACTGAGAGGTGGCACAACCATGCGTGAAGGCATTTGAACATGGATTGAACTTTCGAACGCATTCACAACGCATCCAAGGAAAAGTTGTGAATTTGGAAGTGTAACTGCAATGAAGAGTGGCGCAGCTCTATGCGCCCAACCTTGGGCGAGGTCGCACGGGATATCGCATGAAGTTGTATCGGTGAAGGTGTGGGCGAGGAGCGCCCATCGTTCGAACGAAAGAGCGCGAGTGGAGACTCAGGTGAGTCGCTTGCCCGGCGTGCAAACATAACGTGATGGAGTTTTGATGAGACCGCTGTGCGAATGAGAAACAAGGGTGTCTTGGTGACTCGCTGGAGTCGCCCGCCCATCGTGCACAAGGTTTGGTTGAGGAGTCAGTCGGCAGCTCGTGTGAAGGGCGCGCCTGCCCAACTCAGGCAAGGAACTTTGGTTGGCACATGAAAGTGTGACAAGTTGTAAATTGGCTAAGTATGAAACTTGGTGTTTCCAAGTATACTTATAAAGCTTTGTAATATTGGGAAGTTGATTAATAATATATATTCAGGCAGACTCATTGTTCGGGGAGTTTCCCCTCCCTTTATACTGTGCAATTGTGTTCTTCATGTTGATAATGAATGTGTATGGGTGTTCATTGGTATAAAGGAAACATAATAATTACTTGGTTGAGAAACACAAACTAAGTAGGAAATATGGTTAGGCGTAGTCCATGAACATAAGTATTGGTGAAAAGAAAGTGTTTGGTGGTGTCGCACCTCACCAAGTACGGTTGAAAGACTACCATAGGCCTGGGGGCATGATAGGAAGAGCCTCGACAGAGTTGCATGCTGCCAGGATTCGACAACCTGGACATTCACTGATCCAATAGCTTAGGGCAACCCAGCGCCACCAAACAACATGGAGGTTAACGCCTAGAGGTATTGCAAAGAAGCCATGTGTCGTAATCACAGGCTCTCCGCATACCTCCGACGGTTTCAAGCGCTGACTCCTAACCCACGTGGAGAGTCGACGTGTGTTCCCCGCTACGTCAACCTCTGTGTCCCGCCACCACTCTACGCCATCCCATCACCTCCACTCTATGATTACCCTGTCAACCTCCATGTGGATCCTTCGTACACCCAGTTTCTCAAACCACGCCACCTCCCTCATCATCTGCCGCCACCATACCTACCTAGTCACCACCAGTGTTCAAATTTGAACACATCACAACCCTTTCGAAGCCCTCTAGCACGTCAGAGAAGTGTTCAAAAAAATTTACCAATCAAAAGAAATTTAAATTTTGATTTTTACAAGTTTAAAAAAAATAATAAATAATATTATAAAATGTCGTATGAAGGGCTGCCTATCCGTAGGAAATTTCAAAAAATTCTAGTTCTCTGACTGATGTAACACTCTAAAGTCTATAGGAGGTTCTGCCAACACTCCAAAAAGTGCAATGGGACGTAATGGAGGTTGTTCATCCATTCTCAGGTCATTAATCATAATGGCAGCACTGATAGAGTTAGCAGTGATGATGTGAGGTTTATGTTCGCATGCGTTGATAGCAGAGGTTTCTTTTCGCATTCATTGATAGCAGATGAGAAGTAGCTACGTATTGGTATCCATGAATAGGGCATATTTTGAAGGTATCAGAGATTTAGAAGAAACAAATGACAAAAGACAAAATTAGCAATGACTAAGGTAGATAATTCTGAGCCTGTGAATCTTGTCTGCATTGATTTTTCCAATCCCAACCTTACGACAAGTGTAGCACAAGTTCGCAAAGTATTTTTAACTCTCAATTTTAATTTTCAACTTTCATTTCCCTGTAATTTCATTCAGTTCACTGATTTAGGTGGAACCGATTAAAATTATTATATACGGAATAGTTGATTTATCTTTATATAGTCATGTGTAGGCTGTATATTTTTTTTTATATCATATATCATGTCATCAATGAAGATTTTTTGGACTAAGTCTTTAAACAAAGTCAAAGACTTTTTTCTCTTCCTGAGGAGGAAACGATGAAATTAGTGCAGAATGAGAACCATCAAGGTTACACTCCATATCAAGCAGAATCTCTTAATCTTTCCATTCAACCTGAAGATTTGATGTGGATTTGTGTCTCCTTATATTTACTTCTGCTTGTAATTACATCTTTCTCTGCTCAACTATGAAAAATCAATCCATTGAAGTATTTCACTTCATTTTTTTCATATATTCGTTTCTCCAGGGGATTGGAAGGGGAGTTATGAAGCTTCTGAAGCGTCGATAAAGGCAAGCAATTTCACGGTCCCAATAAATGGCCTTCAACAGGTATGTAGTTCAACATTTGAAATGATATTTTTCATATTTGTACAGCACTTAAAAATAGATTAAAGTGACAATATTGACATTTCTACATCATAACCACATACTACATTTTCTGTGGTATCTCCATTTTCCTTAATTTGTAAAATTTTATTCTTTCTTGCCAACCCACTATTAACACAAGATTGTTCAATTACCAGATTACCCCATTAGATGGTGATAACTACGCTTACTGATTCACAAACCTTTTTTTTAATCTTGTAAATAACTACTACCATCTACTACATCTTCGAGGATGCCGAATATATTCAAGTACTGATCATGCCGAATATATTCGAGTACTGATCATCCTATCAATATGAAAATATCTTCCATCCTACCTTTATGAGGACATATTCAAGACATTACTTTGATGTTCCACATAGATATCTTGACATAGTATAATAAGGCCGATAGGGTTCCTTACATTTTCCATGAAGACATTGTTATTTTGAAACGCTCATGTTTGACATGGAAATCTTGAGATAACATAATAAGACCGATAGGGTTCTTTATTTAGGGTTTCTTTTTAGAAAACATCGGTATATAGACAGAGTAATCTATTTATTAATTTGAATTCTTATTCTATAGTAAGAAACTAATGCATTCTCATTTTATAGTAATAAATGAAGATTTTTTCATTTTATAGTAATAAATGAAATAAATTAGTTAAAGATGTAACTTTATCGTGTTAAAAATAGATTAAAGTGATAATTTTGATGGTTTTACATCATATCCACATTTTCTATTGTATCTTCATTTTCTTTCCTAATTTGCAAAATTTTCTTTCTTTCTTGTCAACCAACCATACAAAATTGTTCCATTTTGACAACCATTCAAACAAGATTGTTTATTTATGAAACTACCTATTAGATGGTGACAACTACGCTTAGTGATTCTAACATTTTTTATATTCTTGTAAATAACTACTACCATCTCTTTTCTATTTTTAGATTATTCTGTGACTGACAACCATAATGCTTACAAAATCCTAGCATTGTTGCCATTTGAACTTATTGTAATCAAGCTTACTATTAAGCCTAGCATTTGTAAAATCAAACTTTATTTAAAACCCTGTATTTCTTCTCTTATCTTAAAAAGCCTTTTTCTTTATTAACTCTCAAGTTTTTGAAAACATAGAAATTAATGCTATAAAAAAAAAATTGAGAAATCATAAGTGTGCTTTCCATAAATTATGTAGAGTTTTGAACCAAGGAGAAGCATTAAAATGAAAATCCAAGGCTCTATTAATAACCACACAATTGAAGATTGGTCTGCCTATAGGGCTACAACTTAATTTTCTTTTTCCGGTTGGTCTTCCCAAAAGATATAGAATGCCAATAGCTATCCATACAACTACTATTGTGTCTCCCACTTCATTCTCTCCATTCGGCATCTAGGAAATAAGTTGTGCATGTGGGTGTCCATGTAGCTACTGCTATGAAGGGTTTTTAAGGAGATGTTGAAATCATAGAAAAATTAAACGACATTGTTAATGAAAAGAAACCATATTATTAGAAAAAGACATCAACAAAAAGAAAGCACATTATTGGAAAAATATATCAACCAAACTTGAATTCATTGTAAGGACCAAATTTGAAAACCATTCTTCAACAAAAAACAACCAACAAAGCCATACAACAACAACATTGCAGACATGTATTACATATTACAATAATTCCCTATTAGATATGGAAAATTTTCCTTTTAATTACATAAATTTTTGAATCTATAAAGCTTGAAGTTTTTAATGGAGATGAAAGTCTATTGATAATGTTCTTTGATTCAGCAATGTTAACAGAAAATTTCAATTCCCTTGGTTGTTGAAGGTATATATTTAGTTTTTTGGTTTGCTTTAAATTGTTTCAAGCTTAACAAAACATATAGTATAAATTAAAAACAAATCAAAACTAAAAAAACTTTTACCATTGTGCAAATAGATTTATATTTTCAATGAAAAAAATTCAAATACTTTTGAAGATTATCTAATGAATAGAAGAAACATATGTTTACCTTTTTCTAATAGAATTTGAGAAACATGTTTGCCTATTTACTCAATTCTATTGAGATTTTATAGTGTTTTAATGTAGCCACTTTTTAAATTTTAAAGATTTAAAAGGACACCCTTTCATTTTGGCATTTTTTTAATAAAGAGTTTATTTAATATACACGTGTTAATAGAAGTACAATTTTTTTATAACTTTTCATCTTTGAAAGGTTAGATAAATATATGCCCTTCTAACTAAAATTAAAACCAACCCTTCAAATTTAATCACTGGTCACCACTCACATGACCTGGTGCCACTACAACCACACGTCAACCACACGTCACTTTGATGTGACCTATCCCTGATCTAGGCTTGCATGCCCACAGATTAGTCCGTGGAGAAATATCTCCATCCGACGGCCCAGTTGATTCCGCTCCCTAAAGTTGCGAGCAAGATATCGTCGTAAAGACATGTGACTGATGCCACCCGTCGCTTCTTGGAGCATCTCACACACCATCTTGGTTTTCAAAGGTCGTTTTCCCAATTATGCGAAAGCCTGCCACGTGGCCCTCCACACCGACCACCTATTCCCATATGTCCTCCAGGTCGGATCCACCCATCACCTAATTAGCCATCACCAAAACATGTTGTGTCAGATAAATTGTCATGCTCCGTCAGCAAGCCATGTGGTTGGCCCCACATCCCACTGATGCAAGCACGACGTGAATTGGAATTTCTCGCCAAGGGAATCCACACACATGTCATGTGTTGACTGGTATAAATGACCTGCATCAGTCTACTTTTTTCATTTTCCCACTCTGGTTGCCTGCTCCAACTCCTGCGCACCTGAGGATTTCAAATTGCCAAATTTGGTAAATAAGCATGTAAATCATGTAGATGAAACTGCCAAGTCACCTATCTTCATGAATACTCCTCGTCAACATCCATATTCCACAAGAAACCATAGGAGCTCAATCCATTTAAACCCTGGACTGGTTGTCCGAGCTCCATGTGTTCCGTTACAGAAAATTCATCCCCCAGGCCCAAAAACGCATGAACCAGTTAAATTAATGTCATAAATGTGTTATTTGAGTGTGATAATCTGTTTATTTGCTAAATTTCTACTGTTTAACCTCAGAAAAGCTAAAGCCTCTTGACTCGTGAGCATGTCGTCATTCTCAGGCTCAAAAATTTTTGAGGAGCCATTCACCTCCCTTGCGTCTCCTCAGCCCCTCTGGTCAACAATTTCCTCAGCTTATCATCTCATCAAATGGCTTCTTCGTCTACTGGGAGCTATGCAGACATGAAGGGAAGGGGAAAATAAGTGTACCAATGTGATAAGAATATCAACAATCAGGACTCACTCATGACAAACTTTGAGCTAAGGAAATCTATTCGCTTCTTAGCCAAACAAGTAGACATCTTGATAGTTGATGGGTCGTAATGCCAGCTTCTGAATCAAGGGCGAGAGCTGTGATTGGCCAAGATCAAACTCCTATGAGCAAGGGAGCTTATAAGGAGGTTGGAAATAGAACTAAAATTCTCAAGGAAATATGACTCTAGCATGTTGTCGTTCAAAATGCTCGGGAAGATGGTTTGGGGCATGTTATGAGGGTATCAGAAGAAAACTGGTAACACCCGGAGTTTATTCAAGAAATGGCAAGGATCATAAAGAGGGTATGCAGGGAAATAGAAGCTATTGAAGGGACAATTGGGTACTCACCTGCCAAAGCAAATATAATCGTGGACTTCCTAAATCAAGTATCAAAAGAGGAGATAGTGAGGGTGAACCTCTATCAGTTCGAGTGGGTGACAAGAGCCAGCGAAGTGATAAGGGAAAATGCACTGGTGATAGTGACTAAAGAAGTAGTAAAAGCCTTAGCCGATGAGGTAGAAGGTTTGAAAAGTAAGTGTGAGATATTATATTGGAAGAACTTTCCAAACTTCTTTGATGAGAGGGGAACATTTTTCCTAAGGAGTTATTTATGAGAACATTTTTCCTAAGGAGTTATTTATGAGACTCCTTGCTGCAATCAAGGAAGGTCACACGGGACTTGGATGGGAGAATTGTGTTCTTCCAGGAAACAAAGTCATGAAGGTATACAACGATCATTATGAAGTCATATTCTTGCTCAAACAAATATTTAGAGAACGAGGGAAAATTGACTATGAAGACATCAAAAGCTTAGAAGGAACCATCATTGAAGCTTGGTCTTTTGACATTCCCTATGGAAGAGAGTGGAACATCCTGATGTACTTGTACAAATGGGTTTCCCAACAAGGATTTACCCCAAAAGCTCAAGTAACCTCAGCATGGCCAATTCGAGTGTAAGAGACTCCACACACCAGATGTTATTTCACCAGTCTTCCCTGGCATCGACACTTGCCTCCCTACTAACATCATCAACAACAACTTTGGAAGCTCCATCAATTGGCGCCAACAACGCGAACTCTAGCAGCATTGGAAACATCAACACCTATGTCGGCATTGTCAGTGACACACCCACTCGAGTGCCTCGACACACTGGCTCAGACAGTGCCCTAGAGAGAGAAGGAAGGAACCACCCAGTCAAGAGAGAGAAAAAGAGATAACAAAGCCAAATTTGAATGGGCCCACTCCAGAGGCAGTAATTATTTCAAAAAACTTCTAAATTAAGTTAATTAGAGTACAACTGGAAATTTTGTAACAAATTTTGAGTGTTTTTCCAAATACCACTAGTGATATAAAGTAGTATCCAAGTTCTTGAGTGCCTATATATGCCCCATTTTGAAATGTAAAAGGGGGCAAAAATCTAGGTTGTAGGGGAAACTCTACCAAAATTTTTGGTGATTTGTTGGGAGGTCTTGAAGCAATCTAGGGGTTGAATTCTGAAGTAACTCTTGATATGTCTGTGTTTTCTTATCATGTATGTTTCATACCCACCTTATATTTTGAAGTTTACTACCAATGAAATACAAGTTTATGCAATTTCCATGGCACTTTGAGTTGTAAACCTGATTTGTTGTGTAAATTGTTTAGAATTGTATGATAATTATTAACTGGAATGAATTTTAGCATCAATATGATGGTTTGTTTCAGTTTTGCAAGATCTATCAAGTTAGTTTGAAGAGTATCTTGACTTTCTTGATATTTCTTACAAGGGTTTTGCAAGAAAATGGTAAATTTCAATTTTTTGTGTTTTCTAATGGTTGAATTCTTGATTGTTCAACTACCCACCAAGTCTTAGTTGATTTAAAGGAATTCTTAGTTTCTCCTCTAAATTAGGTAATACTTGATTCTCCATCTTTCATCCATATTTTTCATTTTCAACCTTTTATGTCAAACCTAAAGGTTATGAATGCTCCTACTTAAGATCAACAGAAATGCAACCCAACAAATGCATTTAATGTCTAGAGGTTTTCCCCCAACCTTGAATCCAAAACATATCTCAAAACCTAAAAAAACATTAAGTTGAATTTGAAGGCCACTCAAGCACATTTTGAATCATTTCTTTCAAGAATATGTCATGAATGTTAGATGTGAATGATGAACTGATTTCTTGGAATACTTGTAATTTAAATTTTGTTGGATTTACTTGTTCACATTTGGCTACAATTTTTTTTAAATTTTCACAGAGACTTTAATTAAATGGTTGTGATGAAATTCTTCATGTAATATCATTTTCTTTAGACACTTATAGGGGGAAATGAAACACATGTATCTTGAACATAAACTGAAATTATGCCATAATAAATGAGTTCAAGTTTGAATTACGTAGTTATTCACAATAAAAAATTTACAAGAACGACTTAAATACATGGTTTTATTTGCTTTCATTTGAGTTGTCTGATCTTTTGGCCATTCTTATGTCAAGAAACATGAATTAGAATATTATAGTCAAGAGGCTCCAAAACATGACAAACACATTCGCAATAATAGATGACCATACCTACAGATTGAAATAGAATATCTTAAGACTAGAGCAACAAACAAAATCACACTTAGATGTTCCCAGGCTCTGCACTACAACACAACACACTATGACTCTAGGGTCCCAACATCTTATGGCTCCATTTCCGGGGACAATTTGAATTCGTTCCCAGGGAAAGACCACATCTTTTCAAATCTTTGTGGTGGAGAAAGTCTAAAATTATTAGTTGTGCATTCCACCTTACGACTCCACTATCCGAATTTATCATTTCATAGAAATCACATTCCATTTGTCCTACTCTCCACCCACTACAATGACCAACCGACTAGTATGAATTCCATTTTACATATCTCTCTTACCGTACATATTTGTATTAATCTTCCTTCCATGTTTTAACATTCTCCTCCTCACAATGCACATTCACACTTTGGTTTCATCAAGAAGACACACCCGAAGTAATCCAGATCAGGATTTAGTACCTCTTGTCTTCAACCTTGAGCGTTTCATGTACACCTCGAACCAACATAACAAAACCTTATTGGTGGAACCCTAAGGAAGTCGAATAACCAGTATTCCATCTCCACCTTTGACAACAATGATTGCTCAACTTCCTTGTTCCAATGTTATTCATACAAATACCATACCTTCACATATAACAGTTGAGGATCCTGGGTCACTCAATCCTAGACATAAACTTGAGAAGGTGACTCCAAAACTTACTGAGAAAACTAGAACTCCAATATCATCTGCCACTAGGGACATGATTTTATAACACATTATGGCCAAACAAGGTCAACCCCACAATTGACCTAATCAACCCAATCAACCGTTGTCTTGGGTGGCAGCACAATATGCCCCATTATATTTGCCTCAGGTGCTACACGACATGCCTGATAATTACATAAAATTGGTACCTAGGTTTAGTGGTGAAAAGAAAGGAATCATTGAGGAACACATCAATACATTCTAATATTTCACCAACAACTTCATGGTAGAAGATGAGGATTTTTTCATGAGGTTATTTGAATAGACCCTTGAGGGGCACATGTGAAAATGGTTTTGCACCCTTCTTGCTAACTCATTACACTTTTGGGATAATTTGGAAAGGACATTATGTGCCTAGTGGGGAGAGAATAAGGACTTTCAATACCATCTCATAGAGTTTTCTGTAGTAAAAAAGAAGCCATCCAAAAATGTAGAAGAATTCACGAAGAGATTTAATAATCTCTAAAACAATATCCCCAATGAGATTAAACCTATTCCTATTGTTTCCATGGTTAACTATGTAACTTTTGAGCCAAATTTCTCTGTCATGCTCAGAAAAAGATGACCCGGGAACTTATCCAACATGCAATTAGATGATAAAAGGAAATTTAACCATAGCAGAAAATTTGAGAAGAACAGAAAAAACGAACAAGAACCATGACCCAGAAAGGGAGAGGGGAGGAAACCAAGACAAAGTCAAGAAGAAAATAAAGGAAGAACTTGACCATTCGTCTTACCATAAGGACCCATCCGAATAAAATATCGAGGAGATGAATTAATTGATCGGGAACCTATCAAACACAATTTCCAAGCTCGAAGCTATAGGATCGAGAAAAATCCTAACCAACCTCCTCATAACCCCCCTTTCTTCCATAATCCATTCCATCCACAACCATAGAATAGGGATAGAAGGCTTGAAGAACAACCAATACAACCTCTTGTAAGGAGCAATCTCAACTTATAGACTAATGAATATCGTGATGAGTATATGAAGGACGAGGACATAAACTGGGTAAGAGATCAAAATCACACCTTCTACATCTCCAAAGATAACTACACACATTCTCTCGCGACACAAGAGAATTATACAATGTATGAATTTGAAGGATATGAAGATTGTGAGATCCCCCCATACCAATATGAGAATATTACTAACTCTGTGATGGCATATATCAAAACGAACCATGAGCTGTGACCCAGGATAGGAAGACCTTCTAGTGTGAGTGGCCAAAACAAACCAAACAAGCCTTTAACATCATTTCTTGACACTAAAAATACTCAGGATGATAGTCTCCTATCTCCCGAACCCCCGAAGAGAGTGCAAGAGATCCTAGTTAAGAAGAGAAAGAACACCTAAGCTCAGAACTCGAGGTCCACTCAAGAATCGAAGGGACCAAAAAATCTTGTTCCTCCACCTCCACTGACTCAACCAACTAAAGAGGCAGAGTGAATCCTAGTCCCCCTCTTCAATCTCGAGCAAGATAAAAGTTTTTGTTCGTCTATTAGAATTAGCACAAAACCCAACCTTTCAATTGCTAATGTAGAAACTAATGACCCCTCACAAACAAATCACCCTTAATGACACTATGGACATCCAAGAAGACTTCCCTTATGTGGATTATCGACATCACATAGAAGAACAGGATGATAATAATCCTCCCTTCTACATTATCTTGAATTTTCACAAGAAACTACTACACAACTGTATGCTAGATTCAGGAATGTCTCACAACCTCTTGCCCAAGTCAGTCATGGTGGAATTAGGATTGGACATTACCAAGCCATATCTCAACCTCTACTCGTTCAATTCCCATAGAGTAAAATGTCTTGGTCTCATCAAAGATTTAAAGGTTTCCCTCTCCTAGATACCAAACAAGAGTCTAGTCATGGATATAGTGGTGGATGATATCCCTACCTCATACGACATGCTACTTTGGAGATCATGGGATGAGAAATCGAGAAAAACTCATCAAATGGATCTATCATATGCTACCATACCTATTTTAGAGGGGATGAATAAAGGCTATACCGGGAAGCTAAATTGTTGTATATCATTAGTGACGTGAACAGGTCCAAAAACATATGATTCCATGTTGCAGAAGAGTTGATGGGTTACTATAGCCTATTAGTTAGCTCTGAGTTCATAATTGAGACCAAATCAACCCTTTCCAAATGAGAAGAGACATATAGATTGGATTCAGTATGGAAACTATTCTTTGACAGAGCATGCTCTCGAGAAGTCATGGGAGCGGGAGTGATTCTAATATTTCCCATGGGGCAAAACATTTCGCTATCCTATAAACTAGAATTTGATGCCACCAACAATGTTTCCGAATACAAAGCATTAATTCTAAGATTAGAAACGACCCATAAAATGGGACTAAATTTTTTTGCAGCCTTTGGAGATTCAGAGTTGGTAGTCCTACAAGTGAGAAATGTCTACACCACTAAGCACCCTTGTATGAGATCATATTGAAATGTTGTATGGGATATTATTGAGACTTATTTTGATTCTTTATACATTACAACCATGCGCGGGGAAGAGAATCAACTTGTAGATGTTGTATCAATCGTAGCAAGTACATTCAGACCACCAACTGAACCAAAGTTGAAATACATAGTGGAAATGCGATACAAACCTTATGTTCTAGACAATGTCAAACATTGACAAGTTTTTGAAGACGACCAATAGCTAAGAAGGTTCCAGGAGTTGGTGGATGAGTTTTCAGCCACCAACATTAAATCTAATGAAGAAACTCCCGAAGATGACCAAGAAGAAGAATGAAGCCAATATGATAGTAACAAGTTCCTTAATCAGATCGAATGTCATGAGGTAATCCAACTCAAGAAAAACTTCATTCTAAAGGGATTGGTCCCACTAGATCAGATTTTTGACCATACTGATGTCCTACCAAGGCATTCTTTCAGTTGGTGGATGAAAATGTCAAAGAACATAATCTTGGTACAAAAGAGAACTTACAAAAGGTAAAAATCACCGAGTATTTTGGAACCCACATGCAAAAAAAAGTACGTCGATTTGTTTAAACGATTCAAAGATGATTTTGCATGGAGTTATGAAGATTTGAAAACTTATGACACTTTTATTATTCAACATAGAATACCTTTGAAAGACAATATTAAGCCTTTTGTGTATAAACTCAGGAGGTTCAATCCCATCTTGTTTCCAACAATAGAAAAAGAGATCTGAAATTTGTTGGAAGGGAAGATTATTGTCCCACTGATATATTCTTAATGGGTGGTTAATTTGGTGTCAATCAGGAAAAAGAATGGAGTCATACAAATCTGTGTAGATTTCAAAAACTTGAGTCGATTCTCATTGAAAGATAATTATCCCCTTCCCAAGATGGACCATCTGCTACAAAAGGTTGTAGGAGCATCTATAATATCAATAACAGATGGGTTTTCAAGCTATAATCAGATAGTGATGCACCCAAATGACAAATATAAGACCTCTTTCACGACACCATGGGCACCTTCATGTATGACAAAATTACCTTTGGGTTGATGAATGCGAGAGATACCTTTCAAAGAGATATAAACATTGAATTTGTTGGAGGCAGAGATCAATTCATCTTCATCTACCTAGATGACACGACCATTTTCTCAAAATCAGATGATGACCATTTAAAGCACCTCAGATACAGATTCCTGATGTGCAGGAAATTTTGTCTATCATTGAGCCCTAAGAATTCGTTATTTTCTTTGCAAGAAGGGAATTTTCTAGGGAACATCGTCTCAAAGGAAGGTGTCAGAATTGACCATAAGTGAGTAGAGGCCATCTCGAATATTGATCTCCTCTGAAATAAGAAAAAGGTCCAATAATTCTTGGGGAAGGTCAATTTTCTACATAGATTTATAGCAAATTTTATGGAACTTTTGAAACATATAATAGGCATGCTCAAAAATAAGGTTGATGCGAGAAGTGCAAGATTCATTTGAACAAATAAAAAAGGTCATCATGGAGGCTCCAACCTTGGCAAGTCTTGATTTTTCAAAGGAATTTCAAATTTCCTCCTTCACATCTAAGCTTTCCATCATTATAGTTTTGTTTCAAAAGAACGAAGAAGGGCACGATTAGCCTATTACACATTTTAGTCGTGCCTTGAGAGTTGTAGGGTTGAAATACATCATTCTAGAGAAGCAAGTCTATGTTATGGTAAGGCTTTTAAATATTTTTGAGAGTACTTGCTACATTCCAAGGTAACAACATATGTCTCATCTGTGGCAGTAAATGAAATACTTACTCTACCCAACAACGATGACCAATAAGGAAAATGGATAGCAAATTTATAGGAATATGACCTTGAGATTAAGCCCACCAAGTTGGTCATAGGCCAAGGGTTAGCTAGATTGCTCACTAAGTCAAATCATATTGCACCGGGAATGTGTACCAATGAATATATTTGCAATATCTGCAGAGAGGAGAATCCATAAGAACCACCTTCTTCAAAAAAAGAGAATCCACAAGAACCTCTTCATCCTGGGCGAGAGAATCCATAAGAACCTCTCATTCCAGTAGGAAGGAATAAAAAATAACCCTTGCCACAAGACATAAGGAATCTGCAATAATCCTTCCTGGAGGACCTTTCAAAATTTCAAAATCTTCATTGGTATAAAGATATCGTATTCTTCCTACAAAATTTGGAATGTTCACCTTAAATTCCTAGGGCCAAATGTAGGACTTTAAAATTGAAGGCAATCAAATATTGTATTTTGGATGAAGGTTTGTATTGGAAAGATCTTGTTGGAATCCTACTTACTTGTGTTACTGAAGATCAAGTATCATAGATCATTTCAGAGTTCCATTGAGGTGTATGCGAAGGACATCACGCTTAGAAGGTAACTTCCTATACAATCCTGAGAGTTGGGTACTATTGGCCATCCCTCTTCAAAAATACTAATGTTTTTGTTCGAACTTGTCCAGAGTGCCAGATGTTTGCAAAGAAGTAGGAGATTTGATCTCTACCACTGAAGTTGATAAAAGTTCAAGCTCCTTTCTAGCAATGGGGGTGGGACTTCGTTGGAGATATGCATCAGAATTCAAGTGAACAAATACATTATCATGACCACTGACTATTTTACCAAGTGGGTGGAAGCCATTCATAATCACAAGGCCGATGGGAAGAGTATCATAACTTTCTTGGAAAGAAACATGCTCTCCAGATTTGGATGCCCCAGAAAGATAGTCACAAATAATGTTGAGCCTTGTCTCAAATAATGCTCAGCCCTTCAAGTCTTTCAAGGTGATGGTATTTTGTCAAGACCGCGATATAAAATTTGTGCATTCCACAACATACTATCCTCAATGGAATGGACTAGTAGAATCATCAAACAAGAATTTGATAAGAATTATTAAGAGAATGTTAGATAAGAACAAGAAGAATTGGGATGAAAATCTCAAATATGCTTTGTGGGCGAACATAACCAGTACCAAGAGAGCCATTACCTTATTAGCTAGTGTATGGAATGGATGTGGTTTTTCCTTTGAATCTCACCTTACCAGTGACGAAGTTGCTACAAGATGAGGCACTAGATGTTAACCTAATGCAAAGAAGGATTTATCAGATGATAGAATTTCAACAACAGAGAGCAGCGACCTTGAGTAAAGTTGAAACACACCAGAAAAGGGTGAAATTTGTATTTTATAAGAGAGTGAAGGAACATGACCTATAAGTTGGAGATATGGTACTGAAATGGGACTCCATTTGAGCCGACAAGGGAAATAATGGAAAGTTTGATAATCTATGGATTGGTCCATTCCAAGTGTGGGAATTTCTTGATAACAATACTTATCATATGGAGACACTTGATTGAGATTTCCTCACGAGCCCTATCAATGCTAGGTTCTTGAAGAAGTCCTTCACTTAAATGGAAAAAATAAATAATATCTATATATATATATATATATATATATATATATATATATATATATATATATATATATATATATATCTATATATATATATATATATATATATATATATATATATATATATATATGTAATTTTCAACTTGTTGTTATCATGCTCAATGTTGTAATTTTTCATTTTTCACTAAGCCATAAGAAGAGGTGGACACTACCCATAACCAAAACTCCATAACCCAATGATGAAAGGCACTAAAACTGCAAGTCCTCAACAGACCGCAGGGCACTATTTTCCCCCATGAAGTCGTTGTGTGTGCTAGTTGCAACACCCATATAAAGGATATTGATGCTAAAGGTAAGAGTCTAAAGGAGCATCTTCAAATTTGGTCGTTCATTGGTGCCAGGGGTAGTCTGGGTGCATGGGAAAATGCCATTGGGCCACTCCGTGCCATAACCCATGATCACCAGGCATAGGTGGGAATGATCAGATCCGACGACTTGGACATTTTCTGATCCAACGGCTCATGGCACCCTACAGCACCAAAGAACGTGGAGGTTAGTGCCCATGGTTGGTGCGGAGAAGCCACATGGTGACACCATAGGCTCTCCGCATACCTCTAGCAGTTTCAAGGGCTGACTCATAACCTTCGCAGAAATTCAATGTGAGTCCCCCACTACATCAGCTTCCATGCCCCACCACCACCCCATTCCATCTCGTCACCCTGTCAAACTCCATGTGGACACTTCATACACATTAGGGGAATTTGGAGGTATAAAATGGGCCTCCTAAGAAAATGTACAACCAAAATAAACTTTCTAACAACCAATAAGATTCAAGACGATGATGTCAACCATGGGGGATGATTCACCATTTTTGGAATAAAAAAGTAAAAAGATTAAAAAATAATTAAATAATAAAAATACATTTTCAACTCGTATTTTCAGCTTATATCCCTAAGGTTTACTCAAATTTTGAGCGGAAGTACTCGTTGGATGCAAAATTTAATTCCTCATCCAAGAAGTACCCATGTTTCATACTTTTGATGGACCCTGCTACATGAAAAATGAGAAATACATGAAAAACATGATTGCAATCATGTTTTTCATGTATTTCTCATTTTTCGTGTAGCGGGGTCCATTGAAAGTATGCAACATGGGTACTCCTTGGATGAGGAATCAAATTATGCATCCAACAAGTGTTTCCACTCGAAATTTGAGTAAACCCATCGAGAGATAAGTTGAAAAAATAGTTTTTTCTTTTTTTCCCTCTAAAATTTGATGATGTAATCTAACCTTATTTTAGTATTTCCACTGTTATTTTATTATTTCCACTATTATTTTATAATTTCCTTACTAGGCCCATTTTATACCTCAAAACTCCCCTAATGCTTAGCTTCTCCCACCATTTCCACCTCCCTCATCACCCATCATGTCGCCACACCCCTGTCCAATCACCACCCACGTGGATTGGTCCCACTACAACCACATGTCACCTTGACTTCACCCATGCCTGATGTAACCTATATGCATGTAGATTAGACAATGGAGAAATACCTCCATCCGACAACCTAAGTGATTCTGCTCCCTAAAGTTGTGAGCAGGATATCATCGTAAAGGCATGTGACTGACATGGCACCTCGCTTCCTGGAGCGTCTCACACACCATCTTGATTTTTCAAAGGTCGTTTTCCAAACTATGTGAAGTCTTTCCACATGGACCTCCATGCTGACCACCTGTCCCCATATTCCCTCCACGTCAAATCCACCCATCACCTAGTTAGTCGTCACCAAAACATGTTGCGTTATATGAATTGCCATGCCTCGTGAATAAGCCACATGGTTGGACCCACGTCCCACTTATGCAAGAACGAAGTCAATTGGACTTTCCCACCAATGGAATCCCCACACGTGTCATGTGTTTACCCATATAAAATACCTGCAACAATCCACTTTTGGCATTTTCCCATTGTGGTTGATTGCTCCAACTCCTGCACACCTGTGGATTTCAAATTGCCAAATTTGGTAAATAAGCACATAAATCATGTAGATAAAATTAATAATTCACCTCTCTTCATGAATACTCCTTATCAACATGCATATTCCACAAGAATCCATGAGAATTCAAGCCAATTAAACCCCGAATTGGTTGTCCGAGCTCCATGTGTTATGTTTGCAGAAAATTCATCCCTCGGGCCCAAAAACACATGAGCTAGTGCAATTAACATCATAAATGTGTTATTTGAGTGTGATAACCTATTTAGTTGCTAAATTTATACTCTTTAAGCTCATAAACCCTAAATCCTCTTGAGACGTGAGCACATCGTCATTCTCAAGCTCAAAATTTGAGGAGGCCTTCTCGCCAACCTATCCTTTGCACTTCATGACACATTTCCCCTTTCACTACCATCACCTCCCTTATGCCTTCTCGACCTCTATGATGAGAAATTTCCTTAGATCATCATCTCATCAAATGGATTCTTCGTCTACTGGGATTTATGAAGACATGAAGGGAAGGGGCAATGAAGTGTACTAATGTGATGAGAATATTAGAAACTAGGACTTGCTCATGGAATATTTTTATCTAAAGAATTTTATTCACCTCTTGGTCGAATAGGTAGACATCTTGACAGTTGATGGGTTGTAATGTCAACTCCTGAATTAAGGACAAGAGTTGTGATTGGCTAAGATCAAACTCCTCCCAGTAAGGGACGCTAATTTTTGGTAGCTTGGTGACAAATTCCAACCATGGGACTAGATTCCTATTTTCAAGAGGACCAATTTTTAGTATTGAAGCATTCAATTTGGTCAAGGGAAAGTGCATTTTTGAATAAAATCCCACATGTGCACAAAAGTACAGGTCTGCCCAAAAGAGAAATTGAACACCCAAGGATGGCTATAAATACAGGTCAAGTGACCCTCATTTGGACATCATTATGATCATTCTTCTTTCTTTGGTTTGGTGCGCATAGGTCTGAGCTGGTTTGCAGAGGTGGGTTCATACAGGTCTGAAATTGCAGGGTCCGAAGCTTGCATTTGAGATCTAGGGTTTTGGTTTCTAGCCATAGGGATGACATAGGCAATTTTTAGTTGCAATTAGAAAAATGAAGGTTCATGAGTGTGGTTGGAGGGTTTTAGCTGCATGCACCTCACTCTTTGTGTGTGGTTGGGACCTAGGGTTTGAGTTTTACAGTTGATAGTAGATTTCGTCAGTTGACCGCAGAAGTCGGCAGTTGAAGCAATTGATGACAGTTGAATGCAGGCTTCTGAATCAGGGTTTTTATTATTAGTATTGTTGGGTTCATATCTTGTATTTTATTAGTTGATTTTGATGGATAGTTTTATGGTTGAAGATATGGATCATTCTACTCTCTCTTTATTAAACATTTTATGACAATCTAATAAGAAGAAGAATTGGAAAGAGTTTCCCATGTAGTGGGTTTTTCCCTAGTCTTCGACTAATCCTAGTGTGTCTGTGACAACCCCTAGTTAGAAATTCATGTAATAAAAGTTAATAAAGGAAAAATATAAGATCACAATTAAGGGACACTTATTCCAAGCTGAATTTTGGGCAAAGATATCCTAGTGGGAATCACTGGATGTGTTTATGGATAAGGGAAATTTGAAAAGAAAATGACAAAGGCATTAAAAAGAAAAAAAGGTATTTTAGCACATTTATTTATGAAAATAATGGAAAATAGGAGAAAAGGAAGGTGAAAGGTCACAGGTTACATGTGAGGAGGAAAATGAAGGAAAATAATGAAAAATGAAGAAAATAGAGGCCTCATTAATAAAATGCTTTTGAGGATCAATTCATAGCTTTTGTCAGTTTAGTTTTGGATTTATCTCATTATTCTCTCTCTCACACACTCTTGGACACTTAGAGTTTTCTTGGAGCCTTCTAGCTTTGGAGCAAGGAAGGGAAAATCAAGCAAAGGAAGGAAAAAGAAAGGAAAGGAAAGAAAAGATCAGGAAAGGAAGAGCAGAATCAAGCAACTTCAGTAAGAATACTTGTAGGTAACATATTGCATGTGTGATTTCCTAGTTGGTTTTGACATGCATGGATTTGCATGTTGGTATATGCTTATCTTGTTGTCAGTGACATGGTTTTGTCGGGTTATGACAGTGGTTTTCAGCCTTGACTTGCCTTTTTTGGATATCCATGGTGTGATGGGATTATTTATCAGTTTTGAGCTTTGGAATTTCCGGATGGTGTCAGAATCCAGGGTGGAGGTAGTCTCAGGAAAATTCCCAAATGCCTAGGAATCCCTTGACCAGTTTTGGTAGGATACACAGTAAATCCTGAGGGTGGTGTCTTGTTTTAGGGTCTAGTGATCCGATGTGGATTGCGGTAAATCCTGAGAGACAAGGAGATAGAAAATTACTCAAGGATAGCAATAGTGTTCAGAGGCATTCCAAGCTCTGTTTGGTTTTGTGATCTCAGTGCCGATTTTGGTGAGATCACAGTTTGATGAGGGTGGAGGTGGTTTAACCTCTAGATTCCCTTGGTTGTTTTTGGATTGGTTTATCCATGAGATCCCAGATTCATGCTTGGAATATGACACGAGGGTGACTCACTGAAAGAAATATTTGGTTCAACCATGTCTATGGTCAACTGGTACGTGGAAGTCTTGAACCTGGTTGACTCTTGCCTAGTAAAAGCTAATTTATCTTGCTTTTGTACTTGTTATTATGTGGCCTTAATAGTTGTTATCTCATTTTTATTTACTTTTCACTAAAATGATAATGGATGAAAGACCTAAT
The DNA here is from genome assembly GCA_031772625.1 of Pinus tabuliformis. Lineage (NCBI taxonomy): Eukaryota > Viridiplantae > Streptophyta > Pinopsida > Pinales > Pinaceae > Pinus > Pinus tabuliformis. The sequence continues at coordinate 498,912,422 of CM062811.1, read as the reverse complement.
TGTTGAAAATGCAACAAGATGATGGATCTTAGTGGAAAGGAGTCGCCTTCACTAAGTGGGCCCACAGGCTATTTTAGGCGCAAAGTCTATTTTTAGACATATGGATCATGGTCTATGAGTTGCAGGATGCTATTTGTGGATGATTGGTCATGTTGGTAAAAATAGATGGACTTATATTTTTAGACATATGGGTGGTTTCTATTTTTAGACTGCCAGGCTAAAAATAAAACAGTCGAATATTATTAGCTCATAATAATATTTGGACTATAAACATTATCTTATCCTCTTGGAGCACTTCAGTTCGAGCTACGGATGTGGCACATGCAGCTGATAGAATGAAATACGCTTTTCTTGTGGGTCAATTGAGCTATTGCATGGTGGACTTCAGTTAGAACTCATGTGGTTGAGTTTGGTGGAGTTGATTGTGGAGTTGATGGAGTTGTGTTCAGTTTGACTTGGTTAAACTAGTTGTATTTAGTCTAACTGCAGAATACACTAGTGATGAGTGATGTGAATTAATTGTTAATTAATTCACTAATTATTAACTCATAAAGCAACTAAAGAATACATCAGTTAACTCAGTGCATGGACAGTTCAGTGGAGACAGGTGTTAGAGGTTGAGATTGCTATCAGTTGTGACTATAGTTGTGCATGAGATCTTGCACAATCAATGGGATTGAGTAATGCCAATGAGGATTGTGTGGTTCAGCCAAGGAAATACGAGTTTTCTTCAGCCATTCATCATTATTCTCTTGCAGGATTGCGCAGTGGAGGCAGGAAAACAGTGGAGGAGATTTGAGGCATCATATCTGAGCTAGTTTGTGTGTAACAGGTGGAGATAGTACTGAGTACTTGTGAGGAGTATTGTACTATGTATTGTTACATGTTCTCAATCATTATAATATACAGATAGTGTGGGGTTTTCAGCTATATGCTTTCCCCGGGTTACATATTGTGTTAATGTGCGCATGCGATTGATGTTTCATTGTTTTTAATTCCGCAAAATTGATGATCAACGTAGAGGAGGTTATGTATTGTGCATGTATTCCGCAATAGTGTATAATCAGGATAATCTCTGTGAATAAGTGTCATATTATTCAAAATTTCTACATGGTATCAGAGCAGAGTTGATCATCAGATCTATTATTCAGAAAGTGTTTACATTTTATTTCTTCAGGCAGAGTTTGTAATCGGGCCAGGTAGCCTTTGGATTCATCCTTCTTTTGGAAGGTGAGATATCCGGTAAAAGCCCATACAGTCAATCTCTGTACAAGAAATACTTTGTTCTCACGAATTTTAGATCAGAAGTGGTTGAGTTTTGAGCTGGTGGAATTCGAATTTGCAGCAGTGTTTTCTTGGTGTCAAAGTTGAAATGTCTTTCAACGGATTGCGATTGGAGTATGCCCTTGAGGGCAGCTCGAATTATATTGCATGGAAAGACAGGATGGAGGCGGTGTTAGATGACAATGGGCTGAAGGAGTTCATAGAGGCTGAGGTCCCAAAGCCTACTGATGCTGCTGAAGCTGTGGCTTGGCAAAAGAAGACAACAAAGTGTCGAAGGATTCTGTTGGAGGGCATGAAGGATCACATTGTATCCAACTTGCATGGAAAGGCTTCTCCATACTTGATGTGGAAAGCGTTGACAGATCTATTCCAAAGCAAGAGCGAACAGAGGAAGTTGGCGCTCAAGGATAAACTTAGAAACATTAAGTGTGAGAATGGAGACAGTATGCCCGAGTATCTCACGAAGTTCATCCAATGCCGGGATGAGCTGGGAAGTGTGGGGGTGACTGTCGATGATGAGGACTTGGTGAGCTTGGCTCTCTTTGGTCTTCTGAAGAGTTGGAATTCCTATCAGGACTCTGTCAATGGTCGGGAGAAATTGCTAGGATGGGAGAGACTTTGTTTTGATCTTGTGAAAGAGGAGATCAGAAGGAATACCAGGGACGGATCTTCATCAAAGGCATCTGATGAAGAAGATTGCGCTTTGGCTGCCAAAGCAAAGAAGGGGAAGGAGAAGGGTTCTCTTTCTGAATCCAGTCTTCCAATAATGGGAAGAAGGTTGACAAGTCGAAGGTGAGATGCATTTTTTGTCATGAGTTGGGCCATTATGCCACTAATTTCCCAAAGAAGAAATCCAAGAAGGGATCCGGGGAAGGATCTGAAGGTGAGGCACTTGCTTCACAGTTTGAGTTGGGTTTCACACTCTTTGCATGCATGGTTTCATCCATGGTGGGAAGTGGTTGGTTTCTTGACAGTGGAGCTTCTTTCCACATGACCAATGACAAGAGTTTGTTCAGTACTTTGGAGGAGAAAGATCTCCAGATACTCATAACGATGGGTAATGATGAGAAGTATAATGTCTCAGGTGTAGGCACGGTTATTTTTCAGAGGGAGCATGGAGCTCGCATTACCTTGATTGATTTCAAGTATGTACCAGGGCTGAGGAGAAACTTGGTGTCGATCACGATGCTAGAAGACAAAGGCTATGATGTAGTCTTCAAAAAGGGAAAGGATTTCCTTAGACACATCATCACTAGACAGGTGAAGCAGATTGGTTCACGGGTCAAGAACCTGTATGCTCTTGAGGTTCAAGATGCATGCAAAGCCTTGAGCAGTGAGGCAACTGATGGAGACTTGGTGGTTGAGAGGGAGCGTATATTACCTCTCAACATGTAGAGCCAGAAGAAGTCTCAGACGACTGTGGAGGAGCCACGATCGGTGCAGCAGCTTCAGGAGGTTGTGGAGCAGCCACAATAAGGGAAGCTAAGAGGAGATCAAGTAGAGACATCTACTCATGCAGAGACCTCCAGTAGGGGGAAACTTTGAGCCAGGTGGGCTAAGGGATCGCATGCAGCCATACCTCTAGGTAGGAGGTGGGGTGATGTGGATTGATTGTCCCAAGGAGGAGGGGCAGGATCCTTGAGGTACCCAACCTCTTGGATGAGACCTTGCTATAAGAGCCCCGATGTGGAGTAGGGAACTGATTGATTGGGTAGAGACAGATGTGGATGGAGCGGCAGAGAGAGCGACAGTGTAGGGAATCCTAGGACAGCGCATAGCTAGCAGGCTGCAGCAATGTGAGAGGCACAAGTGTTTTGCATAGTGCTAGGTGGCACAGAGAGGTGTGTAATGGTGTGAGATGCATGGAGATGTTGTAGTAGCGCAGATGTCAGAGAGGGATCACTTGTCAGCAGCAGGTAGAGCTTCAACATCAGAGTATGTTCCTAGCCCAACAGAGTGGTCAGTTGGGAGTGTTTTTGTTTCAAGTGTTGTTGGAGCAAGTGGACCGGGAAAATGTGTTGCATGCAGAACATTCCAGAGTAGCATGATAGGGGTTACAGATAATCCATATCTTGTTGAGATGGAGTGTTGAAAATGCAACAAGATGATGGATCTTAGTGGAAAGGAGTCGCCTTCACTAAGTGGGCCCGCAGGCTATTTTAGGCGCAAAGTCTATTTTTAGATATATGGATCATGGTCTATGAGTTGTAGGATGCTATTTGTGGATGATTGGTCATGTTGGTAAAAATAGATGGACTTCTATTTTTAGACATATGGGCAGTTTCTATTTTTAGACTGCCAGGCTAAAAATAGAACAGTCGAATATTATTAGCTCATAATAATATTTGGACTATAAACATTATCTTATCCTCTTGGAGCACTTCAGTTCAAGCTACGGATGTGGCACATGCAGTTGATAGAAGGAAATACTCTTTTCTTGTGGGTCAGTTGAGCTATTGCATGGTGGACTTCAGTTAGAACTCACGTGGTTGAGTTTGGTGGAGTTGATTGTGGAGTTGATGGAGTTGTGTTCAGTTTGACTTGGTTAAACTAGTTGTATTTAGTCTAACTGCAGAATACACTAGTGATGAGTGATGTGAAATTAATTGTTAATTAATTCACTAATTATTAACTCATAAAGCAACTAAAGAATACATCAGTTAACTCAGTGCATAGACAATTCAGTGGAGACAGGTGTTAGAGGTTGAGATTGCTATCAGTTGTGACTATAGTTGTGCATGAGATCTTGCACAATCAATGAGATTGAGTAATGCCAATGAGGATTGCGTGGTTCAGCCAAGGAAATATGAGTTTGCTTCAGCCATTCATCATTATTCTCTTGCAGGGTTGCGTAGTGGAGATAGGCAAGCAGTGGAGGAGATTTGAGGTATCAGATCTGAGCTAATTTGTGTGTAACAGGTGGAGATAGTACTGAGTACTTGTGAGGAGTATTGTACTATGTATTGTTACATGTTCTCAATCATTATAATATACAGATAGTGTGGGGTTTTTAGCTGTATGATTTCCCCGGGTTACGTGTTAATGTGCGCATGCGATTGATGTTTCATTGTTTTTATTCCACAAAATTGATGATCAACGTAGAGGAGGTTATGTATTGTGCATGTATTCCACAATAGTGTATAATCGGGACAATCTCTGTGAATAAGTGTCATATTATTCAAAATTTCTACACTAATTGATGTCAAAACAGTTAAGGGAAGAGGGTGGTGATCCTTCTTATCAAGTCTCATATGATTTATCAGTCATTTATGCTTTGCCTTGTATTAATGTCATGTAGATTGCATTGATGCCAAGTGTTTGACAGAATGCCAGTCCCAGTTGGGGATGGTCAGATCTAGTCTTGGAGCCATTTTTTAGCTGGCAAGTCTTGTTGTCATGTAAATTATGGATTCTAAAAGCTACAGGGGTTTCTAGGTAGTGACCTAGATTCTGGGCTTGAAAAGTGACACAAATCCCAGAGTCATAGGTACAGGTATAAGGATAAAAGTCCCCAGACGCACCCATGCCTTGTTGTGGGAGTGTTTGGAGCCTCTCAGATGCACCCTTGTCCATATCAAGGGAGCGTCCATGGGTTTAATGGTATAAAACTTAGTGGGACCCAAGGACTGGTCATGGGGATAACTGAGAAGGCTTCTGGGAGTCCTATATCATGTATAAAAGGTCTGTGTTGTGGGTTTCCATTGATTCCACTTCCTTAAGGTCACCTAGGAGGTCAAGTCTTTTCATAGTATCCCCTCATCTCATGTTTACCCTGGGTAAGCCAGTGAAAGTGGGTAGATATGAGGGGAGGCGTAATTATAATGTTTATGTGTGAATGATTTACTTCTATTGCTCCTTTATGTTCCGCTGCATTAATGATGATATTGTTCTTTCTATACAATTTCATATGTTGTTGAATAATGTTGTAAAACTAAATAATTACATGATGTTGTGGGGTGAATTTAATATGCAAATGAATAAATGCAATTATATAAAGAAAATAACAATATAGCCCTAATAAAATTTAACATGGTATCAAAGCTGGGTTGAAGAAAATTCATTGATATCACCCCTAAAAAGACACCCTTGATGGAAGAAAGAAAAGATGAAGGAGACCTAAAAGAATGCTAGGGTTTTGAAGGAAACCCTAGGAAATCTGGTTATTAGGTTTTGATGGATGACATGAGGTTAGGGTTTGGAAGAAACATTGGGATAATGTGATGGCTTGAATTTTGTAGTTTTGAAACATGATCAGTATGACGATGTTCTAGCCTTATGTTAGGTTTTATGGCCTTGGTTGTTGATGAAGTCGATGGAAATATGGAAGGAAACATTGTTATGGACAATACTAACTCTTGAAGTTTGGTTCAAGATGGAGATGATCACTTCTCATTAAAGATAAATATATTTTACACTTATGTTATTTATTTTTGACACTGTTCTTATTTATTTGATTATTGCTTCCTGCATGAATATTTGAGTATATGTATACTTCTAACCTATAGATGAGATGTAAAAAGAAGATCCTTCTTGAGGATCAACTTAGCTGTAGGAAAATAAAGATTTTGTAGGGAGAGAAGAGTTAGTGGAAATTTTACAAAGTGATACATCTACCAATGACAAATAAGTGTTACTAGTTGCAAAGGTATATGAATACTACAAGGTATGTAAGTTGAAATAATAGATGGCAAGGTAAGCTCTAAGGTATGCCAAGAATATCACCTTCAAGTATACATATGAAAGTAAGTTTGATTTATGCTACATGTGATATATATTGGTGCTCTTGATATATGGCAAGCATCTTTCATTTTAATCATGATGGATTTCCTGATCTCATAAAGGAGGCTAGCTCATTAATTTTGATATATGGTAACCTGATACTATTGGTAATGCATGTGATAAGCATGTTGAAAGTGCGACAATAAGATTTATTATCTTGTTGATCTTGATAAGTTTTTATTAAGCTTAGTAAATCTAACAAGTGACAATACTGGATGCCCTGACTTGATATTGTGGTTATGATTCTTGAAGTATGAAGACACAATTATATGATAATAACCCTTGATGAATATTTGATGGCATGATGATGACTTGTTACGATATATGTCTAAGAACCTGATAGAGTTTTTGATCTAATAGTTTTTGTTATCACCCCAAGAAACTCTCCTAGGTTGTATATCGGAGATGCTCGGGAACTTTACAAACTCAACAAAATGTTGGATAAATGGTGGATGAATGAAAGAAATGCTGCATATTCAAGCCAGATAACCACTCCTACTATGCTTAACCCCAGACATGGGTGAACACCCCCAGACAACAAGGCTTTAGACCACTAATTACTCACAATTTAAGAAAAATGTGATGATGGAGAAGACTGATCACACCAGTAGATGCAAAGGACCCTGTGATGGCCAGCTGCAACCAGTTAAAAGGTCTGTAAATCTACTTTCTAATAACAGACAGGATGACAGCTCTCTGGCATTAAAATAATAGAAACCTACAAACAAATTCAATGATACATGCTAAATCCTAACACAGAGGTGGGATGATAGCCCCTCTAACGCTAAACATTAACAACACATGAATAAATGAAAAACAGGCACATCCTGGAACAATAAGAAGAAGTGGACAGTGAGCAATTAACAACAAAAGAAGCTTGCATTAGCTGAAAATGAAGACCAGACGCTGCAGGTATAACAGCAGTTACAATCTCTAGAAGTTGAACCTTACAACAAAATAACACTCATTAACCTCATTACATCTTTCTTCTGCATATATATGGAGGTTGAATACAAAATTGCTCTGCATAACTCATGTGTCCAAGGGTCATAACTGACCACCAACCACATTTACAATCAGATGTGGGTCTCTGATAACAATTTGATTGTTTTTAATGAACAAAATGGCTCTTTTTGTACTTTGATGTCCTTCCTGAACAGGTGAAATATTATCTGCATGACTTTCAATAACTGCTCCAGTCATTGAACTGCTCGAGGATCATTCTTCTCGTCCTTGGCCGTGCTGTGTCTTTAACTGTGGTTGCTGAGGATTCAATGCACAATGTTCCGGATGATCTCTTCCTTCTTCGCGCGCACAAAATAGGCCGAAAACATTGAAAATGGATGATGAACTGGGAATGAGCACTAACAGTTGGATGATAAAATGGGCGGCCTAGATCTAATGGTGGGAGGCGATGTAGGACACAGAGGTGTAGGGATCAATAGCAGCCATCGGATCGCGTAAACGAACGGTGAAGATTGGATTATGGAAGCCATCAGGAAGAAATTTGAAAAGGAGGATCTAGGACCATCGGATCATGATCGGGGAGATCCGACGGTTGGCGGGCAACAAAGATGCGAGCGCGTTAATGAGCGAGGGGAGGGTACGACGGCGGTAAGCGGTTTCCTCGCACTGCTTACCTGGGCTTGGCGGTTTACGTATAGGGCAGTGCGATGCAGTAATATGACGACGTGTGGCAGGTAGGTCGGCGGGGGAAACCACTTTCCCGTGGGCTAACAAACAAGTGGTTTACGTGGTGAGGGCTTGTGAACACCGTCGGATGATAAGGCGGGATGATTGGTTGGCCGAGCTTTAAAAGCGTGCTTTGGATTGATGTGACAGGCGAGGGGCGGGCCTGGGCTTTATTAAAGCTTAGGGTTATGAATTTTATTATATTCGCAGCTATAATGCAAGGTTATAAGGTTTAGCTTTCGTGCCCGGGACCAAAGGAAAAATGGGTTATACGGGGTTTAATAATGTTAAAACACAAAAATGCCCGGGAGTCGGTAAAATAAAGGGTTTAGGTAGGGTTTTGTGTAAAACAGAGGAATGGGGAGCCATAAGGGTGCAAGCGGGAGTTATAAGGGAATAAGGCAGAATGAAGGAGAAAGCATAAAAAAAAAAAAAAACTGATGCCAACCTTATACAACCAGACCAGCAATGCTCAACACCTATTTTGATCCATCAAGTATCAAAGAACATAGCAGAGCTAACACTAGCTCCTTCTCGGGATGAGATCCTCCCTGTGAGGTCTCAAGAACTTGCAGATCAATACCTTTCCAGCTGAAAAAAAATTAGCCAAGATTCCTAGTGTTCCATTGGGAATGGAGTCTATTGCATCTATACTAAAACTGATAAAAACACAATATTTACAACTTTTAAGGCCAAATAACTTAAACAACATAATCTTTCAAAAATCGCCCATTAACTGGGGCATTAAAATTTGTCTCTCCTCCCATAATTTTCAGTATGAAGGTGTTGTTCCCTTGAACCTGTGAAATGATGAAAGACCCTGTCCAAAAAGCATCAAATTTCCCATGATTTCCTTTCTTTTCCTTTAGTGCATCCCATTTCAAGACCAAGTCACCAATCTAAAAATTATCTGTTTTTGCCTTTTTATCAAAGGCTTCCTTGACCTTTCTCTGATGTGTAGCAGCCTTTTCAACCAGCTGTTCTCTAATCTGATGTATTTCTGCCAGATCAATGATCCTTTTTTCCATTTCTTCTTCTTCTTCATTCTGCTCTTCTTGAAGGAATTTAGCCACAGGGAGAGTTAGCTGAATTGGAAATACAACCTCAGTGCCATATACCGGCTTGAAAGGAGAATTGCCTGTGGATTTTTTAATAGTCACCCTGTCAGCCCATAGTGCATACTTGATCTTTAAATCCCAATTCTTTTTATTTTCCTCTAATAGTTTTTAATTATCATGATCAGACTTTTATTAGAGGATTCTGCTAGACCATTTCCTTGTGGATAATATGAGGTGGAATGAACAAGTTTGATACCCATTGAATCACACATTTCCACCAATTGTTTTGCCCTGAAGGCTGCTGCATTATCTGTTATTAATTTATGTGGAAAACCAAATCTGCTGAAGATATTCTCTGTCAAAAACTTCATGACCACATTATGATCAGCCTTCCTAGTAAGGACTGCTTCAATCCACTTTGTGAAATAATCAATGGCTACTAATATCCACTTGTGCTGACCACTGGAATGTGGATTGATTTCTCCAATAAAATCCAAGCCCCATTGTTGAAAAGGTCCTTTTGCAATTATTGGTTTTAGGGGCAGGGATTTCAACTGCTGTTTTCCTTCAAATCTTTGGCACCTGTCACAAGATTTAACAAAAACAAATACATCAGAAAATAAAGTGGGCCAATAGTACCCAGCTCTGAGAATTTTATGGGCTGTAGTTTTCCAATAATGGTGCCCTCCACAGATGTTGTTATGAAACTGCTGCATCACTTCAATTGACTGTTCTTTGTCCAGACACCTTAAAAATATTCCAGATGGATCCCTCCAGTAGAGCAGATTTTCCATAATGCAATACTTTGCTACTCTAAGTTTTAAAGTTCTGGCTTGACTTTGAGTAAATCTTGAAGGGATCTCTAGCTTCAGCACAAAATTAATTATTTCAGCATACCAGTTACATCAAGCTAGATTTTCGGCCACTAACTGCTTCCTCTCTATTTTAGCTGTTTTTTCCTCTTCTGCCTGACTATTTTCTGCAATTGTGCATAAGAAATCAATATCTAAAGATCTACAATTTTCTTCAGCCAATAATTTGGCAAGCCCCTGACCTCTAACCAGCTTGGTGGGCTTTCACTCAATATTAAATTCTATCTTTTTTGCAATCCACTTTGCCCTTCTTCCATCAACATCAGGTTGTGTCAAAACATCTTTAATTGTAGCAGAGGGTACATATGCAACTATCTTTGAATGCAAGATATAAAATTTGAAAATTTTTAAGGATTTGATAAGAGCATATGCCCATTTTTCTATAATATCGTACCTTAGTTCAGCATACCTCAAGTTCTTGTTGAAAAATGCTACTAGATGTTCTGAACCTTCTTCATCTACCTGCAATAAAACTACTGCAATGGTGTCTTCAGAGGCAAAAGAAAATATGTGAAACTCCTTGCTGTAGTCTAGACTTATTCAGCAAAATTTGGAATAAACCTTCTTACAAAATTTATTTTTCCCAAAAAAGATTGAATATCATTCTTTGATCTAGGGACAGACAAAGTCTGAATTGCTTTGACTCTTTCTGGATCAATCTGAACACCTGCAATAGACACAATATGTCCTAACATCTCGCCTTCTTCTAAAGCAAATTGTGACTTTTTGGGATTGATTGAAATTCCAAACCTCCTGCACTTTAGAAACACCTTTTTCAAATGTTGTAAATGATTTTGATGGCTGCTGGAGTAAACTGTTATATCATCAAGGTAGATAAGCACAAATTTGTCCTTCTCTCCCACAAATGCTATATCCATAGCTCTCTGAAAGGTGGCTCCAGCATTCATCAATCAAAATGGAATTTTGGCATACATAAAAGTGCCCCAAAGAGTGGTAAATGCGTTCTTTTCTTGATCATCTGGGTGAACAACATTCTGATTAAAGCCTGAAAATCCATCCAAGAAAGACATCACTTTAGCTCATGAGACTTTTTGCAGCAAATGCTCCATCTTGGGCAGAGGATAGTTATCTTTCTTTGAGCATTTGTTTAAATTTCTGAAATCAACACAGAGTCTAATTTCTCCACTCTCCTTCCTCACCACCACTAGATTGGCCACCCATTTTGAATACCTAAGAGGGACAACGATCTTGGCAGCCAGCAACTTCTTAATTTCTTTTTCAATTAAAGGAAGAAGTATCGTATTTATTGGTCTCAGCTTCTGTTTGAAAGGAATAGTGTCTTTCTCCAGAGGGATTTTGTGCTGAATTATATTATTATCATACGTTTTCAGGTCACTATAGTCCCAGGAAAACACATCAGCAAATTGCCTCATTAAATTGCAGTATTCAGCACTTTGATCAACAGACAAATGAGTGGACAAATTCACATACCTAGGCTGACCTGGACTTCCTATATCATGCTTACAGATTGCAAATTGGTCTTCTTTTTGGGCAGCTTTGTAAGGTACATCATTCTGGTCAAACAGTCTTTCAAGAGGAATAAGACCCTTAGGAATATGGTTACTAAGAAGCTGGACAATGTTGTTTTTACCAACTTTATTTCTAAGCTGGGATTGGGGGCTTTCTTGCAAGGCATCATTCTTTTGGTCAATTTGCAATTCAGAAAACTCATCAATGACTTGAAGGAACCTATTTATCTCATCATCATCTTCAAAAACTTTCCAATGGTGGACATTATCAGGTAAGGAAGGTCTGTATTTCATTTGCACTTCATAAACTAGTCTGGGAGGCATTGGAGGGATAAATAGACTAGCAGACACAACAAGGGAATCAACAAGTTGATTTTGGGCTCTAGGAATGTATGAAATACAGAAATAATCAAAAGACTCTTTGACTTTCCATACCTCATCTCTGTATGCTTTCAGCCTTGGGTGCTTCACTTGAAATGTTTTACTTACTTGCTGAATGATTAAATCAGCATCTCCAAATACCTTCAGATTCTTGATTCCTTTGTCTTTTGCTGCATTAAGGCCCCATAGCAGAGCTTCATATTATGCTATGTTGTTTGTGACTTGAAAATCCAGCTTAAAAGACAGTTGAATGCTTTCTTGTTGTGGAGATACTAGCACCACCCCTGCTCCTGCAGTCTCTCTGGAACATGCTCCATCAAAGAACATCTCCCAAACCTGACTTTCTTGCTTTTTCTCAGCCTGAACTGTTGGTTTCCTGATCTGCATTACACCTTATGAGATTCTTCTATTTGGAGAATACATGCTCCAAAATCAGTGTCCACTGCATAAATGGGATGATTTGTAGGATTATTCTCATCACTAATGATGTATGCCAACTGTGCCTCTCTATACAATCTCCTAATTTCTCCTCCAAACACTAGGACAGTTGCATACGATAGATCATTCTGTAATCTCCCACCTAGTCTCTTAATCCACCCTCTAGACAACATCATGCCAAACTTAGAAGGGACATCTGCTACCACAATATCTATCATCATACTCTTCATGGGCAGCTGAGTTAAGGTAATGGCCAGATCTTTAATCAATCCAAGACATTTCACCTTCCTTGAATCAAAAGAAAATAAATCATGATAGGGTCTAGTGATGTCAAGGCCTAACTCTTCCATGACAGCTTTAGGCATTAAATTGTGGCTGGCCCCTGTGTCTAGCAGGCAATTGCAGAGGATTTTGTCATGAATGGTCAATGAGACATAGAAAGATGGATAATTATTATCAACAGGTTCAATCATAGGTCTGAGCACAATGGTAGTCTTGTCATCTTGCAAATTGACAGAGTCAGTGAAGGTTTGTTTGGTTTCTAGTTCAAGGGCTTCAAGGATAGGCTTCCTAAATACTTCATTCTTCACCAACTCAACCAGAGGCATAGATATTTTCAATTTTTGGACCTCTGACTCAAAGCTGAAAGAGGAGGGCAGCTTATCAGAACCTTTTACCTCTTGAACTAGAGCTTTGAGGATGACTGGATCAACTGTTGGTCTTCTCTACTTGATATTCTTTGGTTATCTTTAGATAGCAACTCTTTATGCAGGATTTTCTTTGACATTCTTTGAATTCGACCTCAGGTTATATTTTTGCTGTTGTTCACCAGTTTGTAGAATAGCTCCTCTGTCCCATTCTTGATTGTCTTGTTCTTGCAACAAAGACTCTTCATAAGCAGCCAAAGTAAAAAATGCAGCGCAACCTTTATCTTCCATGCAGTGAATTTCATCCTCATATTCTTCAAATTGTTCCTCCTCCATGACTACATTTTGGAAAGGAGCTTTAACTTTCGGCTCTTCTTTTGAATCTTCACCCCTCTGCATAGTTTGTAACTGTTGATTTTCTCTTCTGAAAGGATTTGGATTTCTTGGAGCAAATGTGTTTTGCTGCCTTATTTTCCCTGAGTTCTGCTCAACCTTTAGCTTAGAAATTTCAGCAGCCACTGACTCTATCATCTTGGTCATTTTATCTAATTTAGGCTCTGAAGATGATGCAAAAGAAGTAGAAGCCTGAACTCTCTGCCTCCTTCTGTTAGCTTGACTTTTGAGCTTTTCTACAACCATGATATTAGATTCTACTTTTAAGGCTGCACCCTGCATGTCTGCTAGAGTAGCACATCTCCTTTCTCTCAACAACAAGAAGAAATCAGAGTCAAAAGCATTGGCATAAGTTAGTTTGGCAGAGGTAGGAGTAGGCTTTACCTCAGTTAGTATCTTACTATACATTCGATTGAATCTTTTATTAAAATCAGGCAAAGATTCACCATTTTCCCTCTTTAGATTACCAAACTCAGTATGATAATACAACAAGTCTTTTTTATCTCCCCATTGCTTCAAAAATGCATCATCTAATGCTTCAATATCTGTTATAGATCTTTGGGGTAATTCTTTGAACCACTTCCTAGCCTCTCCATCAAGGCTCTGGACAAAAACTCTCATCCACACATCATTTTCACTTATATCTAAATTATCAGCATAACTGTAAAAAGTTTCAAGATGTTCATCTACTGTCACTCCCTCTGTTCTAGTGAATTTAGGCATATATTTTTGATATTCCCCCACAGGCATAGGATTTAAAGGCACAGGAAATACCAATGGTCCATATCTGGCAGCTACAATTCTTTCTATCCTCGTAGGTGCTTGCTGCCCTGCCATGATTGGAATATTTGGAAGAATACTAGCAGATTGAATGGTAGTGTTGTAGGGAAAAGTATCCGATTCGGATGACCCTATCCCACTCTAAGGGTGATAGTACCTCAGCAACAACTGTAAAGAAAACTACTTAAGGTTTACTTCTTTACGAAATCAAGAGAGAATGAGGAAATGCACTAACCGTTGCCTTGCGCTTAATGTCGAATCCAAACTCTTCTCTTTGGCTGCTTGCTCCCAGCTCCTTGCTCTTTTGCTGGCCTAGCTACAATGAGATCCTGCAAAATAACAAAGAAGGAAACTACAAGAAGCATGCAATCATAACTGATTCAAGGATTAGCATAAATCAAATATACAATTATCACAACACATCATTGAAACAAGTGCATATAGAAGAACCTCAATAGTTTTTATTAATGAAGAAGTAAAGTTCTGAGAGAGTTACAACCATTGAAGGCCCCAATCCAGCAACACCTCCCAGCAGAAAGAATTTCTCCTCTTCACCTCCTTCAAGCAATCACCCAATAGCTCTATAGTGAAACCAACAGCATATCATTACTTTGCACAAAATTCCAGCCTCCTGAGCTCATAGGAGAGAGCTCAATATATAAATGAATTGAGAAAGGATGAGTCAGCTTGCAACTGATGTGTAGCTGCCTTGTGTCCTCTCTCTCTTCAGTTGATCTTCAGTTCTTGAGTCCACTTGGAGAACCTTGCTTCCACTTGGAGAAACAGAGCCTCTGACTCATCACAAGGCGAAATCCTTGATCCAAGTGTCATTTTTGGAAGATTCCAGAGCAATGACTCAGTGTGCCACTTGTCCCATCTCGCTCAGCGCAGGTGGCCTTTGTTCCACTTGCTTTGCAACGCAGGTACACCATGGAGGAGTTGAGTTTCAGCGCAGAAGCCTAGTGGAGCACCTGCTTTGATTTCAGGATTGCTTGTTTTTGAGTGTTTTCAGGTGGAGAACTGATCTGAGAGCTGTTGGTTTGCTGACCTTGTTCCTCTAGGGGTAGGAACATCATGTTTAGGGACTTTGGATCCCTTGGATTATTGACAATTCATGCCTGATGCTGCAAGGCACAAAATTGTCTATAACAGATGCCCCCTAAAGTATGAGGTCGTTTATCGGGTGAAATGCTTTATTAGGAGGATCCGAAGTTCATTCAATCTGCTGAGAAGTGTCCTGTAATAAGATACAATACAATACATTATTTTTCATACTTTTTCATGATCTAGATGAGGCGGGCATTCCCATGCTCAGCTTTATAAATTCATTTTGGTACATAGAACAGACGATCGTCTGATGATAGACTGATAATTCTCTGCTGAAATTATCATCCTTTGAGAAGGATGATCATCTGCTGCAATGATGTACATATCAAATGTCTTTATATCCTGAATATATATCGCTGCCCGGATGGATGAAACTAGATCCGGGGTCTTCACTCTCTTCCGATCTTCACTCGATGTACAAGTCAATCCATGTGAGAATTTCTTGAAGTCGAACATGGAAAGACATCGCTTGATTACCGGTCAATGATGTAAACCGTTAACAAGCGCGAGAGGAATCACCGATAAGGATGATGACCCTCAAGGTACGGCAGTACAATTCACATGGTGGGAATAAAGGACTTGGCGTCGACCACCATGCAAAATCTTCTGGTCGAAGGTCATTGATGTATACCTGTCGCCGGAAGTGAGAAACTTGCCATTGAGGCATGCAAGCTTCAAAGTACTGAAGGGGGTGTTCCTAGATCAACTCCTTGGATAATGAGCTGATGTCGACAAGGAGCGATCTGTCAAAGGAGGGCCTTAATGAATCCCACATCAGTGACACAGAATGGAGCTAGTGATTGTGATGAGGTGAAAACAAACTGTGATGTATGATTCAGGGTGGCGGTCATGAAATGGATGAAGGACAATGTATGGCAGTGGATGGGACACGGTTGACTCTTTGCAGAACAACATCTCTTGAACATATAACGACACTGATGTGATGGATTGGTAGCATTACCCCAAATGTGGATGGTGTGGCGAGGACCATGGTGATGAGACCGGTGAATGAAACAACCCAACCCGATGTGATACGGAGGACAAGGTGTCATGTTCAAGAGCGACTTGCTACCATTAAAGCTGTGAGGTTCTCCCAATTTTTCCCCAGTCATTGCTGACCAGTACCTCTTTATTTTTGTCAAGCTTGAGGAGGATAACATATGCTTGTTCTATAACCTGCCCTTCGGGCAAGCCCATCGCTATGTTTTAACGAGCCTAGCGATAGGGAAACTCGTTCTCGTCTAAAGACAAGTTTGTCGCTATTTAATGAATTTAACGAGTCTAACGACAAGGATAACTCGGTCCTTTTCATTTTTAGAGAGTCTGAAAAGGTACATAAAGTCAACTCCAGAATTCCTTTTTCGTCATCTAATCCCTTAAGTCCGAAAAAGTATAAAACAATACAGAAGGGATGAATTTTCGATTGCTTTAACGAGCCGAACAAAACAAGCGCTCGATCTTTTTGTGCAATAATCCCTCAGGTCCAAAAAGATTAAAATCTAGAGGAGGGATAGCTCTTCCGGTCGTTTAACGAGCTGGAAGGCCAAAACTCGGCAAACTTTTCATATTTTACGAGTCAAGAGAAAAGAGCTCAAAGAAGACTCGTCTTTTGAGGAACGAGTGATAAACAGGGATAGCAGCAGATTCCAGGTACAGGTTGGAATTTTCCAATCACGGCAGTGTCACAAGGATGGCTAAGTGAAATCACTCTTCGCAGCTGTTCCTCAAAATGGGTAAACAAACATATGGAGATGAACGATTGGCCAAATGAACGGATGGAGGTGAGACTGCAAGAACACAACCAAGGGCTTTAATATGGCTGTCAAAGGTTACATTTACCAAGGTTATTTACCGGTTCATTTTTTCTGGGTGAGCTTGAACTCTAGGGGAAGATTGCTCACAACTTATGTTTATTTTTTAACGAGCATGAACTATGTGCTAAAACTGCTCGGATCTTGCGTTTATTTTTTAACGAGCATGAACTGTGTGCTAAAACTGCTCGATTATACCAGTCTTAATACAAGGAACGCCTCAGGTGAGGTAGTCATATTTAAGGAGCTATACTTCACTAGTTACTCCGATTTGGCAAGTTTTAACTTTTGCCCCACATCCTTTCTTTATGCAAGCTGGAAACGGCTAATCCTACGAGTTTAACGGGTTAGACCTACAGGTTTAAAGGGAGGACCTAAAAATTTAAAAAAATAAATAGTCGTCCCGTGCTTGCACTCCAAAAGGTTCGCATGCCCCCAGGTATAAAGTATAATTTCTAGGATCTTCCTCTTACTTATTATCCGAAAAATGGTTTTGTTCGCTGCCGCAAACTAAACTCTTTTTTCCGGCGATGTCTATTACTAGGTTGCTAAGGATGGTGATTACTTGTTGCAGCAATTTCATCTCTTTCTTTGGAGGCTGCCCCTACTTATCCTTCAAAACATATGTTTTAATGGGTGAGGCTTGCCTTCAAAGATGGTGGCTACTTGCCGCCACAAATGGATCTCCTCCCAAAGGAGAGCCTAATTTTTAGACAAAGGGAGCCGATTATTTCACTCACATAACTTTGACAAAAGAACTTTATCCTAGAACAACCCTCTCTTCCTTCCTTCGGACGGGGTACGGACTAGTCCCATTCTTCTGCGGAAATTAACTTTATACCCAAGGTTTTCTCTGCCCAAGGCAGGCCAGGGTGCATGCCCCCTGGGTCCCAGTTCTTTCTTCCGAATCACTCGCATTCATCGGGAAGTAGAACTGGGGGTGGAGGCATTCCTTGAGTGAATAAACCGTTAAGGGATGGTATTTGACTATTTGCGATGCGTGATCCTGGAAATGAAAGTTGGTCTACGAGCTTGACCATTCTTCCTTCGTGCGGAAAACACATAACTCTAAAGAGTGAGGACACTATCGCCTCCATGCAATATATATAGTCTCGTCCAAGGAGTAAGTTATAAACCAAGGGTCCCTGGACGACCATGACGTTCATATGAACTGTCTTCCCCTTCAATGTAACTGGAACATTGGGGAGAATCCCTAACGGGCGACTGGTTCCTTTATCAAAACCCGATAGATTTCTCATCTCAGGTAAAAGCGCCGGGGAACCCAGTGCTTTCCAAGCAATAGAGGAAAGGATACTCACAGATGCCCCTTCATCAATGATAGTTCCAGCCATCACCATTCTGTAGATTTGGACGATGATTCTGAATGGGATACTGGCTGGTAACCGGGGTTTGCCTAGTTGATTCCAATCGAAGGATACAACTAGGTTGCTTGGTGGTGGGACCGAATACACAGCCGGATACGACCCTGACGATGTTCCTTCCTGCGATAAAGGAATGGGCGCATTGCCCTGATGCTCATCAGAGTCTGTGTTGATGAAAAGAATATGGACGGTGTCATCCTTATCCTCTTCAGTGAGGGTGTCATTTGAAGATGGGTCTTCAATGACGGAGTCATTTGAGGATGAAACCTCTGAAGGAAGAGCCGGGTCCACTGCCGTTTCGACCTTTAGACTTTCGTCTGGTCTGGATTCAGTAGGTTCATTCTCAATGACTGACACTTCAGCTGACCACTTGAGCGGGCCAGCTGGATTTTCAACTATCGAGGGATTAGGCACGAGTTTTTGGTATCCAGGAGGAAGTCGTAACGGTGATACCGGACGATCTTCCAAAACTCTCTTCGCCTCATCTAAGAATGGACATCGGTGGATGGCGTGATCGCCTTCACACAACATACAGGGTGATCTTGGTCTCCCTTTTCGTCCTTCACTCTCGCTAGTTGACGGACTGCAATCAACATGACTACCAGAGGTTGATGCTACCGGATTGTGCAACCTGGGGGACCAGTCCCTTAGTATCCGGGGAATACAAGGACAGTCACGGTGGAAGTGGGTCCCTTTGCAAATGACACATGGCGATTTAGGCCCGGTCGGTGCTGTGTGTGGATTTTTGTCAGATGTCTTTTGCTTGCCCCCAGTCGCCTTCGCCATAGGCCCCTTCTGCTTCTTTTCTCTCTTCTTCTTTTCCTTCTTCTCCATGGGA
Organism: Pinus tabuliformis; assembly: GCA_031772625.1. Lineage (NCBI taxonomy): Eukaryota > Viridiplantae > Streptophyta > Pinopsida > Pinales > Pinaceae > Pinus > Pinus tabuliformis. The sequence continues at coordinate 498,893,470 of CM062811.1, read as the reverse complement.
GGCTGACTTTTGCCGGCTCTACCTCGCGAAGATGAAGGATCAGAGGAAGAATTGTAAGAAGTGGAAGGCTGGTGGGTAGCTCTAGACTGGTCTGACTGTTGATTCGACTGCTCAGGATTAGTGGTGATTTGAACTACATTAGTTGAAAAGAGCCATACAGGTAGGCCAATTGTCAATCCTGGAAGTGACAATGTGGCCATATGAGGCGCACCAACATCTCCCCAAGAGGAGAAGGGATTGGGACTTCCGCCAAGGTGACTTCCTTGGTTGGTGGGCTCCATACTTTTCAACTGAAAGATCAACGTGGGAATAACAGGTGATTATGTTCCGATTAAAATAAATTTTATTAACGACGCTTTAGACACAACTTTGCTTTTTCATGTTTTAAGAGTCGAGAAAAAGCTAAAGATGACTCTAGTCCCCTTCGATGTTTTAACGAGCCCGAAGTGACAAATGCTCGGATGGACTTTTTCAGTTATAGAGTTTGAAAAAGGCCAAAAGAAACTGCTCTGGAGTTCTAGGCAGAGGGTGTGCCAAACTTTTCGCGAAACCACAGAATACGTTTTACGGTACGGGTGGTCGATCTTCGTGAATGCTGTGTTCACTGCATCGCGATCAGTAGGGCGGCCGACACGGCTTCCTATGGATAAAGGCTTTGTTCCTATAGGGGTCTCCCAATATATACGCGACGGTACGTGGGAGCACAAGTCCGTATTAGTGCCACCGACTCTCAGGAGGAATCACCCACCTTCGTAGAGATCGACAGTCACTACGTTTAACGACGCCGGAACACGTCTTTACCTAGACCTCTATGTGTTTGCGTTATGTTACAAAGCGTTGTTATGTAAATTGAATTTATTTTAATGTTGATCTTGCTTAGAAGTTTGCCTTTAAGGATCACCACGAGATGTATGTAACAAATTCCTGAATGCAGTCTAAGATGAGAAGCAAACTTTTCAATCTTTCAACTTTGAAAATCTTAACTACTGAGGAGAAGAAAGGCAAATCTTTTCACACAGATCATAGAGCACACACTAATGCAAATTTCCTAAATCAGCATGCAAACAGTCAAATGCAAAATGCACAATGCATGTATTTTCTTTTCCCTTTCTTAATGTTGATGTATTACAAAAAGAAAGTTGTTATATAACTTTGATTTCGATTTAAAGCGAAAACAAACAAGCTTGTCCAAAATCAAAAGACACCTTAAGATTTACTTGTTTAATCACTGGAAATACATGAAATCAAACCATAATGACGAAAGTAAAAAGACTAATCAGCTATGGACAGCAAACAAGCTAACTCTTTAGACCAGCAAAAATGCCTAACACAGGTTCAGATCTAAGAGGCCAAAGCGAGACTAGTTCACTTTCGTTATGGGAAATTGTAAATGACGTAAGAAATACAAAAGAACAAGTACAATTTCGTTATATAACAGAGGCGGAATGATGACAAGTAAGGTTGGTTTCAGAACAGGTACAAGACTGGTAACTGGCAGCCAAATCTATAGTGAAAACAGGCAAGAAAAAGGGAGGAAACCCCAAATGCACAAGGCAAAATTGGGCCAACGCAGGTGCTGCGCAGCCAATATGGCTCTCAACACAGGTAGCCCCTTCGGGACCTGCGTTGGAAAGCAGGTAGCCTGTGTACTACCTGCTTTGGAAAACGAAAGTTGCGTTTTCTCAGTTTCCGGGTCACAATTTTCTCAAAAATGCACAGTTTTTGCTCAAATCAGAAGCAATCAGTCAAGTACACACAAAGGGATGATTAGAAGGATGAAAAGCTATCACTAAGAGCTTACAAGGATCCTTGTAGATCAGCTCTTCAAATCATGAACATGCTCAGAAATGAGCTAGAGTAGCTGCCCTCTACTTCGCTTTTGATATAGTCAAAAGCTTTTCGATTTGGTACTCTTTTGTTCAGGAAGTGAATAGCAAAATACTACAAACAATCAAACAGATACGATCCCCAGCGGAGTCGCCAGTTTGTTGTAGGGAAAAGTATCCGATTCGGATGACCCTATCCCACTCTAAGGGTGATAGTACCTCAGCAACAACTGTAAAGAAAACTACTTAAGGTTTACTTCTTTACGAAAGCAAGAGAGAATGAGGAAATGCACTAACCGTTGCCTTGCGCTTAATGTCGAATCCAAACTCTTCTCTTTGGCTGCTTGCTCCCAGCTCCTTGCTCTTTTGCTGGCCCAACTACAATGAGATCCTGCAAAATAACAAAGAAGGAAACTACAAGAAGCATGCAATCATAACTGATTCAAGGATTAGCATAAATCAAATATACAATTATCACAACACATCATTGAAACAAGTGCATATAGAAGAACCTAAATAGTTTTTATTAATGAAGAAGTAAAATTCTGAGAGAGTTACAACCATTGAAGGCCCCAATCCAGCAACACCTCCCAGCAGAAAGAATTTCTCCTCTTCACCTCCTTCAAGCAATCACCCAATAGCTCTATAGTGAAACCAACAGCATATCATTACTTTGCACAAAATTCCAGCCTCCTGAGCTCATAGGAGAGAGCTCAATATATAGATGAATTGAGAAAGGATGAGTCAGCTTGCAACTGATGTGTAGCTGCCTTGTGTCCTCTCTCTCTTCAGTTGATCTTCAGTTCTTGAGTCCACTTGGAGAACCTTGCTTCCACTTGGAGAAACAGAGCCTCTGACTCATCACAAGGCGAAATCCCTGATCCAAGTGTCATTTTTGGAAGATTCCAGAGCAATGACTCAGTGTGCCACTTGTCCCATCTCGCTCAGCGTAGGTGGCCTTTGTTCCACTTGCTTTGCAACGCAGGTACACCATGGAGGAGTTGAGTTTCAGCGCAGAAGCCTAGTGGAGCACCTGCTTTGATTTCAGGATTGCTTGTTTTTGAGTGTTTTCAGGTGGAGAACTGATCTGAGAGCTGTTGGTTTGCTGACCTTGTTCCTCTAGGGGTAGGAACATCATGTTTAGGGACTTTGGATCCCTTGGATTATTGACAATTCATGCCTGATGCTGCAAGGCACAAAATTGTCTATAACAGGTAGGGAGTAAGGTGATGGATGGCAGAGATAAAGGGATGTTTTGGACTAAATGGGATGATTTCTTTGGACTGAGATTCAAAGGGGAACTAACTGCACAAGGGGCTGTATTAATCTCTGAAGGAATTTCCTTACTAACAGTGCTGTGCTCTAAATCTTCAAACTGTAAATCTTCAGCAATAACTTTATCTTTCAGAGATGAATAAGATTTCTTAGGCTTACCTGATCCTGATGCCCCTTTCTATGATGGTTTCTTTGATTTAACGCTCCTCTCAGGGTCAGGTACTGGTTCAACAGGTGATTTCTGAGGATTTCTTCGAGTATGTCTAACAAACTGAGCCAGAACTTCAATGTCGAGTCGCGAAAGGATGGTCTTCCTCCAATGGAGTCGCGAGATAGATGATTACAACCAGAAACTGTGTTCAAACCTTGTCTATCATCAAAGCCTAAAGCTGTGTCGTTCTCCCAGGGAAGCTAAGCTTCAATTCTCCTCTCCCCAGCAATGGCGCCAATTAATGTTATCACCCCAAGAAACTCTCCTAGGTTGTATATCGAAGATGATGGGGAACATTACAAACTCAACAAAATGTTGGATAAATGGTGGATGAATGAAATAAATGCTGCATATTCAAGCCAGATAACCACTCCTACTATGCTTAACCCGAGACATGGGTGAACACCCCTAGACAACAAGGCTTTATACCACCAATTACTCACAGTTTAAGAAAAATGGGATGATGGAGAAGACTGATCACACCAGGAGATGCACAGGACCCTGTGATGGCCGGCTGCAACCAATTAAAAGGTCTATAAATCTGTTTTCTAATGCACAGACAAGATGATAGCTCTCTGGCATTAGAATAACAGAAACCTGCAAACAAATTCAATGATACATGCTAAATCCTAACATAAAGGTGGGATGACAGCCCCTCTAATGCTAAACATTAACAACACATGAATAAATGCAAAACAGGCACAGCCTGGAACAATAAGAAGAAGTGGATAGTGAGCAATTAACAACAAAAGAAGCTTGCATTAGATGAAAATGAAGACTAGACGCTGCGGGTATCACAGCAGTTACAATCTCCAAAAGTTGAACCTTACAGCAAAATAACACTCATCAACCTCATTACATCTTTCTTCTGGGTATATATGGAGGTTGAATACAAAATTGCTCTGCATAACTCATGCATGGAGGGGTCATAACTGACCACCAACCGCATTTACAATCAGATATGGGTCTCTAATAACAATTTGATTGTTTTTAATGAACAAAATGGCTCTTTCTGTACTTTGATGTCCTTCCTGAATAGGTGAAATATTATCTGCATGACTTTCAATAACTACTGCAGTCATTGAACTGCTTGAGGATCATTCTTCTCGTCCTTGGCCGTGCTATGTCTTTAACTGTGGTTGCTGAGGATTCAATGCACAGTGTTCCAGATGATCTCTTCCTTCTTCGCGTGCACAAAAAAAGCCGAAAACACTGAAAATACATTGAAAATGGATGATGAACTGGGAATGAATACTGACTGTTGGATGATAAAATGGGTGGCCTAAATCTAATGGTGGGAGGTGATGTAAGACATAGAGGCATAGGGATCAATAGCAGCCATTGGATCACGTAAACAAATGGTGAAGATTAGATTATGGAAGCCATCAGGAAGAAATTCGAAAAGGAGGATCGAGGACTGTCAGATCATGATCGGGGAGATCCGATGGTTGATGGGCAGCAAAGATGTGAGCATGTTAATGAGCAGGGGGAGGGTACGGCGACAGTAAGTGGTTTTCCCACACCGCTTACCTGGGCTCGGTGGTTTACGTATAGGGCGGTGCGATGCAGTAATATGACGACGCGTGGTAGGTAGGTCGATGGGGGAAACCGCTTTCCCGTGGGCTAACAAATGAGAGGTTTACATGGTGAGGTATCGCAAACACCGTTGGATGATAAGGCGGGATGATTGGATGGCCGAGCTTTAAAAGCACACTTTGGATTGATGTGACAGGCGAGGGGCAGGCCCGGGCTTTATTAAAGCTTAGGGTTATGAATTTTATTATATGCACGGCTATAATGCAAGGTTATAAGGTTTAGATTTCGCGCCCAGGACCAAAGGAAAAATGGGTTATACGGGGTTTAATAATGTTAAAACACAAAAATGCTCAGGAATCTATAAAATAAAGGGTTTAGGCGGGGTTTTGTGTAAAACGGAGGAATGGGGAGCCATAAGGGTGCAAGCGAGAGTTATAAGGGAATAAGGCAGAATGAAGGAGAAAGCATAAAAAAAAAAATTGTTTCTAACCTTATACAACCAGACCAACAATGCTCAACACCTATTTTGATACATCAAGTATCAAATAACATAGCAGAACTAATAGTTTTATTGTAGCATGAAAATATTATGATAGATAGGTTGATATAGATGATTGAAGAGGATTCACATTCAAAGGGAGAAGCACTTCATCAGATTTTAACACCTAGTATTATTTGAAAAGAAGATTATTGACCATTGAAGGATGGAGTCTGGAAATTAATAAACATTTGAAGTTGGTGAAAAGGTTTTGGAAAAGTTCTTATTTTTTGCAGAGAAGAATTCTCCTAGTCCTAGCTCCAACTGTTAGGACAAAGGCTTAAGAGTGCGGTTATAGGTCTCACAACCACACAGAAGAAGGCCTATAGGTGTAGTTGTTCCTGTAGGTCATAAAAACTGAAGTCTTATTCACGAGATCAGGAGTGCACCAGAAGTATGAAAGACTTAGAGACATGGAACAGATGGTGGAAGAGTTCTATGGGCAGGGAAGTTTCTAAGTTCTTCATAATGTTTGATGTATTATACAGAATGTGAATGTATTGGCTTATCTTATGTTTTCGGGGGTCTGTGGTATGCAGTGATTTTTATTTTGAATGAATGGATGACAGAAAATTATATGACTTATCCATGGTGTATGCATTTACATTTAGTAACAAAAAAAATTATGATCATGTAGATGGCTTGATGAAGTTTTATATTTCTTGGTAAATGAAAATTGTTGACATGAAGATAAGTTTTGGTTGATTTTATTACACAATATTGGATTTTTTTGAGGCTGGGTATATTGGTTTGGTTAGTGTTATGATTGTAGAAATCATTTTATGGTTTGAAGCAAGATCCATGAGCCTAGCATGTTCACTTTGAGAGTTACTTGGTGAAGCCTAGAAGCAGTTCTGATCTAAACCTCTAAGTTGGTCCAAGGTATGCCTTTGATTTTTATTTTATATATTGATGATCTATTCTTGATAGGTAATGAGTCTCTAATGATCAAGCATAAGAGGGAGATGGCCACTCATTTTGAGATGAAATATTTTCTAGAGATATGAGTTTGCATGAATCCACTGATGATTGGGCTAGATAAAGAAAGAGCACATCTAGGGATCTACATTGATATCATGGATGAGCATAAAACATAAGTCCATAGCTTTAAGCACGTCCAAGGTTGAGTACATTGTTGCTAGCATGGCTAGTTGAGGGATAGTTTGGTTAAGGAATCTCTTTGGAGAGTTGTTTCAATAGGTTCTAGATATGAAAAAACTATATCGTGATAACAAGAGTGGAGTTCGATTGGTAGAGAATCACGTATGTAGCTAGGATAGAGATATCTTCATAGATTGAGATAATGTTACTGTATGAGACAAGACTAGAATTTTGGTTGTTGCCTCTGTGAGAGGGTGAATGAATAAGGTATCCTTTGTGATATATATTTTCTCTAACATAATATTTGATTTTGATGTCCTTCATGAACATGAAAAGAAAATATTGTTGCTCTTGGTGATGTTTGAGGAAACTATTCAAGGATTTGGTTAAGCTGGTAACATATGTGAGCACATTGATATGTTTATGATCTATAGAGAGAAACATGGATTGATGGATGTGACCCTACTAAATAAGGGTTTGCGTTGACCAAGGACATTGATTCAACTCTTCCCCCTTGTTTGATCACCCAGGGTGAGGAATTGAGATGTATGGATCCTAGGATTGAGGGATCTCTAGACAATAAGATATCACCCATATCTATTAGCTATAGGGTGGTGTTGACGGTGTTGGAAATATTTCAACTAAGAGGGTATCCCTAATGTGAAGTCCCAATTAGACCTCACACCATCTGGAATAGGAGCCCCATCTAGAGTATCGACCCAACTTCCATACATTCTTATAGATTTGACTTGGCTACCAAGTTCATCACAAGAGGGTAATGCACAGGTACTTTTGGATCAGCAAGTGAGTATGCCTTGTGAAATGTTTAGCCGCCGAAAGTATCAAGGTCCTTCTACCGAAAGGGAAGAGAAAAGTGGTCCCTTTAGAGACAAGTAATAGTACTAATCTAGAAAAGACACAAAAGAATATACATATGAATGAATCATTAATCAACCAAAGAAATAGTTCATAAGGAGGCAAAGATTGTTAAAGCAAATACAACACAAATTCAACAGGATAAGTACCAAAGCCATTGAAAATAGTTCAATTTCCTTAGTACAAATGAAAACAACATACATCAAAAAATTTCAAATAATAGTCTTACAATATTCACAACATATGCATAAAAGCGTGTTGGCTCATCGAGCTTTTGAATTAAGTAAAAGTTCCAAGATACATCAAGACAATGAATGTTGATTTTTGGTAGCATCGGATGTGCTCTAGCCATGAAATTTGGCGGAGAGGCTAAGGCACATGAGATCTCCAAGACCCATAAATCGTTTGGAGAAATTCCATAAGGATGAGGAGTTATTAAAATAATTAATATTTTTAATGAGTTCCTAAGTCTAAACTTAGGAAAATAAAATTATTAATGTGTATTAATAAAATATGGATGAGAAAGTTCTAAATGACGAGGATCAAGCTAGTTCTAATATTAGCCATGGTTAGGGACTTAATCTCGGCTATTAATTCGTCAACAGGAAAAGTATTAGAGGAGGCTTGAGGATCAGTTGGATACACACCAAGTGATCATAGAATTCGATTTTCTAGGGTGAGGTTTTCTGAGGAAATCGAGCTAGTGATCTAAGTTGTAATGAGAGGTGCAGTTTAGCAGAGGGACTTCAGTACAAGGTCGAGAATACAAAGCAGAGAGGCATAGAAACACTAGGAGAGATAGCGCAAATCCAGAGAGGGTGACATAGAAGCTAGAGGGGCTGACACAATTATTTAGAGGTGGCACTGGGGTTTCTGTGAGGCAGAGAGAGCAGTTGTTCAGCGGATCGATTTATGAGAAAGGAAGGCTCATTGGGAGGGTAACATAGTTCCAAACCAGAGCTTGGAGCATCCATCATTTCCCTGCCCTGGGAACAACATTTCATCTGTGGGGCTTGATCATCCAGTTGTTGGATTTGCCAAAATATTTGTCTTCTGATAGAGGTACTTCTGCTAGGTTTATTCTCTGTTGGGTGAACCAAATTTGGCACCCTAGTTGTATTCAGAAATCTGTTTAATAATACAAACCCTCTATATGCTGCACTGGTTTTCCCGAATTGGATTTTTCCGGGGACGATTGTCAAAAAATAATTGTGTCCCTTGTGCGATTGTCTCATTTTATTTCATTTCATGATTTGTATGTATGTGTAGTCCGCAATAGTGTTTTCATTGATGTTTAAATAATTAAATAACTTGTTAAATGTAAATAACAAGTAGGATATGATAAACCAATGATTGCAGTAGGATTTTTGATGTGTAGATTCAGAAATTCTCACATGGTACCAGAGCATTGCAGATCATGGGAGACTGAAGACGCCAGCTGAGAGATCTAGGGAATTTTTTGTAGAGAAGCAACTGTCCAAAGTGACAACGTTGTTTCAGAGGTAGAGGAGCAGCTGCAGGAGTGATGAAGAGCCAGAGGAGTGACGCAGAGGCTCACGCAGTCCCTACGTCAACATTTCAAGCATGTAGAGGGTGACACAGAGATAGAGAGGAGCCCACGTAATGACTGCGTTAGCTCTCTGGGACAGCACATAGCCTGAAATATTCGAAATAACCACTTTTTGGGGCTGGAGGAGAAGAGAAAATTCAATTTGAGGAGCTGGTGGGATGTTGTTTCTGTTGGTGTAGAACAATGTCTGTGGAGACAGAGCCATGGTAGAGGGATCCACCGCCTTGACAAATTTATATCGAAAGAAATCTAGATTCGGGTTGCAGTAGTAAAGGAGGTGTTAGGGTCCTATAATAATAGGATTCATAATTTTGAATTGGCTAGGATTAGTCTTGTAATATTGTACATACCTTTTCTTTCTGCAAAATGTTTTCACATATTAAAAATAAAAAATGTAAAGAGGGTAAGTCCTAAAAGAAAAATCATATGACCAAAAGAAAAGGATCAAAAAAGAAAATAAGATATGAACCCCGCCAAAAAGAGATAAAAGATAGATTCTGAAAGTGATGCAAATTCAAATGCCACTACTTTTTACTTTACTAGGAAAAATATGATTATGTGCAGCTTGTCAAAAATGGCCACAATCCATGATGGTCAAAAAGTTTAAGCTTGATTCATTCATGCTTTAAATTTTATGTTGATAGATAGAGAATAAATATATAGCCAAACTGTTTAATCTTGGCAGATCAGTAGTTAGGTAAAGAATAATAAGGAGCTCATCAGTTTAATCTGAGCCATTGGAAGTTATAAGGTTAGAATTAGATAATTTGCTTATCAAAGAAAAACAAATGAAGGGTCAGCAAGCTCAAATGCACCCAATTAATGAAGAGAAAATGTTAGTGTAAATAAAGGGTAGGTAGAAGAGGTTTTGAAATGCACAAGTTTTCTAGCTCAAATGCACCTTCATCATCCTATGTTTCATGTGCAGGAAGAACTATCAAAGGAAAGAGGACATTCACAAAAATTGTGTATTACTTTGGGTAATTACCCAAAAAAGTTCTATATGATTTTAGGCCCAAATACTAAATCTCATTCACTAATATCCTCTCATTTCACTAAACCCCTTACATCTCTAAATTTCCCTCCATTACCCCTTCATTATTTTTCGTTCGCTAATTTCCCATTCTTGATTCAAAAGGAACCTTCCATTTCATTTCCTCTTATTCTAACACATTTCCATTGTATAAACCCTTTCCCTTATATTTTGACCCTTCCCTCTTCATTTCCTCTTGTAGTAACCCTTTCCTTTCATTTTAACCCTTTCTCCATTTGTTTCACACCTTTCCCTAGACATTACCCTTTAAAAATCATTTTCCCCTTATTAATTTCCCTTTTTCCCTTAAAAACCCACTAAACCCCCTTATCCTAAGTTATTTTCTAACCTATAGTCCACCTTTATGTATTTAAACCCCCATGTTATAATTCCTCGACCCTCACTAAACCTTTGAATATATTCAACCCGCCGCATTATTTATCCTCGTGCCTTGCCAATAACACCCCCACTCAGCCCTCGTAACTCCACCACTTGATAGTCCTTCGATCAACCACTCCCATATCCAAAGACCCATACCCATATCGCACGCTACCATCGTCCGATAATTAAAATCTCAAAATTTCGCGAGATTCACGGTTTTGCTCGAGCACTCTTTTGCTATTTGGCAGCCCCATGTTATATCGCGTACTCTCAAAAAATACGACCCTCCACCCAAAAGCAGTGCGATATGCCATAAAACCTTCTCCCCGCCTAAAGAGGAAACAACCTACTATTCATACAATAATCCCGCGCCCAAAAGTTGACCATTGTTGGTTAAAAACCAAAAAAGCCCCCTTTTAACTCTTTTCATTGTTATTTCATTGCAAATACCTCTGCCGACCAATTCTGAAGCCTAGCAGAAACCCTGCGCAACTATTTTAACCAACTTCACAACTAGAAGACTCTGCAAACTCCAATTTCAACCAGCACACAGGCAACTGAAGCCTCAGAAACCTCCGCTTCTACCAGAGAACCCTGACTTCACACCGAATCTCTGCTTTCCAGGTATTCTTGAAAGAACCAAAACGACCATCTACTTAAGCTCCGCACAGCATTTATGAAAGGTTAATTTATTGAATTAATTAAAAAACCTTGCCAAATTGAAGAAACCCACTGTGCATCTAAAGAAACCCTTTTTTGTAGACTTTATTCACCCTTCTCATTGTTCTAGAAGTCTTGAGATTACTCCTTAAGCTAGATAAACAATAATTCAATAGAATAAACCAAATTATGGCTTCCCAAAGCATTCTAAATGAGAAACCCTTACAAACCCCTCACCTGGACATTGACCACCTCCCATTGGCCAACAGAGATTTCCAAATTAAAGACACAGTTTCCCCTAGCCATCTATTGAAACTCCACTGCTGGAGTAAAGACAAATTCCTGAACCAAAATGATGACATTCATTTATGGGAATCAAATTTTCCCAAATACTTGTTCCCACAACTATACCAGTTCCCTAAAATCATCCACCTATGTCAAATCTGCTGTATCCTAAGCCAAAGAGCCATAGTCTCTCCTAACTAGTAGGTTTTTTTTACAATCACTGTAGAGTCAATGAACCAAATGCTGCAGATCCAACCAAACCCAAATGAAACCCCATTTTCCATTAAAAACCTACTTGAACTCTACTTGAAGCTAGACCTTCCCAAGAGGTCTCAAATCTTTCACACTTTCATCCTAGAAGATTCTCATACTCCTACAAACAGTCCTCCATACTCTACCACCATTTTCTCTGAGAGGGCCAGACAAATTGTAACCATGCTCTCTTGTATTCTAGGATACACCACTGATGAGCATGTAGATGAGCCTATACTTGCTTTCCTCTCTATTTTTTGCCCAGGCAAGCCTCTAGCAACAGTCTTCAATTTTTCCCAGTTCTTGGCAGACAGAATCCATGATCAATTGATCAGACTGCCAAATGAAAGAGTATTCAAATACTCTTTAGTATTGTTCCACATGTTCCTATATTTCCAATCAGACAAGTTTCTAGTCAACATCCAAAAGCTAGACACTAAGGGCCATCCTAGATCAGTCATCTTTTGGACACCCTTAATCCAAAAGTATTCCATTGTTTTTAGCTACAAGGAGTTCATTGATTCCTTTGTTCATCCAGTTGTCAATATGCTAAGCAGTAGCAATCAACCCAGGATCAGTGATGAGATAAAGAGAGTTTTGCAGTTGTCTAAGAACAATAGAATAGGAGACTAGTATCTATACCAGGACCACACTGAAATTAGAATATATGGATGCCAACTCACTCCATATAAGCTATCCAAATGTCTTCCTATGAGGATATTTGCATTAGAATATATCAGGAAGATTATAAACTTAGATGATGTGAATTTCCTATCAGCTAGGAAGAAAACACAGTTCAAGATAAAAAAAACCAGCTTGGTCCTTTTATCTGTAATAAGAGGGAAGCTGGAGAAGAATCAGAGGAGTGTTTACAAGAAATGAAGTTCAGTAGAAATTTCATGTGGTAATATGACCCTTTAGGAGTCATAAAAAGCTAAGACTCAAATTCAAATTAAGGCCTTTTATGCACGAGTCCAGGGTAGACATTGAAAAATATGCCAACCAGTCAGAGGGGTTGGAAAATACCTTGATAGATATGGAGAAACAGATGGATACTAGTTCCATTCTGCATACTCCAGCCCTACATGACAAAAGTACAAAAAGGACCAGGGAAGAAGGTTCTTTCTCAAGCATAGATACAACACATGATAGATTTGAAATTATGTACAAGAAGAAGCCCAAGATAAATCCTGTAAATGAGCAAGAAGAGCAAGAAGAGATAGTTGGGACAGTTGAGACACTTCAAATCATTGATATAGATACAATGGTCAGAGAAATTACACCTGCAATAGTTTCAGAGGAAACACATCAGCCATCAACCTCTAATACTCAGAGTATTCATAAACAGCTTATCATTGAGGTCTCATCATCAAGAAAACTAGTGTATAAGGAAAAAGACATAAAGGAGAAGTATAAAGAGATCAAACTAAGAAATGAGGCATTGAAAGTTGAAACATATGCTCAGTATTTCAAACAAACTCCTAGCAATCAAAATAGGTTAATGTTAGCTTTTGACATTAAAAATGGTAAAATGAAAATGACCTTTGTGCAACCTACAGTCCAACAGCCTAAGACATCACCAGATTACAGGAAGACAAAATTTGAAGTTTTGGCTAGGGATGTTCACCCTATTGATCAAATTGAATTTCATAAGCGGGCAGGAGAAATGATCTACTCAACAATGACAAACAAGGCCATGCGTGTTTAGAAACTTAAAAATTCTTTAGACAACATCACAACACAGTTTAAGCTAGAGAAAACATCCTCACAGGAAAAAGATAATAGAATCAAGTCACTAGAAGACTTGGTTATTGAGATTGGATATAATCCAAATGACATCAAGGCTGCATAAAAGCTCATAAAGAAGAAAAATGAAGACATTGCTGCTTTGAAGAAACAACTAAAATTTCCTCCTTCTAAACATCCACAGACCAAGGAGGTTCTAGAGAGCCAAAGCCAGAAATATGAGATGATGGACCTCATTCTCCAGCTAAATGCTCAATTGAAAGAAATGGAGAATGAAATGGATAAGTTGGTACAGGAGAAACAAGCCACCATTGAAACAACTATTGCTACTGCTATTCCTACAGTCACTACAACAGTTCCTTCTACTTTGGCAGCTTCATTGGCCCCATCAACTCCACTAGCTACAACACTTCCAACTGCATCAATCACTACATTCGCAACAGGTTCAACAAAAGCAGCGCATCCTAGTGGTGAAGCAAGTAAAGTGGTTAAAGCCATGGAAGATATGTCCGTACAAACCACTGAAATAAATAGACTTAAGGAACAAATAAAAAGTCTATAGGATGAGAAGAAACTGACTCAAATTATGCATAAGAATGAAGTTCAGAAGACAAACAGGTTGAATGAAAAGATAGGGAAGCTGGAGAAAAAGTTAACACTGAAAGAGCCACTAGCCCAAGCAAAATAACTTTTATGGGCCAATATCATTGACTCAGTCAATGATATTTGGCCATCTATACAGGTGATATTTGAACAAAATGACTTGGTCAAAGAGGCTGGTGAGGCAATTCAAAGGGTTAGAGCCGAACTTGGAAATATGCCAGAAGAAGCCTCAAGAATAATCTAGTTCCTTAACTCAAAGAATAAGTATGAATTGTAGGAGCTTGGAATAGCTGACAGAACTGGGACCATATTAGAAGTGAAGAAGGTAATCACCAAGAGGAACCTGATGACACAACTTGAGGATAAATGCCATACAATGGAGCAAGCAATAGCTAGGTTCATGGTCAAATTTGATACTTTAAGGCAGAAAGGTCCACCTAATCCACTGGTGATTAATGACAGGTTGATGCCACATGAAGACTATGATAAGAGAATCAGATAAGTGGCAAAGGAGTTGTTAGGCCCTTATACTACTAGTGTAACCCCTTATTGTTATTAGTACAACCCCCTTATTATATTTTTGTACCAATGCAATCCCCATATTGGTATTATTGTGCCCCATAGAAGCCCACTATTGTTATTATTGTGCCCTTATATTATTATTGTTACGTCGGCTCTGATTATATTATGACCCCTTAGACTCCTATATATAGAAAGGAGCTCTTGTCATTTGTATCATCCAAGAATTGTCCATTTGTGTAATGTAAAGGAGGTTTGCCCCTCGAAGAGGCTGAATTATAAGGTGTTGATCTATCTTTTCTATCTTTTTGTGAGCTGGTTTCATAACATTTGGTATCAGAACTTTGGATTCTAGGGTTTCTCTACTCCAAACAAGTCATCTTGGAATTTTCGCTATAATGTTTTCACTACGATGTTTCAGAATCTACCAAAAAAACCCATTTGAGTAGAAATCGGTCTGAAGCTTGTTTCCAAATTTCTGATCTGTTCGCGCTATATTTTTGGAGATATGATCTGAGGAAGTTAGGGTTTTTGCAAGCTCCCGAATTTCATATAAAACAGGTCATCATGGAATTTTCGCTATAACCCTTTCGATACAAAGTTTCAAAAGCTAAAACAAAAACCCATTTGAGATGAAATCGGTCTGAACCTCGGCTCCAAATTTTAGATCTTGTTTCACTATATTTGAAGATATATAATCCGAGGAAGTTAGGGTTTTTGCAGACCCCCGAATTACATTCCAAATAGGTCACCTTGGGAAAATTGTGATAACTTTTGTTCTGTGCATCATATTGAAATTTCGTAAGAAGTTTCAGAAAGAGAACTGCTTGTAGTTTTTTGTATATTAGTATTAAGTACTAAGGTCCAAACAATGAGATACGGCACGTTGTACAAGTTCGCTCTACTAAACTAGTATATAATCAGGTCACTGTGGGAGATTTGGCATAACTCTTTCTTGGGTAATCAAATTCTCATTAGACTTATGGTGTTAGAAAGAGAGCTCAGAGAGCTACTGTAGGAAGAAATTTCAAAACTTGGAGATTTGAAATTACAAAGTTACAGTCGTTTCAAGATTGAGCTCCTAAAATCAAGAAAAATTGAGATGAGAAAGTTTGATGGCAAGGATCTGGTAAATTGGATAATACAGATGGAGAAATATTTTGATCTACATGGTGTACCACTATTACAAAAGGTACGTATTGCATCTTCATATTTAGGACCAGATCAATTTTTATGGTATAAAGGGCTTTGTTCTCGTAAACCACTTGTTACATGGTCAATTTTCATGGAGGAAATGATAACACATTATGAGGATACAAAGAGAAACACCTTCTTTAGCCAATTGATAAATCTCAAACAAAAGTGTTCAATCGCAGAGCACATTGAGGACTTTCAAAAATTGAATATAAGGGTAAACGATATTCCAGATAAGCAAAGGATTGATGTCTTCATAGGTACTTTAAAGGATAACATTCAACATGAGGTTCGTCCACAACCTACAAGGTTTACACCACAACAATTGGAAGAAAAAAGAGAAAAAGGGCTTTGTTACAATTGTGATAGCAAATGCACTAAAGGTCATAAGTGTGCTGAGAAGAAATTATTTTACATAGAGTATGAAAAGGAGGAAGAAAAGGATCAAGAAACATCAAAAGAAGAGGATATACACCAAGACCCAACCCCAGAGAAAGAAGAAATGAATCCGACCATATCTTGTAAACAATTGGCAAGAATTACCACTCCTCAAACTCTCAAGATAGAAGGACATATCAAGAAGGAAAAGGTTCAAGAAGTGAAAGATCACATTGAGAAAGAAGAAATGAATCCAACCATATCTTGTAATGCCTTGGCCGGAATTACCACTCCTTAAGCTATCAAGATAGAAGGACATATCAAGAGGAAAAATGTTCAAGAAGTGAAAGATCACATTGAGCATCAAGAAATGAATCCGATCATATCTTGTAAAGCATTGGAAGAAATTACCACTCCTCAAACTCTCAAGATAGAAGGACATATCAAGAATAAAATGGTTCAAGCAGTGAAAAATCACATCGAGCATCAACAACAAGTTCTCTAACTTTTAAAGGATAACGCCACTTTGGTGCAGAATCGAATGAAACAACAGGTAGATCAACATCGCAGTGAAAAAAGTTTTGATGTAGGTGATTGGGTATTTTTACAACTACATCTCAAGCAAGCTATTTATGAGAAGGAAATGTTGGCAATACTACATGCACTTAAGAAATGATGACCTTACCCAATGGAAAGACACTTCAAGGTAAAAATGGATCATGACAGTCTTAAATACTTTTTAGAATAACTAATATCTTTAGAAGAACAGAAAAATGGGTCACAAATATGTTGGGTTATGACTTTGACATCATCTACGGAAAAGGGAAGAAAATTTTTGTTGCAAATGCACTCTCAAGAAAGGATGAGGATGTGGAAGCATTGTTTTGTGCTATTTCTATTATCCAGCCAGATTGAATAAATGAAGCAAGGGATGAATGGAAGAAGGACAAAGAAGTGTGGCCACTCATTCAAAAGTTGCAGAATATCCCAATTCAAACAATATTACCAGAACCTGAAGAGGAAGGAAAAATCATATTGGAACCTGGAGCAGTCACAGAAACAAGAACCCGATAGCTACGAAATCGATCAATTTCAGAGTATCTCATCAAGTGGAAGAACTTACCCATAGAAGATTCCACATGGGAGGACAAGAATTTTATACAGAAGCATCAAGAACTACTCAAGCGTTGAGGACAACACTTTTTAAAGGAGAAGGGCATGTTAGGCCCCTATACTACTAGTGTAACCCCTTATTGTTATTATTACAACCCCCTTATTATATTTTTGTACCCATGCAGTCCCCATATTGTTATTATTGTGCCCCATAGAAGCCCACTATTTTTTTTTCTAAATTATGCTAAATTCTATTACTGTAACATAATGGTACACTGAGGCTTTGGCCTTTGCATGTCCTTGCCATAGTTTAAGGCATATAACAACAAAACAGAATTGTGACTGCCCATAACGGGAAACCAGTCCAGTTCAAAAATGAAATTGCAAATATTATCTTGCTGCCCACGCAGGGGAAACCAGCAATTAAGCACAATATCTAACCAGTTTTTCAAAAAATCATCAAAGAAACCAAATGACAACAAGTTTTCCAAAAAATCCCCGAAAAAACCAAATAACATAATTCCCGGAACCTGAGACTCGAAGACACGTGGCATGTTGTGTGGCCGGTCAAGTGTCATGTTGCGGCGACGGGTGTTCCTCAACGATGAAACACCTATGTGCATCCATGTTGTCTTCTTCCTGCTGCGTTGCTCCCGTGTCATCTTCCGCCTGATGGTCTTGGTCCTTCTCCTCCACAGTTTTCTTGTCCTAAGGAGTGTCCTGCTTCGCCCCTGCGCAGTGTGATCTTCCCTCAACCCTGGCTGGCTCCTCGCTAGTAGGGCATCCACCTCCGGTAGCTGGCTCCTCATGGAAGGTAATGGAGATGGTGGTGGTTATGATGGGTTGGTTTAGGGAGTAGCGATAGGTGAACTGGGCTGAGCGGAGGGGCTGCTGTGGACTGGAGGGGATTTCAGTGGGCGGAGAGTCGAAATGTGTCATTTGGAGGCGGAGAGATCGTGAGCAGCTTCTGCCGCTACAAGTAATTGGATATCGACTTGTGGTCAAATGAGCCGAGGGGGAGGAGGTGTTTGAGGCAGGAGACGATGGAGAGCAAGGTAATCTACCTCTGCTGCTCCCTCTTCTGCTTCACATTCTGTGGCAAATCCTAGGCATTTTGACGCCGAGGGGAGGAGAATGTCTGTTGGGAGACGGCTCAGAGTGATGAGAGGGCACAACAAGTTCAGAGGTTGGCTCAAAGGAAGGAATAGTAGCAGACGCGGGGTGGAGAATAAAATTGCAGATCAAGCTCTGTGTAAAATGATTGCCCGGGCCAATTTCAATGTAGCATAGAATGCTAGAATGCCTACCCGTAGCAGTGCATGAGCTCGGTTTTGCTGCGGCCAATGGGCAATGGCATTGCAGAGGCAAGGGATTAGAGACAATGGCAGTGGAATTAAAATTACCAAAGGTCGCCATTAAGTCGAGTCGAGGCGGCGAGACGCAGTCGAATTGATTACAGTGCTAGCTTAATTGCCATTTATGGTTGTTGTTAAGTCATTTTATGGTTTGGTGTGTAGGATTACGGAGGGCCATGTGGCTAGGCCACTTGCCATCCCATTTTGCCTCCAGCATATTAATATTGACGTACACCCACATCCGAGACATAGAAGCCCACTATTGTTATTATTGTGCCCTTACATTATTATTGTTAAGTCAGCTCTAATTATATTATGACCCCTTAGACTCCTATATATAGAAAGGAGGTCTTGTCATTTGTATCATCCAAGAATTGTCCATTTGTGTAATGTAAAGGAGGTTTCCCCCTCGAAGAGGCTAAATTCTAAGGCGTTAATCTATCTTTTCTATCTTTTTGTGAGCTGGTTTCATAACAGGAACAAGCCAACAGTTCCTCCATGAAAGGGATGCCTACAGGAAAGGTCCTTTACTAGACTTTTGAGAACCTCTTTTACCTCCAGCATGAGGTAAGAAATATTTTTGTAAACAAGCCTACCTTTGAAAAATATACAGAAACTGATGAAGTTTACAGAAGAATGGTAAATATTAAATTACCATATACAGATACCTGGGAAAAATTGAATGATTTACTGTAAAAATGCAAGGTAAATAGTGAATATAGAGCAGTGAAACTAAAACAACAGATCAGCTAAGTCAAAGAGTATCAGATGAAAGAGTATCAGTCAAAAGGTAGAGTAAAAGGACAGCCAACATAGAGCAACAACCAAAGAGAGAAAGCAGCAAAAGATCAAAACAACAAACAACAAATCAGTAAAAGAAGGGACAACTAGCCTTTTAGTCTCCTAGGTGTCTCTATCTTCTTGCATGAAGATATTTTATTTTCCTTGAATAATTCCTAAAACAGTTTAGGATATTTTGTAACTATTTTTTGTATAAATACTTCATAATTCGAAGTATAGAGGGTGGATTGCTAAACATTTCTATAGTTACATTGATCTGAAAACCTGAGGGTTTATTGTAAACATTTTCAAGTCAGCAGACTAGACTGAGTAATAAAGGCATTGCATTACAGGATTCATGTGTTGGGCCACTTCAGTGAAGTATCTTTCATTTGTCAAATTTTTATTTTCTTAAGTATTTCACAAACATACATGTTTTTTCCAATTTGAATGAAATAACTGGAATTTTACTTCAGAATTTGTTTAAGTACACTCTGTCTTGAATAGTTATTCATTTTAATGTTTTCTTCTGATATCCAGAGTATGGAATTCTTAATTTCTCCCTAGTTTCGATTGACCTCTTTCATTTCTCTCATTATCTGGTTTGAGGAATCCTTAACTACTCCTTGACCCCAATTGAAAAACCACTTCACCATCCAGCCTAAAATATCTGAATTTACTCAGCTACCTTGCCCTGTGAAAAATATCTTTAAAACTTGATTCAGTCATGTTTTCTTAACATTTGGACTCCATGGCCCAATGGGAAAAAGACACTTGTCTATCCATATGAATCAGTGATTCCACCACCAAATCAAATCAAAACCCAATAAATCTTAAATAACTAGCCTAAAATCAATTAACTCAACAAAGTTAAATCATTAAGAGAGAGCCCTCTCTGAGCATTAAGAAGGCTAGATCCTAATCTCAATAGTAGGTTTGTGGTTACCTCTATTATTTCTTTCATTACAACCCCAGGGAAATTTTAGAGTGATAACATAGTTGTGACCATATTGGGGAACATTAGGCCTCAGTTTAATAAACCTTAAAAGGAAATCCTAAATTTCATCTTTTCACCTTAAGTCCATTTTAGGGTTGTTAAAAAATTTCATTAAAAAATCAAAAAATTAAAATTTTGGCTTCCAAAAGAACGTACTATACCAGGGCACATCTAGATCCAAACCTTGCTATAATTGTTGATAATCCAGACAAAATCTTACTATAATCGTACTAAATCTGAAACTTCAGTCCATGATACTATAATAGACCTTGCTTTTATTCAATTTATTGAATCAAAGAAGAATACTATATATCCTAATTTAGATCAACATGTTCTAGACACTTTTGACAAACTTGATGCTTTAACCTCAAATTTGATAAGACACATAGATGAATCTTATTTTCAACAGTCAGTTGAATTAGTTGCCCTAACTGTTGCTACTCCTAAGCCTTCTACCATTCCTTCAAAATCTGTAAATTCATCTTTATTTAGTACCGCCTCATCTATTATTTGTACTACACTTCATTCCACAGAATCATTTGTCCCCAAACTTCCTCTTCAACCCAGAGTTTTATTTCCATCTCCAAATACCCAAAGTTCATTTTCTAGCCCTTCAAGCTCATCTGTAAGCCCTTCAAGTTCATCTTTAAGCACTACCTCTTTACCTCCTAGCCAAACTAGAATCTTAGCCATGGCTTCCAGATATTCTCCTTTGACCTTACTAGCTCAAGTACATGCCATGCCCCAGGACTATCAGAGTAAAATCTTTCAGTTTGATGGTATTGGTCAATATACTACACAAAAACATGTAAATAAAAAGAATGATTACTTTTAATTACATGAAATTGATAAAGAAGATGTACAAATGAGATTATTTGCACAAACATTAGCAGGAGATGTCAAGAAATGGTTCAAAGGTTTACCTGCTGGTCATATTGTTGATTTACGTGCTTTCCATAGATTGTTTATCAATAGATGGGAAAGGAAGAAAAACCCTTTACAAATATTATCTGAATATGAAAACATTAGAAGAGCTCCTAATGAATCTGTTCAGGACTATTATAATAGGTTTAACAGTATTTATAATGCAATCCCTGCAAATATCAAACCTCCACCAGACTTGGCACTAATCAAATTCCATGATGGTTTTGACATTGATATGTCTTACCAATTGAGAGAAAGAAACCCTCCAACTCTAGAACAAATGCAGAGTGATGCAGTTAGTGTAGAAGCTAACTTGTTGGCTAAAAGAGCTAGGATGAGAAATGAAAGGAGAGTTACCATTAAGGAGGAACCATCCACTTCAGATGTTAAGATAGATACTTTGGCTAAAAGTTTAGAAAAGTTAGTGGATAGATTAGAAATTATGGAAAGAAAACCACAATGGGATAATCAACAACAAGGTCCTCAAATAAGAAATCCTAACTTTAGGAAGAATCCCAACACTGGTAAGCCTAGAGAAGGGCCACTTGATCAACAGATTAGACCACCTTTCCAAGAAAACTATGCTGAAAGTTCTCACCAAAATGAACAAGATTAAGACACTCATATTAACTTAATGGGAATAAATTATGGTAATACTATTTTTCTTACCCAAGAAGAGAAAGAATTATGCATGTTACAACAATTGCAGTTACAATCTAGAGAGTCTTTTGATTATAAACAAGGTTATGAATTTTCTATTAATGAAGTTCATAAGCAATATAACCTTAGGAGTAAGAAAAACATAGAAGCCCCTACTATTAAAATTGTCCAAACTCAGGCCAAGAAAACAGTGGGAGCTCTTGCAACCAAAGTGTTGCAAATTCTCTCTAGGGAAACCCAAAAAACTTTCACTCCAAAGATTGTAGTCAGTCCAAAAATTGTAGACATTACAGATACCACTGTTAAAACTTCAGCTGATATTCAAAAATTAGTTGTTGTAAAAACTTCAAAGGATGACCAAAAATCAACTGATCCTCAAGCTTCAAAAGCTATTCAGATTTCAACTACCTCCCAAACTATTCCAAATCAAAGAATTGAAAATAGTAAAATAGTAGACACCAAACACAAACTGAATTACTAACTGAAGATCAGAAAGAGAAAACTACACAAACTCCAATAGCCAAGGAGGAAGTCATTTAGTTAGGAAAAACACAAACTCCATTTAATATCCAAAATGAAATTTCCAAATTGAAAATATCAGTTCCTTTAACAGAATTGATAAGAAATGATTCCTACAAAGCCAAAATCAATGAAAAACTGAATATAGATGAAGAATAAGACTCTGTTAATATAAATGATGATCAACCAGAACTAATCTTTAGTCCTGAGGTAAATGGAAAACATGAACAAAGTGGTGTTCCTCCATTCTGCATTAGCTTGACTATTCATGATCAAATATTACACAATGATATGTTAGATTCAGGAGAATCCCACAATCTAATGCCAAAAGCAATCATGGAAACATTGGATTTAGATATAACCAAACCATACAAAGGTATTTTCTCTTTTCATTCTAGTAAAGTCAAGTGCCTGGGCCTAATAAAAGACTAGTGTGTTACTCTAGTTCAATAGCCAGGTAAAAGTATTGTCATGGATATTGTAGTTGTTGATATCCCTCCAAAGTATGGAATGTTATTTCCTCACTCATGGGGAGAAAAATTCCAGGGATCTCTACAGTTAGACATGTCTTATGCCACAATTTCAGTATTTGTTCAGCCCAAAAAGCTTTATAGAGAAACTTTAATGAAATACATGGTCAGTAGTACAGATAAAGCACAAAACTATCCTATTTATTATGTACATTTTGATATGGATTCCTTCATTTTATGTAATTCAGACACTGAAAAGGACAATAACACAGTTTTCAAACAAGAACATAAAGAACTTGACAGTGAAAATATATTTCATGAATCTAGGTGGCACTTAGACTTTGATGGTTCAGTGAACAGATTAGGAGTAGGTGCAGGAGTTTGGATTCATAACATGGAAAATAATCATTCTGAAGGTCATGCCTTTAGATTAAACTTTAAATGCACAAACAACATGGTAGAGTATGAAGCTTTAATCTTAGGATTGCAAATTGTAAGAAATCTTGGAGCCAAGAGAGTTTCTATCATGGGAGACTCTGAATTGATCATAAAACAAATTAGAGGAGAGTATTCTATGAATAATCCTAGACTTAGCCAATACAGAGAAACTGTTCTAGATCTGATTAAAGAACTTCTTGAAATTGATTTTGCTGCTATTCCTAGGAAACAGAACATGCAAGATCACAATTTGGCTACTTTTGCTAGCACTTGCAGATTACCTTTTCAACCCAATCACCACTATACTGTAGAAGTGAGACACAAGCCTGTTATACCTGATAATCTAAAATATTGGCAGATTTTTTCACAAGATTCTCAAATCTATGATTTCATGAATGCTGAAGGAGAATTCCAAAACTGTAACATAGATACTGATTGTACAGTAGATGACACCATGGATAGTGAAATAGATATAAATGTTGTAGATGTAAATAAACCCACTAAATTCACTAAAGTAGAAATAGATAACTTAGAAAAGGTAGAAATAGAAGAATTAGTTAATGATGATTATGAGATTTTAAACCTTAAAAATAATTTTTTACCTAAGGGATTAGTCCCATTAGAATATTTGTTTGATTCAAATGATGTAGTTAGAAAACAAAAAATGGAGCCTTTAAGATCAGACATAGAAGAATGCAACCTAGGAACAGAAGAAAAACCTAAGCTTGTTAAATTATCCAAAGCATTACCTCCAGCTGAAAAGTTGAAATACATAAGTTTGTTTAAAGAATTTCAAGATGTCTTTGCCTGGAGTTATGAAGACCTCAAGTCTTATGACACTAGCATTATTCAACATAAAATACCCATCAAAGAAGATCATAAACCCTTTAAACAAAAGCTTAGGAGAATTAATCCAGTTCTTATGCCATTAATTGAAAAATAAGTAAAAAGGATGTATGAGGCACAAATCATAGCACCAATTAGATATTCAGATTGGGTCTCTAATTTAGTCACTACTAGAAATAAAACAAGAGAAATCAGACTTTGTGTTGATTTTAGAAACTTGAACAAAGTATCACTAAAGGATAACTATCCCCTCCCAAAAATGGACCATATTCTCCAGAGGGTAGTAGGGTCATCCAGAATTTCATTACTTGATGGATTCTCTGGATACAACCAAATCCTAGTTCAGCCAGAGGATCAAGCAAAGACTGCATTTACCACTCCCTGGGGTACTTTCATGTATTTGAAAATGCCTTTTGGATTGATGAATGCTGGAGAAACATTCCAAAGAGAAATGGACATAGCCTTTGCAAAATAAATCCATGACTTTTTAGTTGTTTACCAAGATGACATCACAGTGTTTTCCAAATCAGATAATGAACATCTAGATCACCTACGAAGAGTTTTATTAAATGTAGAAAATTTGGTATTTCTTTGAATCCCAAGAAGACACTCTTTGGTCTAGAAGAAGGTAAACTCTTAGGACACATAATTTCAAAAGAGGGAATTAGAATTGATCTAGCTAGAATAGAGGCAATCCTAAACATCAGTCACCCTAGAAACATTAAAGAATTGCAATCATTCTTAGGTAAAATAAATTTTCTTAGAAGATTCATTTCTAACTTAGTAGAACTAATCAGAGAATAGAATAACATGTTAAAGAAAGTTTCAACACTTAAGTGGACAGTAGATGCTAAGTAGTCTTTTGAGGCAATCAAAGAAGCCCTTACTAAAACACCTATCCTCATAAGTCTTGATTTCAAAAAAGATTTTATAATTTTTTCTTTTGCTTCAGAACACACTATTGCAGTAGTCTTGTTGCAAAATAATGATCAAGATTATGAGAATCCTATTGCATTCTTCAACAAATCTTAAGAGATGCTACACTAAAGTATAATATAATGGAAAAAAAGCACTTGCTTTAGTGAAGGCTATCAAGGATTTCAAAGTGTACATTTTATACTCACACATCATTTCATATGTTCCAAATTTAGTAGTAAAGGACATTCTAACACAGAATGGGCTTGAAGGAAAGAGAGGCAAATGGATTGCCACTATTTTGGAATATGATATTGAAATAAAGCCCACAAAACTAGTCAAAGGCCAAGGTTTAGCTAAACTCATGGCTGAATCAAACTGTCAGGCCTTAGATATAAATTCATTGGTGCTCTAGATGATTAGGAAGAGGTGGCGACTCCATAGATCAGTGAAGCTTTTTTAGATTCACCTTGATATACATATATTATATTTGTTTTACTAAATTTACAAGCTCCTCCTGGTTTATCTAGAACTAAAGGTAGATTCTTGAAAATGAAATCAATGAAATATTGTATCATAGAAAATTCTTTATTTTAGAAAGATAATGGTGGAATTTTGTTGAATTGTTTATTAAAAGATTAATTGACAAAGTTATGAAAGAAGTTCATGCAGGAGATTTTGGAGGACACCTATACTAGAAAACAACTGCTGATAAGATTTTAAGGGCAGGTTTTTACTGGCCCACCTTTTTTGCAGATGTCAAGAATTATGTGACCTCCTGTCACAAATGCCAAATCTTCGAAGGCAAGAAGAAATTCTTGACATTACCCCTCAAACCTATCTCCACGGGAATCCCATTTCAGCAGTGGGGTCTAGACTTCATTGGTGAAATTCACCCATCCTCTTCAACCCAACATAAATTGATTTTGACAGCCACTGATTACTTTACTAAATGGATAAAATCCATCCCTTCTAGAAAAGCCACTGATTTTGTCATCTCATTCCTTGAAAACAATATCCTTTCAAGATTTGGATGCCCACAAAAGATCATTACTGATAATGTATTTGCCTTCAAATCAAAGAAAATGGTGGACTTTGTAACCAATACCACATTACCTTTGGCCGTTCCACAACCTATTACCCTCAAGGTAATGGACTTGCAGAATCCTGAAAAAAAGCCTTGTTAATATCATCAAGAAATTGTTAGAAGACAATAAAAAGACCTGGAACAAAATGTTGGTTAATGCCTTGTGGGAAAACAAACTCACTACAAAAAAGTCCATTAGTACATCTCCTTATCAACTAGTATATGGAATGGATGTTGTTTTTCCATCCCCTTTAGGAGTGATAGTGATGAAAATGATTCAAGAACTGCAAGTAGAATCCAATGATATCCAAAGGAGGATAAATCAGAAAATACATTTGCAACAAACTAGGGAAGAAGTCTATGTCAAATCCCAAGTGATCCAAGATAAAACCAAAAACATTTTTGACAAGAAAACCAAAGCTGATGATTTTTACTTAGGTGACAAAGTACTCAAATGGGATTCTAGAAGAGAAGAAAAGGGTAAACATGGAAAATTTGATTTCCTATGGCAAGGCCCTTACATCATTTATGGTTATAGAGGTAACAATGCATTTTTCTTGAGGCAATTAGATGGAAGAGATCTACCAGGTGGACCAATCAATGGTAGAATGTTGAATCATTATTTATCCCCAGATTAACATTAGCTTAGTGTTTTACTTTGCTCATTGTACATAACATTGCAAAGTTTAGATTGGATTGTATAACTGTATTTTGAAGTTTAAGCCCGAAGAGAAGGCCTAAGCTTTGAAAGGTGTACCATCATATATATGAATAAAGAAGATCATAGAGAAGCAGTTACAAGGCAACCACAATCAAAGTTTCAAAGGCTACTGATATTAAATTTCTTGACATTTCACCAGGAAATGTCATCCCCATGTGGAGCTACTATTAGGGTCCTATAATAATAGGATTCATAATTTTGAATTGGCTAGAATTAGTCTTGTAATATTGTATATACTTTTTCTTTCTCCAAAATGTTTTCCCATATTAAAAAAAAAAAATGTGAAGAGGGTAAGTCCTAAAAGAAACATCAAAGGACTAAAAGAAAAGGATCAAAAAAGAAAATAAGATATGAACCCCACCAAAAAGAGATAAAAATGGATTATGAAAGTGATACAAATTCAAATGCCACTACTTTTTACTTTACTAGGCAAAATATGATTGTGTGCAGCTTGTCAAAAATGGCCACAATCCATGATTGTCAAAAAGTTTAATCTTGATTCATTCATGCTTTAAATTTCATGTTGATAGATAGAGAATAAAGATCTAGCCAAACTATTTAATCTTGGAAGATCAGTAGTTAGGTAGAGAATAATAAGGAGCTTATCAGTTTAATCTGATCCATTGGAATTTACAAGGTTAGAATTAGATATTTTGCTTATCAAAGAAAAATAAATCAAGGGTCAGCAAGCTCAAATGCACCCAATAAATGAAGAGAAAATGTTAGGGTAAATAAAGGGTAGGTAGAAGAGGTTTTGAAATGCACAAGGTTGCTAGCTCAAATGCACCTTCATCATGCTTAAATCCTATGTTTCATGTGCAGGAGGAACTATCAAAGGAAAGAGGACATTCACAAAAATTGTGTATTACTTTGGGTATTTACCCTAAAAATTTCTATATGATTTTAGGCCTAAATACTAAAGCTCATTCACTAATATCCTCTCATTTCACTAAACCCCTTACATCTCTAAATTTCCCTCCATTACCCCTTCATTACTTTTCATTCACTAATTTCCCCTTCTTGATTCCAAAGGACCCTTCCCTTTCATTTCCTCTTATTCTAACACATTTCCATTGTAAAAACCCTTTCCCTTTATTTTGACCCTTCCCTCTTCATTTCCCCTTGTAGTAACCCTTTCCTTTCATTTTAACCCTTTTTCCATTTGTTTCACACCTTTCCCTAGACATTACCCTTTAAAAATCATTTTCCCCTTATTAATTTCCCTTTTTCCCTTAAAAACCCACTAAACCCCCTTATCCTAAGTTATTTTCTAACCTATAGTCCCCCTTTATGTATTTAACCCCCCACGTTATAATTCCCCGACCCTCACTAAACCTTTGAATATATTTAACCCGCCACATTATTTATCCTTGGGCCTCACCAACCACACCCCGACTCAACCCTCGCAACTCCACCACGCGATACCCTTCTGATCAACCACTCCCAGATCCGATGGCCCATACCCATATCACGCACTCCCATCGTCCGACAGTTAAAATCTCAAAAGCATGTGAGATTCGCGGTTTTGCCCGAGCACCCTTTTGCTATGTGGTAGCCCCACGTTATATCGCGTACTCTCAAAAATACCACCCTCCACCCAAAAGTAGTGCGATATGCCATAAAACCGCCTCCCTGCCTAAAGAGGAAACCGCCTACTGTTCATACAATAATCTCGTGCCCAAAAGTTAACCGCTGTTGGTTAAAAACCAAAAAAGCCTCCTTTTCACTCTTTTCACTGTTATTTCATTGCAAACACCTCTGCCGGTCAATTCTGAAGCCCAGAAACCCTGCGCAACTGTTTTAACCAACTTCACAACCATAAGACTTTGCAGACTTCAATTTCAAGCAACACATAGAAACCTTCGCTACTACCACAGAACCCTGACTACACACCAAATCTCTGTTTTCCAGGTATTCTTGAAAGAACTAGAACGGCCCTCTACTTAAGCTCTGCACAGTGTTTATGAAAGGTTAATTAATTGAATTAATTAAAAAACCTTGCCAAATTGAAGAAACCCATTGTGCATCTGAAGAAACCCTTTTCTGTAGACTATATTCACCCTTCCCATTGTTCCAGAAGTCCTGAGCTTACTCCTTAAGCTAGATAAACAATAATTCAATAGAATAAACCAAATTATGGCTTCCCAAAGAATTCTAAATGAGAAACCCTTGCAAACCCCTCACCTGGACATTGACCACCTCCCATTGGCTGACAGAGATTTCCAAATTAAAGACACAGTTTCCCCTAGCCATCTATTGAAACTCCATTGCTAGAGTAAAGACAAATTCCTGAACCAAAATGATGACATTCATCTATGGGAATCAAATTTTCCCAAATACTTGTTCCCACAAGTATACCAGTTCCCTGAAATCATCCACCTATGTCAAATCTGCTATATCCCAAGCCAAAGAGCCATAGTCTCTCCTAACCAATAGGTTTTGTTTACAATCACTGCAGAGTCAATAAACCAAATGCTGTAGATCCAGCCAAACCCAAATGAAACCCCATTTTCCATTGAAAACCTACTTGAACTCTACTTGAAGCTGGACCTTCCCAAGAGGTCTCAAATATTTCACACTTTCATCCTAGAAGAGTCTCATACTCCTACAGACAGTCCTCCATACTCTGCCACCATTTTCTCTGAGAGGGCCAGACAAATTGTAACCATGCTCTCTTGTATTCTAGGATACACCACTGATGAGCATGTAGATGAGCCTATACTTTCTTTCCTCTCTATTTTTTTTCCCAGGAAAGCCTCCAACAACAATCTTCAATTTTTCCTAGTTCTTGGCAGATAGAATCCATGATCAATTGATCAGACTGCCAAATTAAAGAGTATTCAAATACTCTTCAGTATTGTTCCACATGTTCCTATATTTCCAGTCAGACAAGTTTCCAGTCAACATCCAAAAGCTGGACACTAAGGTCCATCCTAGATCAATCATATTTTGGACACCCTTAATCCAAAAGTATTCCACTATTTTCAGCTACAAGAAGTTCATTGATTCCTTTGTTCATCCAGTTGTCAATATGCTAAGCAGTACCAATCAATCCAGGAATAGTGATGAGATAAAGATAGTTTTGCAGTTGTCTAAGAACAGTAGAATAGGAGACTGGTATCTATACCAGGACCACACTAAAATTAGAATATATGGATGCCAACTCACTCCCTATAAGTTGCCTAAATATCTTCCTATGAGGACATTTGCATTAGAATATATCAGGAAAATTATAAACTCAAATGATGTGAATTTCCTATCAGCTAGGAAGAAAACACAGTTCAAGATAAAAAACTAGCTTGGTCCTTTTATCTGTAATAATAGGGAGGCTAGAGAAGAAGCAGAGAAGTGTTTACAGGAAATGAAGTTCAGTAGTAGTTTCATGTGGAAGTATGACCCTTTAGGAGTCATAAACAAACTAAGACTCAAATTCAAATTAAGCCCTTTTATGCATGAGTCTAGGGTAGACATTGAAAAATATGCCAACCAGTCAGAGTGGTTGGAAAATACCTTGATAGATATGGAGAAACAGATGGATACTAGTTCCATTCTCCATACTCCAGCCCCACAGGACAAAAGTATAAAAAGGATCTGGGAAGAAGGTTCTTTCTCAAGCATAGATACAACACATGACAGATTTGAAATTATGTACAGGAAGAAGCTCAAGCTAAATCTTGTAAATGGGCAAGAAGAGCAAGAAGAGATAGTTGGGACAATTGAGACACTTAAAATCATTGATAGAGATAGAGTGGTCAGAGAAAGTACAGCTCCAATAGTTTCAGAGGAAACACATCAGCCATCAACCTCTAATACTCAGAGTATTCATAAACAACTTAGCATTGAGGTCTCATCATCAAGCAAACCAGTGGATAAGGAAAAAGACATAAAGGAGAAGTATAAAGAGATCAAATTAAGAAATGAGGCATTGAAAGCTAAAACATATGCCCAGTATTTCAAACAGACTCCTAACAATCAAAATAGGTTAATGTCAGCTTTTGACATTAAAACTGGTAAAATGAAAATGACCTTTGTTCAGCCTATAGTCCAACAACTTAAGACATCAATAGATTACAAGAAGACAAAATTTGAAGTTTTGGCGAGGGATGTTCACCCTATTGATCAAATTGAATTTCATAAGCAGGCAGGAGAAATGATCTACTCACCAATGACCGACAAGGCCATGAGTGTTTAGAAACTTCAAAATTCTCTAGACAACATCACAACACAGAATAAGCTAGAGAAAGCATCCTCACAGGAAAAAGATAACAGAATCAAGTCGCTAGAAGATTTGGTTATTGAGATTGGATATAATCCAAATGACATCAAGGCTACAGAAAAGCTCAAAAAGAAGAAAAATGAAGACATTGTTACTTTGAAGAAACAACTAAAATTTCCTCCTTCTGAACATCCACAAACCAAGGAGGTTCTAGAGAGCCAAAGCCAGAAAGATGAGATGATGGACCTCATTCTCCAGCTAAATGCTCAATTGAAAGAAATGGAGAATGAAATGGATAAGTTGGTACAGGAGAAACAAGACACCACTGAAACAACTCCTGCTACTGATATTCCTATAGTCACTATAGCAGTTCCTTCTACTTTGGCAGCTTCATTGGCCCCATCAGCTCCACTAGCTACAACACTTCCAACTACATCAGCCACTACATCAGCAACAGGTTCAACAGTAGCAGCTCATCCTAGTGATGAAGCAAGTAAACTGGTTAAAGCCATGGAGGATATGTCCATCCAAACCACTGAAATAAATAGACTTAAGGAACAAATAAAAAGTCTAGAGGATGAGAAGAAACTAGCTCAAATTATGCATAAGAATGAAGTTCAGAAGACAAACAGGTTGAATGAAAAGATAGGGAAGCTGGAGAAAGAATTAACACTGAAAGAGCCACTAGCCCAAGAAAAACAAATTTTATGGGCCAATATCATTGACTTAGTCAATGATATTTGGCCATCTATATAGGTGATATTTGAACAAAATGACTTGGTCAAAGAGGTTGGTGAGGCAATTCAAAGGGTTAGAGCTGAACTTGGAAATATGCTAGAAGAAGCCTCAAGAATAATCCAGTTCCTTAACTCAAAGAATAAGTATGAATTGCAGGAACTTGGAATAGCTGACAGAACTGGGACCATACTAGAAGTGAAGAAGGTAATCACCAAGAGGAACTTGATGACACAACTTGAGGATAAATGCCATACAATGGAGCAAGCAATAGCCAGGTTCATGGTCAAATTTGATACTTTGAGGCAGAAAGGTCTACCTAATCCACTGGTGATTAATGACAGGTTGATGCCACATGAAGACTATGATAAGAGAATCAGAGAAGTGGCAAAGTAACAATCCATAAATTCCTCCATGAAAGGGATGCCTACAGGAAAGGTCCTTTACCACACTTTTTGAGAACCTCTTTTATCTCGCATGAGGTAAAACATATTTTTGTAAACAAGCCCACCTTTGCAAAATATACATAAACTGATGAAGTCTATAGAAGAATGGTAAATATTAAATTACGAGATATAGAGACTTGGGAAAAATTGAATGATTTACTATAAAAATGCAAGGTAAACAGTGAATACAGAGCATTGAAACTAAAATAGTAGATCAACTAAGTCAAAGATTATCAGATGAAAGAGTATCAATCAAAAGGCAGAGTAAAAGGAAAGCCAACGTAGAGAAACAACCAAAGAGAGAAATCAGCAAAAGATCAAAACAACAAACAACAAATTAGTAAAAGGAGGGATAACTAGCCTTTTAGTCTCCTAGGTGTCTCTATCTTCTTGCATGAAGATATTTTATTTTCCTTGAATAATTCCTAAAACAATTTAGGATATTTTGTAACTATTTTTTGTATAAATACCTCATGATTTGAAGTAAAGAGGGTGGATTGCTGAACATTTCTATAGTTACATTGATATGAAAACCTGAGGGTTTATTGTAAACATTTTCAAGTCAATAGACTAGATTGAGTAATAAAGGCATTGCATTACAGGATTCATGTGTTGGGCCAATTCAATGAAGTATCTTTCATTTTTCAAATTGTTATTTTCTTAAGTATTTCACAAACGTACATGTTTTTTCCAATTTGAATGAAATAACTGGAATTTTACTTCAGAATTTGTTTAAGTGTACTCTGTCTTAAATAGTTATTCATTTTAATGTTTTCTTCTGATATCCAGAGTAGGGAATTCTTAATTTCTCCCTAGTTTCGATTGATCTCTTTCATTTCTCTCATTATCCGGTTTGAGGAATCCTTAACTGCTCCTTGACCCTGATTGAAAAACCACTTCACCATCTAGCCTAAATCTTAATTTACTCAGCTACCTTACCCTGTGAACACTATCTTTAGAACTTGATTGAGTCCTGTTTTCTTGACATTTGGACTTCATGGCCCAATGGTAAAAAGACACCTGTCTATCCATCTAAATTAGTGATTCCACCTCCAAATCAAATCAAAACCCAATCAAGCTTAAATAACTAGCCTAAAATCAATTAACTCAACAAAGTTAAATCATTAAGAGAGAGCCCTCTTTGAGCATTAGGAAGGCTAGATCCTAATCTCAAAAGTAGGTTTGTGGTTGCCTCTATTATTTCTTTCATGACAACCCTCGGGAAATTTTAGAGTGATAATAGGAGGATTGGAAAGGAGTAATTCGACATTTGGCTAGAGGATTTCCGTGAAGGAAATCAGGACTAAGAGGGAGTCTAGAGGAGCTTGTTGCTTAGAGGGTTTCTTGTGCCAAAGAAATCCAGATCCCAGTCTTGCTACATTGACAACAGGAGAGGGAGATGAGAATTAATCCTATTTTGGAGCAGAGATGAGAATGAATGGGTTGAGGAATCAAGACAGATTGGATGGAGCATCCAACTTTGTCATTTGGAAGGCTAGGATCCTAGCAATCCTATACAAACATCACATCAAGGACTATGTCTTGAAGGTAGTTGCTGTGCTGGTTGAAGTTGATACGATGAAAAAGTACGAGGAGGCCTAGGCTAAGGCCACGTGCATGATCCTAGACGGGGTCAAAGATCATGTAGTACCACACATTAATGAGAAGGACACAACAAGGGAGATGTGGGAGGCATTGACCACCTTGTATTAGGGCTCTTGCATCCAATGGGAGATGCTATTAGAAAATCAGCTGAGACAGTACCAGATGCAGAAGGGAGAAGAGATCGATCCCTTCCTTCTCAGGTTGCAAGGGATTCGTGACCAATTGAATTCTGTGGGGTCTACATTAGATCCTGAGTTCATGGTCAGGACTACCCTAAATGTAGTCACCGAGGACTGGGAGACTTTTGTCCAAAGTATCTTGGGCAGAGTGACTCTCCCCAGTTGGGAGGAGATGTGGGCAAATCTTCAACAAGAAGAGCTCAGGAGATTGACCAAGGAAGGGAGTAGTAGTAAGGGAGTTCGAATCTAGAAGGAGGAGGAGGACGATGCAGCTCTCACATTAGCGGGATAGAAAGGGCTACAAAAGAGGAAGAAGAAAGACATCTCCAAGGTCAAGTGATTCAACTGTGGGGATCTAGGACATTATGCCTCTCAGTGTCCCAGGAAGAAAGGCAAGGGAGAAGATTCTGACTCAAACGATTCTCTAGCTAAGGTGAAGAAGGAGATCAAGACTGATGATAATTGTGCCATGAGTGCTCATGCACCTATGGAGAAGAGGTGGGGAGACTTGGAGTTGTAGTTGAGAGGACTACAAAATAGGGGCAGGATCCTTAAGGTACCAAAACTATTGGATCACATCCGGCTATGGGAGCCCTTAATGATAGTAGCATGATGACAGGTGTTGGGTGGAGCAAGGTGTGATGGAGTGGAAAGGTAGTGCTAGATTGCGAAAGTCTGTAGCAGCATAGTGGCAGAAGAGGGAGCACATGATAGCAACAGAGGTAGCTTAAAAATAACAAGGCTTCCACACTAACCATGATGTCAGTGTTTGGGTGAAGTCAGTTACTTACTTCTCGGTAACTTAGTTGCAGTGAAACATTTAGCAGTGGTAGTGTTATGGGTAGCATAATGCATCATGTTGAGAGGGAGTTGCAGTACAGATATAGCAGTGGCAGTGGCAGTGTCATGGGCAGCAGTACAAGAAGCAACAATGTAGTGGATGTAGGTCAACAGGCCAAGCATCATCATAGAGGACTGATGCAGAGAATCAGTGTGATGATTCTATGATGAAGCATTTCTAGAGCACATTCCTCGCTAATAAGGAGTTTTGATCTTGGGTAGCATCGGATGTGCTCTAGCCATGAAATTTGGTGGAGAGGATAAGGCACATGATATCTCTAAGACCTAGAAATAATTTGGAGATATTCCACCCGGACGAGGAGTTATTAAAATAATTAATATTTTTAATGAGTTCCTAAGTCTAAACGTAGGAAAATAAAAATATTAATGTGTATTAATAAAATATGGACAATAAGGTTTTAAATGAAGAGGATTGATGAGCACTAGTATTGTAACAAGAATGTTGTAACTCCTGGGGCTACCAAATTTACTTTATCAACCCGGGGTTCGTACAAACTTGGAGGTGACAGTGATGTATACACAAGTAAATGTGATGGGTTTGCTCATTGTCACTGCTAAGCTGGTGATAGACCACTAAGGTTTTTCAAACCGGACTTTTATGGATTCAGAAGAAGCTTGATTACCAATGAGGGAAAGAGAAATCTACTCTAAGAGAAAGCTTGTCTACTACAATAAGGAAAAAGATTGAAATCAAATGCTAAAACACACCATTTTATAACTAACTGCTAAGAGGATTTTCTTCAAAAGAATGCTAAGTTAACATGTATGAAATCCTACTATCCTGATTGTGCAAATTCAAAGCATCAAACATTCTACTACTGTGCATGTAAATGACAAAAATAAATCTTCTTTTCTTTTTGTCCTTTTTTTATGTGAACGTGTGAAAGCTAATCTCTTTTGGTGATGTGGCAGGTAGCTTAGGGATGATGGCGAATGGTTAGAAGGTTGGGGAGACTAGTAGGTGACCTTTTTTAGCTTCCTAGAGGATTTTCCCTCAATTCATCCTCAAAACATGCCACTACAGGAAAACCTACAGGATGTCTTGAAAACCTACAAGATCCCATGTATTTCTATAGGATACAACCGAGAGCAAAAGGATGGGTGTTGAAGGTGATGGAAGGCTTAGGGAAGGTGGTTGGTGGATGGAATGAGGCAAGGGAGTTCCTAGGACCACTTCAGAACTCAAAACCAAGGTTGGGAGATGGTTGGATTTTCTCAACAAGTTTGGAGAAGTTTCCTTGTAAAATGATGAAATTGGTGAGGGTCTTAGTGAAAGAAAAGAATGATCATGGATGGATGAAGTTGGAATGAGGTTGTTGTCTATGAAATCTCTCTGCACTTCTGAAACACCTGCACTACATCAAACATTGACATTTACCCAAAAATCATGTAAACAAGAAGAATTTCAATGATCTAGGAAAACAAAATTTCATGATCTAACTGCCTACTTCATGCATGAGGAAAACTTGTAGAATAAGATGGAACATGGATGAGATCTAATGTAAGACTGAAGATAGAAGAAATGATAACTAAATCCTACTCTTGCAAATTAATCAAATGTTGGCCTAAGTACAGAAAACCATAAACTCCATGAGAAACTAGAATTCTGTCTTTTTGGCACTGCATAGGAGTTCTTTCCTCAAACCATGATCCCTGAAGGAAGGAGTGAGGCCAAAACCACCTATTGATAGCTTTTTTATGTTCCTTTATCTCTTCTAAACTACTACTGAAGTAAAGCATAAATGGAAGCAAACTAATAAGCAAACTAATCAGATCTACACTACTTGCAATGAAATAATTCTAAATACAATTCAACCATTAATCTATGAAATCAATCTAAGCATACAAATACAAGAAGAGGAGCCTTTGCTGCTAGGGTTGGGCCCTAACCCAAGAGCTTCAACCCTATGAGTTAACTCAGTGTTGGATCAAGGAAATTCTCATTCTCATTATCAAAACAGAAAATTACATAGCAATGTTTTCCACAAGTCTTGAACTCGAAAATGATTAGTGTTTTCACAGCGAAAATTAAAATCCTAATGAGGCTCTAGGCCTCTTTATTTATACAATTGAAGTCCCCAACGAATTCCTTAAATCCAGGGAGGCTCGTCTCCCAAAATCGAGATAAACTAGCTCTTTAACTGTCACTTGCTGGGCTTCCTTTTGATCTCCATGACTTGGCTGCTTGTACTCCGAGCTAGTGTGATTGATGGAGGAATATTCGAATGAGGGGGGAGTAAATGAGGAGGATCTACCTCCTACAATCTCTCCTCCTTTTCTCATTCAAGTTTCAGCCCTTAATTAGCCAAAATTCTATGATTTTCTCTCACAAACCTACAATCAATGCACATTAGTCCACTAGGAATAATATCTCACTTTGACTCATCTCACTAAATAAAATATAATCTAAATATGTAATAAATTGCGAGAAGAGTTGATTTGACTAAGATTGGAGGTGGATTAAGGTCCATATAGTTACCCAATGATGAGGCTCATCATCACCCCCTATTGAAATTGTTTCTCATCCTCTGAGCAACTCAATCAATATCCATGTCTTTCATTGCTCTATGGCCTCCTTGACATCCCATGCTTCTGCTATAGTTTCTCTTCCTGTGCATAGAATCATGCCTTCCTTTCTATTTCCTCCCACTGCTTTCTTTCATCCTCTTCCTTCCTTCCTTCTAACATCCCTAAGAGCAGTGGTGGACTGAGTCTCAAGCCAATCCAATTGACCTTGATACTTTGGAGGGCTTGCTTGTACATGGGTGTCCTATTCAGTGCTTCTCTCATTCTTTGAGGGGAATGGTACTCTCTAATTTCCAAACTGTATGGAAAAGTATTCCATCTCCTTTGGAAATATTGCATGTTGTCATCCCCTAATAGCCTGAACATATCCTCAAAATGTGTAATTGCTTTCTCTTGGGCAGCAAGATACCTGGGTGCAAGTTGAGGGTCATTTGCAATTAAGTTATGTGTGCTGATGACAGCCATTGGATTTGACTGCTCAGCTCTAATCATGAGAGGCTTTGTTTCTTCCCTTGCCATTATTTTCTTCATTTCAGCAGCCCTTGCTTCCTCATGGTTCATCCATGATGCCAAATCCATCAACTGTAAATCCCCTAGTTTTGCATTAGGGTCCCATACATTCAGATCTGTCAAGGCTAGGTTATGTAGGTAGAACTCAGATAGTTTAGCCCTATCCTCTAATGTGCTTTGATCACAAAGATCAATGAACTATCTATAATCCTGGAATGCCATAGTGCATCTCTGTTCTAGAGTCTTGATTTGGAACTGCAACCATTGTTCCTTAAGGTATAATGCATAAAACTTCGCTGGCATCTTGCACTATATTGCCTCTAAGGATAGAATGGCCATGGATGCCAATTGATTCTCTCTTTATTGTAGCTGTCCTTTTAACCATGCATTTTTGCCTCCAACTGAGCTTTCATTATTGCCTCTCTGTCCCTCAGGCTACTTAGTTCTTTGCCCATCTCTTTAAGCTTTTCCTCCATGTGACCTATGTCCTCCACTCCCTTGGACTTGGCAATCTGCATCCATCTATGTGTTCTTTCTCTTTCTTTCTCAAGCTTAAAGAATAATGGGATGGCAAATTTTTGTGGAATGACCCTACCCCCTTCAATAAACCTGTAGTAGGAGTCAAGGTTAGGTTGAGGACTAGGTTCCCTTAGCTCTGGGTCCTCTTTCTTTGTTTCTTGCTACACACTCCCTTCTTTATCCAATTTATGAGTATCCTATAGGTTTAGCAGAGTTTCCTGTAGGATTTCATTTGCTTCATGTAGGTCCTTCTATGTATCCTGTAGGATGACTTTTCTGTTGGATGAGGCAGATCTAGTCACAGGCCTTCTATTGATCTAAAGATGATATGAGGTTGTCATTAATGTCAACCCAAGCAGCACCATGGCTACCCTAATATTTCAAAGGAATTTTGACTTGATAACTTACTCTATTTTGAGTCAAGGATCTTCTATATAGATTCTACTCGTCGAGATGTTTCCGTTGATATATGGCACGCCAAGTAATTCTTCACGGTTTGAGAGATATTCATGTTTGAAGTTAGTAACCTCAGTTAGTGGGCTAAAACCCTTTGGGGTTGTGGCATGGCACTCATAATTGGTTTTGGTCATTAAATATTCAATAATTAATAATTTTTTAAGCTTCTAAAATCCCTCCAACATTCTTTATAGAATCCCCTCTCAACTCTATAAAAAGAAATCTCATATATCCTCCAAATATAACAATCATAGCATTTTCGCTATAACTTCATTTCTGCGAAGTCTTAGATTCTGAAATTAAAACCCATTTGATTCTAAATCAGGATGAACATCGTGACCAAATTTCAGATCTTGTTTCGCTATATTTTCAGAGATATGATATGTGGAAATTAGGGTTTTTGCAGGCTGCTGAATTTCATCTCAAAGAGGAGACCTTGTACAAATCGTCATAACTCTCTCTCAGAGAAGAGGACTAGAATTCTATAAAAAGTTTCAGATGATGCACATACTTTAGTTTTCTGTATATCAATTTCAGAGTTGAAGGATGAAACAGTGACACATGATACATCATACAAGTTCTCTCTACTAAACTAGTCCATAAGTATGTCATTGTGAGAGATTGGGCATAACTGTCTTGAAGAGTCAAAATCGGGTCAGACCTATGGAATTGGAAAGAAGACTCATAGGGCTTCTATAGGATCAAATATCGCATGTTGGGTATTTGAAATAGAAAATATACATCAGATTAAATATTGTGCTCCTAGAAGGCAAGAAAAACTAGATCAAGTGTTGTTAAGGGGTGAAAAGGACCAGACTTTCTAGGGAAGCAAAGAGCAAGGTGCAGCAAAATGATGCAGCAGAGGTAAGCTACATGTAAGTATCTTCTGGATATGCATGTTCATCTCTTAATTTCATTAGTTTCTTTGTATTTTAATTTGTTGTTTTTGTTTAGCACTGACATATGTTCTACAGAATGAGGTAAGTTTTTCTATTATCATGTCATGGGTATTTCTTTGAATACTTTTTGCAGGTATTATAAAATATTCAATGCATAATATAATGTTCTAAAGAGTGAGAAAGGGTAGCATGACAAGAGCATCAATCAAGGTGCAGAACAACAGCGAGAAGTTCACCACATGAAATTTTCAAGTGGGAAGCATTGCATACAATCATTGTACAGAGTCATTGTAAAATTTGTACAAGTGTCTATCTGCCAAGAGTTGAAGAGGCAGTGTCAGGAGGTGTAGGATCATCATTAGGTGGTTGTGTCATAGTTGGGGTTATGGTCTAGTGTGTTTTCTTTTTCTACATCATTCTATATCATTGTAAAGTGGACCATTTTCCCTGGTACGAGAGTCCATTCTTCTTTTATTCTTCTGTAGGGTGGTAGGGTGGTTCTAGGTTGGTGCATGAAGTCACCAACAAGTTCAAGCTTGTGAAAAATTCAGGGTGGTAGGGTGGTGCTAGGGTGAGTTTTAGCTCATTGGGTGTTGGGGCATCTGTTTAGTTAACTACTGAAGAATCTCGGGCGTTGGAGCGTCCATCCAATGGGAGCTAGAGAAGAAAGCTTTTCTAGATTCTAGGAAGTTGAAGCTTTCTTTTCAATTGGAGTTGAAGATTAAAGAATTATTAGAAAAGCGTTCAATGGTTTTTGACCCGGAGGGGGTTTTCCACCTAAAATGTTTGTGCCTGGATTTAAGACCTCTGTGGTTTATTACTTTCGACTTAGTTACCGGAGAATCCATAGTAAGAACCATTTTTTGCCAATGTTTCAAATCCCAACCGGGATCCATCATCAGGACAACTTGAATGCTTGATGGAAGAAGAGCTTATTTGAGGGATTAAATAGTAATGAGGAGAGAAAAAGAGATGAATGTCGGCTTTCAATTTTTTGAAAAATAATTTTTGATGAGATGTCGGTTGTCTCAGATTAATTTAATTTAATTAATTATTATTATTATTTTTATTATTTTTTTTTTTTTTTATTTTTTTGATCATTATCATAATATTTTTTTTTATTAATATTAATTAGTTACTTAATATTTAATATGATAGTTATTATTAATATTATTTCTATTATTAATTATTATTAATATATTAATTAATAATAAAAACAATTAGTATTATAATAATTAGTATTAATGATATTATATTGATAATAGTTAATGTTAAAAAGTATTAATCCTAGAAAATTGAATTAATATTTAATATTTATAATAAATGATTGATCATTAATATTTATTATTGATATTAATTGTAATTATTATTATTATCATCATTAATATAATAATTAGTAATAATAATAATTAGAATTATAATAATTAATAATAATAATTAGAATTAATGATATTATATTGATAAAAAATTAATGTTAAAAACATTAATTTTAGAATATTGAATTAATATTTAATATGTATTATAATATATGTTGGTACAATTTTTTATTAATAAATTTTTAAGAATAGGTTACCATTTAGCTTAGTAAAGAAATTTATTGTTAATTGTAAATATTATTGTTATTTAATAATTATTATTTATTAATATAATAATCAATAATAATAATTAGTATTAATAATAATTAATAATCATAATTAGAATTGATCAAATTAATCCTATAATATTGATAATATTAATCCTAGAATATTGAATATAATATTTAATATTTATTATTTAATTTATATATAACACATGAGTTAGTACAATGTTATTTTTATTTTTAATTAGAATTATTACCAATAAATTTTTGATATTTTGGAAGAAGAATTATGGGATAATATTAAAACGTTGGCAGAAAATGGTTCTTAATGTTTGTGCCTCCTGTGTTCTTTTAGTCACTATTGTTACTTCATAAACATTAATGATAATTGAAGATTAACTAATGCTTTGAAAAGATTTAAAAGTACAATTGCTAAGGAATACTGCTTCACCCCTCCCCCTCAGTATTTTCCAACAATTAGTATTAGAGCTTGGTTCCTTCAATAGGAGTTTAACAACTGGAAGGAGATCATGGAGCATACCAAGAATGGTGTACCTCTATTCAATGAAAATAATTATGAACTCTGGGAAGGAAGAATGGAGGTTTATCTTTTGGTGCAAGGTTACAAAGTATCGGACACTGTTCAAAATGGCTTTACACCAACCGTGATGAGCAAGGTAAGAAGAATTTGGTAAATGATGCAGAAGCAAAGAATATTATTATCAATGGACTTATTGAATCTTCTTATCATAAGGTGTTGGGTTGTAAAACCACCAAAAATGTATGGGACAAGCTTTAGAATATATATGCAGGTGACTCAAATGTTAAAGAAGCAAAGCTTCAAATCTATAGAGAAAAATTTGAGCAACTCAGAATGAAAGAAGATGAAAACATCGCTGCATACTTCCAACACGTTGATGAAATAACCAACACTCTGGAAGGATAGGGAGAGCCTGTTGATGAGAAGATTATTATACAAAAGATTCTTAGAACGTTTCTAGGAAGATTCAACCAAAGGTATCGGTCTTAGAATATAGTTCAAATATGGACAAACTCAGCAAAGAGGAATTACATGGAGTTCTCATAGCATATGAAATGAGACTTGATGAAGAAGAGGGTACTTCGCATCTAGAAGCTCTGTTCGTTGCATCTAAGAAAACTAATAAAGACAAACAACCTTCAAAGGAAAAGACCTACACCTACACCTGCAAGTGTGAAGAAAAGGAAGATGATGAAGAAGGTTTTTCAGATGGAGAATATGCTTACTTTATGATAAAACTAAAAATTGGTAAGGGAAAATTCAAAGGTAAACTTCCATTGATATGTTTTGGTTGTGGTGAGGTTGGGAATTTTGCAGAAAAATGTCTGAACAGAAGTGAGGGAAACTCAAAAGGAAAGAAAGGCTTTAAGAAATTCAATAAGCAAGGCAAGAAGAAAGGATTCAAAAGGAACTTTCTCTCTAAAGAAGATAGCTCATCATCTGATGAAGACAGTGACAGTGAAGAAGAAGCTAATGAGAGTATTGTTTATGGCCAAGCACAATAAACAAGAGGTATCAAACAAAGAAGAAGAAGGGTTGACCATAGAAGAAATTTATAAGGAGGCAATCAAGCTTATAAAAGAGCTCAAGGCTGAGAAGATCCATTCCAACACTCTTGAAGAACAAGTTCAAGGTCTCAAAATTGAAGTTGAGGAACACAAATGTATTGAAGAGTCACTTCAAAAGAAGTTGGAAGAAAGCAACTAAGAAAGGGAAGCATTAGAAGCCGAAGTAGTCTTGCTGTGTAAGGAAGTGAAGAAGGGAAAAAATGTCCAAAGTTATGCCAACAACTCAAGGGCGTTGGAAGAACTCATCAACAATCAACGATCTTACAACAACAGAACTGGCCTTGGTTACAAAGAAGAAGAAGTAGGAACTTCTACAAAAAAATAAAATGAACCTATGAGATCTGACAGACATGTAGAATTCATTGGACAAGATTCCCAAGAACAGCCTTGGAAGACAATTCCCCAACGAATATTTCCATCCAGGTACAAACATATTTTTCATGGCTATTATTATTCATGTGGAAAATTTGGTCATAAAGCTATAGAATGTCGCATGTACCCTAGGAACCTGTTAGTGTCAGTCTTTCCAGCCTTCCTACAGTGATCAAACATGCTCTTACAAAATGATTTTAAGGTTTCAAGGTCAAATTTTATCATTCCAGTGAGTCTTCAAGTAAAATTTGGTCACTAGGTACTAGGTCTAGGGTTTGCTTTTACTCCTGTCAAAGTTGTCCAAACATCGGTCCATGTCAGCATTTAGCTAAGTGTACCATCATTCAAAGGGTTTTCATCATCATGTCAAGTTCCAATAGGTCATTTTATACTTTGTTCATGCT
Source organism: Pinus tabuliformis (assembly GCA_031772625.1). Taxonomy (NCBI): domain Eukaryota; kingdom Viridiplantae; phylum Streptophyta; class Pinopsida; order Pinales; family Pinaceae; genus Pinus; species Pinus tabuliformis. Next base: position 498,849,746 of record CM062811.1, on the reverse strand, counting down.
TCAGTTGCACCTAGGCAAGGTTCATTTCCCTCTCCTAGGGCTTTGAAGCTAATTTCTCTTGGATGGTCAAATCATCAGCAAAACTTGTATCCTGATGTTCATCCACCTTCCCCTATTCTTAATGTACCTTATTAAACACTTCCCATCACTGAAATTCTCCAAATTCCTCATTTTCGCACAAACCCTAGTTTCTTGCTACAACTTGGCAATTTCTAGGTTAGGCCTGTGTTTCGCCCTTTTGGACCCCTTCCCCTCACTCAATCTATAAAATTCCACTTTCCCTGCTTCCTAACATACCTCCCCACCTAGAAAAATTTCCTCAATAATTTAGAAGCCCCTATCCCTTCATTTCGCTTCATTTCGACAAATCCCCTGTTCCACACATCGGGATAGGTTTCACTCAAATGGTGTTTATGAGCAATAAAAGATGAATTTTGGAAAACTGAGAGAGGTTTTTGTCGAAAACAGGCCAAGGAAGAAAAACCTCCTTCATTTTTTACAGAGGTGTCATGGTTTTAGAAAAATGTCAACAATACATTTGCCTTGGGAGAATTGATGCACCTCTGAAGTGACCTTGGAAAAATCACGTTTTCTCCTAGATTGGTTGGCCAAATGACTTTCTTGATGAGTCAAATGATAACTAGACACAAAGATATTTCCAATGCACTATCATGAGCTGAATTTGGAGTTGAGGAAGGCATTAAAAAGTTGACTGTAACAGCACTCTGCCTTGAGGCAGCCTCATTTGGCACATTTTTACCAGTCTTGGGAGATTTGATTTTGGATAGGGAAAATGAACTCCAAATTGAAAAATTCTAGTTGGGTTGGAAAGTGGACTCAAATACATTTCCAACAAGCTATCCTACACCCAATTTTGACACCAGGAAGGCCTCCAAAAGTCTCCTGGAAAGAGCGCGACGCATAGGGGAGGCGCGACGCACTGGGAGAAATTGTCCAGCGTAAATTTACACTAGCGCGACGCACTAGGGAGGCGCGGCGCACTGGGCTAAAAGGCCTGAAATTCATTGAAATATTCCTCCAAATTGAAAATTATTCATTCCACAAGTAGGTAGAGCCTCCATTTTTGTGTTTCATCCAAGTTTGTGCTAGGGTATGGTGGTTGATGGATGCTAATGATTGAAACAAAAATTCAAACCCTATCATTTTGAATTCCTCACATGTAAACTGCTGCCTAGGGTTTCAAAACTTGTTTGCCACCAAGGTTACTCTTTTCCATTATTTCTCTTGTCCTTAATTCCCTTTGTTCCTTGACTCCATTGTTCCCCATCCCCTAAAGTTACTAAACCCCTATCCTAAATTCCCTTTCCCAAAACTTTCAAAGGTGAAACCCTAAACCCTATCCCACACATAAAACCCCTCAAACCCTCCTACATTTCCCTAATAAAATTTGTCCCAATAGTCCCTAATCCCTCACTATTTTTCCCTCCCCTTACTGTCCCTCATGTCATTGTTTTCTCTTGGTGACAAAGGTCAAGCACATCATCAAAGGCATTACAAGACAGTGTGACATATCAACACCTATTTGTCCAAGACAGTTTGTCCACCAGCAGACATGACATCTGATCCGTCATATGATCATGAAGAAGAGACACAGTGATTTTCCAACAGAGGTACATGCACCCAGGAGGCCTCATAGAGGTGGCAAAACATCCGTGAAGACCAGCAGGCTGCCCAACGAAGCCTAAATGAGAGGACACCCATTCAGCAGGAGATAGAGGCTGATCGAGAGATTTGGCTCGAGAGGATCAACATCCACTTAGAGAAGCTGTTGGTGAAAGCAAAAAAGGACAAGTACATGCTCAGGCACATGAAAAACCATTATTGGGCACGAAATCATGTTTGCAAGGCACGAATCAGGAATTTAAAGGCAAAACTAAAGAAGGCAATAAGGAAGCAAAAGAGGCAAAGGGAGCTTGATCGTCTTCAGATATTGGCCAAAGCCTCTTTAGCTTAGCATGGCACTTAATGAAGAAGCTCCAGCCCAAATTTCAAGAAATTTGGGGCAATTTTGACATTTTGGATTTTTTTTGCACAAAAAACAGGGTTTTTCTCCCTGTGCGTCGTGCCACGTGGCGCACGCTTTTGCTAGGGAGCTCCAAACTGCAAAAAGTTTATATTTTTGGATTTTTCATGAAAAATCATGACTGCTGGTGCATGGCCAAGAATTTTGGGCAAGTTTTGAGTCCTCAGGAGGTCAAAAACACTCAAAAAATGACCTCTCTGCCCCTATTTTGACACACAGGAAGCAGTCTTGGGAGATTGAAGTTTTGGAGGGGAAAATGGGCACCAAATTCAGAAATTCCACTTGGGTTGGAAAGTATACAGGAATGGATGTCTAAAAAGCACAGTTGGGCTCAATTTGGACTTCAGGAAGTGCCTAAAACTCAGCCTCAAAGTGGCACGACGCACAGAGGATTTTTGCTCAATTTTTCACCTTCCAGCTCAGAAATTCGGCCAGTTTGACTAGTTTTGCTTTGTGATGTAATTTTTTATCTATCTTGATGCAATTGGGTAAAAATGATGTAATTTTGGCACTTATTTACTTTTTCTAGAGTATTCATTCACCAAAGAGTGAAAACTTAATGAATGAATCAGTTTCCTACCTTATAGAGGCAAGTTGTTTTGATTGCCTAGATTTTAGTGCTTTGTTTAGAATTGGTTGAAACAGCTCCTAGAATGATGAGCTCGACCCCTAGAGGCAAGGGAATGGGTTGGGCTAGTCTATATCATGTATTTTCTAAGTCATTTTCAGGGTTGGACTCTTGGGAAAAGTATGGCACTCTATTGTACATTCATTTTCTACATTTTTGGCAAAGGAAAGACCAGGATTTTGCAGCACTGTTTGGGATCCATGTGGCTTTATGTTTTGATGGTGTGCTTCTCTGAGTAATTATAAGTTTATCTAGTGTTATGTGTATCATTTTCAAGCTTCTTCTTTTGAATTTGAACAAATTATTGATTAAGGTAGAATCCATAACTGTTATGCTCTGCCTTTGAATTTGTTTAAATTTTCATGTTTTCATCTGTTTAAGAGAATTATTGAGACTCTCTTGCTCTCCTTAGCTCCTCACCTGTCTGATCTATCCATCTAACTCACTTTAAAGCATCAAAACGATTGCCTTCCTTGCCCCAATCGGAACTCTGCAGAAACTGTGCCTCATCCCCAAGCCCAAATTTGCCTTTCCCATTTTTTCAACAAAACCCTAAAAAACTCAAATCAAATCCTTTGCACTTAATACCTAGCCTAAATCAGTTGCTAAATTAGTCATCTTCAGCCACATTGAGTATCTTTCGCTGAGATTGACCCGGAGAGAGCCCTCTCCTGTCCTCGTAGGGCTAGCTACGAGGCTAAGCGTGGTTTGATGTGGACCTAGAACCTTGTCTTTTCAGCTGAGACAAATCTAGGCTCTAACAGAACCAATACAATTCTAGGAGATCTATCAAACATGAACCTCTCAGGGCTCAATGAAACATCAATAGATTTGAACATTTAAGAAGTAATATTGAATGTTACAAATGTCGAAACTTTGGACACATAGCCAGAGACTGCAGACTTGAAAATCCTCCAGAAGAATCTTCGAAGCCACAGAACGAATGAACATGGAAGAAGAAGAACACTGATAATTATGCTCTTGCTCTCAAGGCTCAAAACAACAAAGATGTGTGGTATGTTGATAGCGGTTGCTCAATTCTTATGATTTGAGATGGAAAGAAATTTGTATCTTTGAAAGAGAAGAAGGATGGAACTGTGTCCTTTGGAAATGATGGATCTTCAAATGTTATAGGATCAGGTACCGTCAGTCTCGGAAGCAAAGATGCTCTAGCCAAGAATGTTCTATTGGTTGAAAACATGAATCACAATCTACTCAGTGTTGGACAAATGTGTGATCAAGGACACACAATGCTATTCAACTCCACAAAATGTGAAATCAGGAAAGGTAGGTATGGTAAAATTGTGGCTACAACAAGTCGAGCTCCAAATGACATATATGTTTTGGATGAAGCAACTAAAGCATGTCTACTAGCTAAAGAAGATGAAAGTTGGTTATGGCACAAATGAATGGGTCACATAAACTCTGATAATCTTGTCAGGATAAGAAAAAAGGAAGTAGTATGAGAAATGCCAAAAATCTCAAAACCTTCCAACATGCTATGTGAGGCCTGTCGACATGGCAAGCAGACAAAATGCGGATTTAAAACAAAATAACACTTTGCATCACATCCATTGGAATTGATACATACTGATTTATGTGGTCCTATGGGAACAAAAGGCTTAGATGGAGAATTATATTTCATGTTAATGATAGATGACTATACCAGGATGACAACCGTCATTTTCTTGATGAATAAATCTGAAGCATTTGAGTGCTTTAATATCTACAAGGAGTTTGTTGAAAATGAAACTAATTTAAAAATAAAGTGTTTAAGATCAGATAATGGCAGAAAATTCACTTCCAAATTATTTCAGCAATATTGTGATGAAAATGGAATAAAAAGACAATTTTCAACAACACAAACACCTCAGCAAAATGGAGTTGCTGAAAGAAAGAAAAGAACCGTACAGGAAATGGGTAGAACAATGCTGAAGGACTCAAAATTGGATGAAAAATTTTGGGTTCAAGCAATTGATACGATAGTCTTCATTATCAACAGATGTATTCTCATAAATAATTGCAATAAGACCCCATATGAATTATGGAAAGAAATCCGACTGATGTAAAATATTTCAGAATCTTCGGAAGCAAATGTTATATCAAAAGAGAAGATCAAAAGTTGGGTAATTTTGAATCGCGTGTTGATGAAGGTATCTTTGTTGGTTACTCACACAAAAGAAAGGCCTATAAATTCTATAATCTAAGGTGAAAACAGATAGTGGAGAGCATAAATGTTACATTTGACGAAGATAGTGTTCTAATGAATAATGATGAGGATATAGCATCTTTGAAACTTGAGACAGAGGTTGAAAAAGGTATAGAGAAAATTCTAGAACAAGAAGCAACTGTGAACTAGGAAGAAGTAAATAATGATGAACAAGATATACAGGAACAACAACAAGAAGCTCCTCTAAAGAGAAAAAAAGAATGGATTCAAAAGAACCATCCATCAAATCAAATCATTGGTGACATAAATGAAGGAATTGGAACAAGAAAAGGTCGACAGCTTTGTTGATCACAACAAGCTCACATTGCTTTTCTAGCAACCTTTGAGCCTAGTAGTTTTGAGGAAGCCAGCTAGAATGAACATTGAGTAGCAGCTATGAATGAAGAATTGGATCAAATTGAGAAGAATAACACCTGGGAATTAGTTCCACGACCAAAAGATAAAAATATCATTGGGACTAAATGGGTGTTCAGGAACAAATTAAATGAACATGGACAGGTTACCTTCACAAAGCAAGATTGGTTTGCAAAGGCTATGCACAAGTGGAAGGAATTGGTTTGGATGAAACATTTGCACCAGTTGCCAGAATGGAAGCCATCTGAATGTTTCTCACCTATGCATGCTCAAGAAATTCAAAATTGAAGATTTCAAACCCATCCTTACTCCGATGGTAACAGGTTGCAAATTGAGCATAGATGACTCATCTAAGGAAGTGGATCAGAGGTTGTATAGATCTATGATTGGTAGTCTTCTATATGTAATAGCCTCCCGACCAAATGTTATGCAAGCAGTTGGAAAAGTAGCAAGATTCCAAGCAACACCAAAATAATCACATATTATTGCCATAAAAAGAATTCTTCAATATCTAAAGGGCACAATAGAATATGGCTTGTGGTATCCCAAGGACAACAATCTCATTATTCAAGACTTTACAGATGCAGATTGGGTAGGAAGCTTTGATGATCGTAAGAGTACTAGTGGAGAAACATTCTATCTAGGTGGTTGTCTCGTATCATGGTTGAACAAAAATAAAACCTCAATCTCTTTATCTCCAATAGAAGCAAAATACATTGCAGCGACAACTTGTTGTACTCAAGTCCTTTGCATGAAACAAACTTTGCAAGATCTTCAAGTACAATTCAGTGAGCCTATTCCCATCTTCTGTGATAACACCAGTTCCATCAACATCTCCAAGAATCCTGTCATGCATTCAAAAACAAAACACATTCTGATAAAATATCATTTAGTTAGAGAACAAGTCGCTGAAAAGAATATCAAACTTGAATATGTTGGTACAAAATAACAAATCACTTATATCTTCATTAAACCTTTACCTCACGAAGCATTTGAATATCTTCACCAGAAGCTTGGGATTCTCCCAAGTTCTCATTAGATTTTCCTTATTCAGAAAATAAAGGGGGAGTGGATGTGTGTACAGGTCCATAGGATGGTTGTGTGTCAGGGGGAGTTATCCTTTCCCATTGATGTCAAAGGGGGAGAGAAGGCAGTAGGAGGAGGTGCCCTGATCGTAGGGGGAGTAGTTGTGTTGCCATCAATGCCAAAGGGGGAGATTGTTGATCTAAAGATTATCTGAGGTTGTCATTGATGTCAACCAAAGTAGCACCAGGGGCTACCTTGATTGCAAGGGAATTTTGAATTGAAAAATTACTCCATTTTTAGTCAAGGATCTTCTAGATAGATTCTACTCGTTGAGATGTTTCCGTTGATATATGGCACGCCAAGTAATTCTTCACGGTTTGAGAGATATTCGTGTTTGAAGTTAGTAAGCCCAATTAGTGGGCTAAAACCCTATGGGGTTGTGGCATGGCACTCATAATTGGTTTTGGTCATTGAATAGTCAATAATTAATAATTTTTTAAGCTCCTAAAATCCCTCCAACATTCTCTATAGAAGCCCCTCTCAACTCTACAAAAAGAAATCTCATATATCCTCCAAATGTAGTGATCATGGCATTGTCTCTATAACTTCATTTCTGCAAAGTCTTAGATTCTGAAATTAAAACCCATTTGATTCGAAATCCTGATGACCGTTGTGACTGAATTTCGGATCTTGGTTCGCTATATTTTCGGAGATATGATCTCTGGAAATTAGGGTTTTTGCAGGCTGCCGAATTTCATCTCAAATAAATGACCTTGGGAAAATCGTCATAACTCTCTCTCAGAGAAGAGGATTGGAGTTCTGTAGAAATTGGAAGATGGTGCACAAATTTTAGTTTTATATGTATCAATTTAAGAGCCGAAGGAGGAAACAGTGACACATGGTACGTCGTACAAGTTCGCTCTACTGAACTAGTCCATAATTAGGTCATTGTGAGAGATTGGGCATAACTTTGTCTTGAAGAGTCCAAATTGGGTCAGACCTGTGGCATTGGAAAGAAGACTCAGAGGGCTTCTACAAGACCGAAGATCACATGTTGGGGATCTGAAATCACAGAGATACATCGGATTAAATATCGTGCTCCTAGAAGACAAGAAAAATTAGATCAACTGTTGTCAAGGGGTGCAAAGGACCTGACTTTCTAGGGCAGCAAAGAGAAAGGTGCAGCAAAATGATGCAGTAGAGGTAAGCTATAGGTAAGTATCTTTTGTATATGCATGTTCATCTCTTAATTGCATTAGTTTATTTGTATTCTAATTTGTTGTTTGTGTTTAGCACTGACATATGTTCTGCAGGATGAGGTAAGTTTTGCTATTATCATGTCATGGGTATTTCTTTGAAGACTTTTTTCAGGTATTATAAAATACTCAATGCATAATCTAATGTTCTGAAGAGTGAGAAAGGGTAGCATGACAAGGGCAACAATCAAGGTGCAGAACATCAGCAAGAAGTTCACCACATGAAATATTCAAGTGGGAAGCATTGCATACAATCATTGTAAAAGTATCATTGTAAAAGAATCATTGTAAAAGTTGTACAAGTGTCTATCTGCCAAGAGTTGAAGAGGTAGTGTCGGGATGTCTAGGATCATCATTAGGCGGTTGTGTCATAGTTGGGGTTATGGTCTAGCACATATTCTTTTTCTACATCATTCTATATCATTGTAAAGTGGACCATTTTCCTTGGTACGGGAGTCCATTCTTCTTTAATTCTTCTATAGGGTGGTAGGGTGGTGCTAGGTTGGTGCATGAAGTCACCAACACATTCAAGCTTGTGAAAACTTTAGGGTGGTAGGGTGGTGCTAGGGTAAGTTTTAGCTCATTGGGTGTTGAGGCATCCGTTTAGTTGACTACTGAAGAATCTCGGGCATTGGAGCTTCCATCCAATGGGAGTTGGAGAAGAATGCTTTTCTAGATTCTAGGAAGTTGGAGCTTTCTTTTCAATTGGAGTTGAAGATTAAAGAATTATTAGAAAAGCATTTGGTGGTTTTTGACCCGAAGGGGGTTTTCCACCTAAAATTTTTGTGCCTCCTGTGTTCTTTTATTCACTATTGTTATTGCATAAACATTAATGATAATTGAATATTAACTAATGCACTGAAAAGATTTAAAAGTGCTAACTGCTAAGGAATATTGATTCACCCCCCCCCTCTCAGTATTTTCCAACACCTTCTCACATAAGTGATAGGAGACTTGGGGGAGGCTTGTCCCGAGGATCCTTCTCCTTGAGTTTTCATAAGAGGGGCCATCTCCTCCTGTTGTTTAGGTGAGTCTTCAATAACAATAGGAACCTTGGTGGGAATTTGAGGTTTTCCTGCCTTATTCTTGTACTTTTTCTTGTCCTAAAGTACAATGGAGTTTGTCTTTGTCTCTTGCCTTTTTGTTTGATAGGGGTACTAAGGTGTTGACGGTGATGGACCTGCCAACATTCAAGGGATCCCCTTGATACGAAGTCCCAACTAGACCTCACACCATTTGATGTGGGAGTCCCATTCAGTATGATGGTTCGATTGCCATTATCTTAAGGATTTGCCTCCACTCTTGCTTGTCAGCACAAGAGAGTGGTTTGTTTTGTCTTCAAGAAGTGAGGTTCGCGTTCTTGGTGAGTGTAAGTGTACTTGTGTCAATGGTTCTTTCACTATGAGGGGAAGAAGGTGAAGGTGAGTTCTAGGTTGAAAGGGATCAGTCCCAACTCGGCTAAGAACACACAACACAAAGGACATACATGCTTTGGGTAGAGCAGTCCACTCGGATGTGGTAGTCACAACATACAAGGTAAGATAATACGTACAACACTCATGGATTAGTCCAAACGAGTGCAATGGTTGTTACAACAAGGTTCATGTGAAAGGTTTGTCTGATGTCCGGAAGAGTAGTCAACACAGATAGGATAGCATTAGCAGCATATACAACACATTTCCATTAATAGATTATGCATTACAACAAATGAATCAGTTCAGATGTAGAACATAGGTTAAAGAAACATGCATTACAAGTGTTAAAGATCAGTCTTACAACAAATACAATACATGTGTGAAAATGTGCTGGCCTGTTGACAGGCTTCTGAATTAAGTGAAAGTTCCAAGACACATCATTACACCATACATCACTAACCCCATCAGCGGGGTGTTGGAGCCACTACTTACTCCTCAAAGAAAATATTACAGAATCTCTTGGCTATGTGGGAGGAGCTGAGGTGAAAAGTCTTTTCATGTACAAATGAGGGGGGTATTTATAGCCAAGGGTGAAACTGACCCTTGTGGCTGTTCGACTACCCTCATGACCATTCGACTTCCATGACTTTCCGACTTACATGACTCTATGTTCAACAAGTGGGTCTCTTGGACTTCCACGTTACATCACATTGATTGACAACAAGCCCATAGTGGAGATGTGGGCAACATGACTCATGAATTGACTCAACATGACTTGACATGACAATGCTGGTACATTCGTGCTGCTACTAGAGTGCATGTCGAGCTAGAGTGTTGCTGAGTGATGGATGTCTTCATGGTGTATCATAGCTTCACCTCCGCATGGTGAAGTGCACGGAGTCTTCGATGGTCCTTGGTTCACTTGATGAAGCTTTAGCATGTTGTTCCTTGCTTTCATGCTGGAAGGCTTGACAGGCTCACTTGTTTGCGAAGGTGCATGTTCGTCGTGTTCATCCGCTTCACATGCTTTGTTCATTCATCTGTTGACGAACCTGTCCATCTGCATGTGCTCCCTTCGCTCATCTCGTTCGTCATCTTGACATGTTTGTTGTTGTACCTGTACCTACAGTCACTCATGAAGAGACGAAATCAAGTCCAAAACCTCCTAGTCTACCATGACACATGGTCATTCAAATGAAGGAGACCAGGAGAGCAAGCAGGGCTTTGATGCAGGATGATGGGTCTGGGAAACTGTTGATGAAAACTACGCAAGAGTCACTGAGAGATGGATATAGATAATTTGAGTCGATAGTGACTGTCTGTAAGGTCTGGCTCGGATGGGAGGCAAAATTATGCAAATTTTGGGAGGGACAGTCCGGGCTGTAGGAGGGAAAGGTAGGCATGCTCTACCCATTTTCCAGAATGAACAATCAGCGAGGGATAGACAACCAAATTTGCGTAATTTTCTAGAGGAACGGGCCGAGCTGCATGAAGGGTCAGCAAGGAGGGATTGCACAATTTTTTTGGGGAACTTCTCGAGAGACTGGTAGCCAGAACTACACAATTCCCAGAGGGAACTGCCAGTTGGCTGTTGGGGTCACTGGTAGCCAGACTTGCACAATTCCAAGAGGGAACTTCCAGTTGGTTGTTGGGGTGACTGGCAGCCATACTTGCGCAATTCCTAGAGGGAACTGCTAGTTGGTTTCTGGGTTACTGGCAGCAGAAATTGTGCAATTCTTGGAGGGAATAGGAAATTTGCTGCTGGGAAAACTACACTAAGGCTGAAAGGTTGGCCTGCTGATCATCTCTACACAATTTCTGAGCAGAGCTAACTGATGGGCAACAGGATACCTGCTCATGAGAACTGCACAATTTCTGAGATGAACAATCGGTCGACTCTTCGAGTGGCTAGCATGAGTGCTACTTGATTTGTTTGCGAGTAATGTTGCTTGAAAGAACTAGCTTGCTTATTTTGCACTATTCTCATTGATAATCGATCAAGTCGAAAGTAGGGTGATGGTACAGATGTTAGTGAGGAGTTTGGTCATCAGAACTTCAGCAAAAATGACTAAGTGTGTGAACAGTAGAAATATGCATAGGTGATCTTACGAACACAGACTCGCATGACTTGACGACGAAATGACCGAACCATCTAGACACACATGTTTAACATGACTGACCGGTGGTGCAAGCGACAAGAGCGACACTCATGATTGATCGTTCATGATCGAGACGAAGCTTGCGCGACAATGAATGTGACTTCGTGTGTTAGTGTGATAGATGCTTTCATGGAGAACACAAAAAACACATATGAAAGGCGAATGTAAAGACCACACGAGCTCATGGAGTGAACCCAAGTGTGTGTAGTCATCAAGTGAAACTCTCCAAAGGAGGCTCTGAAATTGATGCAGGCCAAAATTTTAGAGGGTGGTTGTAGCCACCACAACACTTGGCGACACACTGGTAGAACTCTAGCTTCTATATTTCTATTCATTGCTAGCATAGGGCTTTGGTACTTTAGGGAGTATTGAATCACTGTGTAGGTTACTCTAGTTTCCCCTCTTACCCCATGGACATACATGGTTCACCCTTTGCCAACTCAGTCAAACACAAAAAGTTCAACTTAGATCTCAATGTTTTGAATCCAGGAAGGGTAGTTTAGCTTGCAGTTGAAGATTTTCAGAGTATAAGTTTTCCTCTCTAGTGTTTCTTTGCTACCAGTAGGTCTGGAGAGTATCCTGACTGAGTCACGTAGGAACAAACACATTTCTCCAGTGCCAGCGAGCCTGGTCAGTACCCCGGTGGAGTTGCATGCTTTACCTCTTTGCGCAGGAAGCCTTTCTCTTCTTTCGCCTTTGTATTTTTTTAAGAGAACTGTGCATAGGCACTTATTTATTTTTGGGGTGGAAGAGGGATCCCAACTTATTGAGAGCAGAAGAGGTTGTTCCTTTAGAGAAGCATGTAAGACCTCTAACATAGGTTTGCTCGTTTATATTTTTCCCCTTCTCTGTTTCTACTAGTTGGATTAGCTTAAACACACAGAGCAGAAAGATGAGTATAGGTATGGGGCTTCCCAGTGTGGACACAGGTTCACGGTTGGACCAGAGCTTCCCTTACAGATGGTTTGTATTTTTCATCAGGACTTCATCAGTCAAAGGTTGTAACCAAGCATAGAGAAAATGGACAGAAGACAAGCCAAGTGCTACAGTGTCACAAGTCTCTTCAAATTTCAGCCACATACTCTATTCAATAGCCAAAACGTAGTAGTTGGCAACACTTATTTCTGGAAAGAAAAATAGTAATATCTCAAACAAACAAAATGAATGTAAACAAAAATGTAAGCAGAATCAAACAAAGTGAAAGAAAAGATAATAAGAAAAACAAACCAAATGAAAACAACGAATAGCAAGTAGACTATGTACATGGCATGGGGCCCGACCTACTGAAACTAGTGTTCGAGGACTTGGCCTTTGACAGGAAGATTGTTAATCCTCCCATCAAGTGATTGCAAATGATAGGTGTGTGAGCCAAGTTTCTCATGGACCAGTGCCCGTCCACTAGGTTTCGCTACCGAAACCTGGTGGCATTCCAGAATACCTTCAAGTGAAGACAACACCATTGTTTCAAGTACTGTGTGCAACATGGGCTCAGATGATGGCATGGGATAGTTGTTTTTATTCTGAAAGGATTCAAGTTTCTAAAGTCAATGCATAAGCATCTCTTCCCAGATTTCTTACGTGCAAGATTTGAATTAGAAAACCAAGTATGATGATGAAATTTTCAAGTAATCCAAACACTTAATGTTAGTCAATATTTTCAGCAAAAGGAGGACAAACAACATGTATGTGTTACCTATTCTTTGCTGCAATGGCTTGTCTCCTTCTTTACTTGGAATCTAATGTTGGATTGCTCGGGTGCAATGGGTACTCAGGTCATCATCTACTTGTGCAGACCCATCTCAGTACTATTCAATCAAGTGGTCAACAGTTGGTTGCTGCTGCATTGTGTAACTTGTACTGAGATTGGCCATCTTTAGATCATAGTGGGTTCCCAAGTTTCTTTATTCGTTCATGGTGTTGGTCCTTCGTGTGTTCAACACAAGTGATTTAGCATCATATTTTGTGACTCCTCTCTTAAAAAAACTTGAAATCATGCATGGTTCATTATTTGGATGGCTGAGATACACTCGGTCCTTGAGCCATTATGTGTTCTTGATTTGCCAAGAATCATGGCCCACAGCTTGTCTGTATATGGACTATTCGACATGCTGATACTGCTATTACTATCGTTGTTTCTACTACTACAACTATCAGAAAAACAAACTATACAAGTTTCATTATCATCAGTTGGGTGAGGAAGGAGTCCCAACTTCTTATCTGATGAGGTTGGGTTTGGTCGTGTAAAATGACACTCCAATGTCTTTTCTAGGAAACAGTTGCCAAACATGAGTTATGCGAAGGCCAATGGTTCGTTCTCACTATTAAGGGGAGTGATATTGTGTTTCATATACCTCTATGATAACACCCGGATTTGGTTTCATCTGCCCTTGTACAGAAGCCACATGTGAGACCAGTCTGTGGCAAAGTATCCATCTAGCTTTTTGGACCAGTCTCTGCTGAGCAGTAGACCATAAGCTTCCAGTATGTCACAACAACTATGGTGATGCACTGGTGTACTCGAATGTCATGGGATAGTCGGATGATCACATCTCGTAGTTCACCAATGGCTGGTACTAATGTTCTATCAAGTTGGATGATTCTTACGGATGTTTCATTCCGTCGTGCATTGATCTTCTTAGCAATGGAGAGCACATGACATTGGCTACCGCCAGAATTAACCAAGCAGTTGTATACATTGTAGTTGAAAAATTCAAATCAAAGCAGGAATGGGGGGTAACCTGAGTTGGTTTCTTCCATCTGGAGTGTATTGAGCACAACGGATAGTGATCCGGGAGGTGTGCTTGCTCCCTTGCTGGTGGAGGTCGCACTGTCTATTGTTGTTTGTCCCAATGTGTGCAACAGGATATCTCGCTGACTCTAGACTTTGGCTAGCTCGAACAAATTGATGTTCACTCAAGTTTTCTTTATGTCATCGACTATGTTGTAATCCAGAGGTGTTAGACTCACCGGGGTGTCCAGGATGGAACATATGCTCATGTTGTCTGGCGGATTATTCTACAATTTTCTGCCTATGGATGTGCTCTTATCCTTCATTGTCTTCCCGGACTTGCTCTGTGTTGGTTGCTTTGAGGTAGCTGGTGGTTCAACCTTCTTTATTACACGTCTCACCTTCTCTTGCATCTCCTCAAGTGTAAGGGAAGCCTCTTTACTCCTAAGATGGTAGCGATCATTTTTCTTTTGGGGCTTCTTCTCGGTGTTAGTCTTCGAGACTACTTGTGAGCACTAGTATGTGTTCACCACATGCCCCGAACTCAGTGCTTCATCAGGTGCAACCTATTTGTTATCATCATTGTCTTTCGGCTACTCCTGTATGTCGGCATCCACATCAAGTGAATGAGTAGAAACATAGGTAACAACTTGCTTCCAATCTGAACAAGAGTTCTCGAGGTGAAATTCTTCATGGAAGGAATAGTACTTAGGATAAGTGCATTGGTCAAGTTGGAACATAGGCTTCTGAAAAAATTTGGAACCGAATCGGTTGTTTCTTGATGAGCCTGTTGATGAACTACTTTCTTGTCTCTGTCTGGGCGGATGACTATTCGCAAATGTGTCCATCTTCCATTTCTTGAGTTTGGACATTTTGGTGGTCAAATTCTTGACAAGGCGAGTGAGGGTCTCAATGTCAGTTGCTTCCTTATCTCTGCCTTTGCTCGTCGTTGCTTGGGGCTTTCTGCTTGCATCCTTGGAGTCTTTCATTGATTCATCATCCTTGATGACTCCAATGGAACGCAAGTCTTTCTCAACAACAATAGCCTCTTCGTAGCTTTCTAAAAGTGTTGGCTTTGTAGCTCACTTGAAGAACTGCACAATGGTGGTTAGCAGTGTAGACATGTAATAGTCGAAAACGATGGAGTCATGAGGTTTGGTGTTTGCTGAAAACTTGTTCAAAATACGCATAAAAATCTGATTGAAATCTTTCACTTTCTCTTTTCCCTCCATCTTGAGGCTTCCCAATTCTTTGACTAGCATGGTTGGGGTCTTATCATCAGCAAAATTTTCAAGGAACATACGTTTGAAAGAACCCCAATTCTATATGGAGTTGGGTGGAAGGTTGTGATACCAAGTAGCTGCACGATTGTCCAAGGTACATGGAAACAATCTACATGCCACGTCGTCATAACGTACCTCAAGGGTCTGCATCTATAGGTATAAGTTATCCAAATGGTCTTCCGCCTTCACTACGCTATCAGGGTTGAACTTGATGTTCATTATCTCTGCTCATTTTAGAATATTTTGCAGAATAGTTGGGAGAGCAAATGGTCCCTGAGTCATCCATTCAAGATTTGGGTTAGCCATCTCTTCGTCCTCTTCATCCTCTTCATCTTCCTCCTCTCCTTTGGAAACTAATGGTTCTGGATCTAAGTCTGTCAGTTCGTCTCCACCTCCACTTCCTCTGCTGCCTTCCCCTCCACCTCCTATACCGGAGTTTGATCCCAAGACCACAAGAGTGCCTTGTTCATCTTCAAATAAGATTGGAGGTTCCTCTCCATCTTCAATAGCTTCTTCCAAACCTTCAAGAGTAGCAAGGACTGCTTCTTCCACTGATGATACAACACTCCTGTGGGAGTGGCTTTTGGCTTCTTAGATGCATGTGGAAGATAATGTACACCTGGGATTAGTCTGACTGCTTTTGCGAACTGGCGAGTGATGGGACAAATGGAGTGAAGGTGTTGATATGAAATGTCGTGTTCAATTCTGGGGGGTGAGGAGTAACCAACTTCTTAGTTGTGAGAGAGGGAGTGTGAGTTACTGCCTTGACTAGATGGTTGATGAGTGAGTGTGAGGGGAATTTCAGCCATGTACAACTGGCTTCCCTCCTTCTAGCGCCATAAATGTTGATAATGCTAGACCCGCCAAGATTCAGGGGATCACCCCAATATTAAGTCCCAACTAGACCTCACACTGTTTGGCATGGGAGTCCCATTCGGTATGATGGCCCAATTGCCATTATCTTAAGGATTTGCCTCAACTCTTGCTTGTGAGCATAAGAGAGTGGTTCTCTTTGTCTTTGAGAAGTGAGGTTCACGTGGCTGGCGAGTGTAAGTGTACTTGTGTAAATGGTTCTTTCACTGTGGGGGAAGAAGGTGAAGGTGAGTTCTAGGTTGAAAGGGATCAGTCCCAACTCAGTTAGGAACGCACAACACAAAGGACATACACAGCTTCCGATGGAGCAGTCCACTCAGATGCGGCAATCACAACATATAAGGTAAGATAACACGTACAACACTCACGGATCAATTCAAATGAGTGCAACGGTTGTTAAAACAAGGTTCACGTGAAAGGTTTGTTTGATGTCCGGTAGAGTAGTCGACACGGACAAGACAACATTAGCAGCAGATACAACACGTTTCCATTAATAGATTATGCATTACAAAAATGAATTAGTTTAGATGTAGAACACAGGTTGAATAAACATGCATTACAAGTGTTAAAGATCAATCTTACAACAAATACAATACATGTGTGAAAACGTGTTGGCCTGTTGATAGGCTTCTGACTTAAGCAAAAATTCCAAGACACATCGTTACACCATACATCACTAAACCCGTCAGCGGGGCATTAGAGCCACTACTTACTCCTCAAAGAAAAGATTACAAACTCTCTTGGTTATGTGGGAGGATATAAGGTGAGAAGTCCTTTCATGTACAACTGAGGGGGGTATTTATAGCCAAGGGTGAAATTGACCCTTGTGGCTGTTCGACTACCCTCATGACCGTCTGACTTCCATGACTTTCTGACTTACATGACTCTATGTTCAACAAGTGGGTCTCTTGGACTTCCATGTGACATCACATTGTTTGACAACAAGCCCATAGTGGAGATGTGGGCAACATGACTCATGACTTGACTCGACATGACTTGACATGACAATGCTAGTACATTTGTTCCGCTCCTAGAGTGCATGTTGAGCTAGAGTGTTGCTAAGTGATGGATGTCTTCATGGTGTATCATAGCTTCACCTCCACATGGCGAAGTGTGTGGAGTCTTCGATGGTCCTTGGTTCGCTTGATGAATTTTTAGCAGTTGTTCCTTTATTTCATGCTGGAAGGCTTGACAGGCTCACTTGTTCGTGAAGGTGCATGATCGCCGCGTTCGTTCACTTTGTATGTTTCATTCATTCATTCGTTGGCGAACTTTTCCATCTGCATGTGCTCCCTTCATTCATATTGTTTGTTGTCTTGACATGTTTGTTAGTGTAATTGTACATGCAGTCACTGATGACGAGACGACATCAAATCCAAAACCCCCTAGTCTACCATGACACATGGTCATTCAAATGCAGGTGACCAGGAGAGGTAGCAGGGTTATGATGCAAGCCGATGGCTCTGGGAAACTGTTGATGAAAACCGCGCAAGTCATTGAGAGATGGAGACAGACAATCTTAGTCGATAGTGACTGTCTGCAAGGTCTGGCTTGGCTAGGAGGCAAAATTGTGCAAATTTTGGGAGGGACAATCCGGGTTGTAGGAGGGCAAGGTAGGAATGCTCTACAAATTTTCTAGAATGAACAGTCAGCAGGGGCTGGATAGCCAAATTTGCGTTTTTTTCCAGAGGAATGGGTGGGCTTCATGAAGGGTCAGCAGGCAAGGATTGCGCAGTTTTTCTGGGGAACTACCCGGGAGATTGGCAGACAGAATTGTGCAATTCCCAGAAGGAACTTCTAGTTGGGTTCCGGGGTCACTGACAGCCAGACTTGCATAATTCCTAGAGGGAACTACCAGCTGGCTGCTGGGGTCGCTGGCAGCGAGACTTGCACAATTCCTAGAGGGAACTTCCATTTCGCTGCTAGGTTACTGGCAACAGAAACTGCACAGTTCCTGGAGGGAACATGTAGTCTTCTACTGGGAGCTGTTGGATGGGAAAGCTACACTAAGGCCAGAAGACTAGCCTGCTAATCATTTTGACACAATTCTGAGCTGAGCTGACTGATGGATAGTGGGAGGCCTACTCATGAGCACTGTGCAATTTCTGAGATGAACAACGGTCAACTGTCCGGGTGGCCAACATGAGTGTTGCTTGAGTTGCTTGCGGGCAACGCTGCTTGAAAGAACTAGCTTGGTGCTTTTGCACTGTTCTGGTTGACAGTCGATCAAGTCGAAAGCAGGGTGATGGTCTGGCTGTCAGTGAGGAGTCTGGTCATCAGAACTTTAGCAAAAATGACTAAGTGTGTGAACAGTAGAAAGATGCATAGGTGATCATATGAACACACACTCGCATGACTTGACGACAAAACAACCAAACCATCCAAACACACATGTTCAACATGACTGACCGACGGTGCAAGTGACAAGCACAACACTCGTGATTGATCGTTCATGATCGAGACAATGCTTGCGCGACAGTGAATGTGACTCCGTGTGTGAGTGTGACAGATGCTTTCATGGCAAACACAACAAACACATACGAAGAAAAGACTTTGAGCATAACCAGAACACAGTCACAAGCATGACTTAGACATCAACATGCAGAGACTTCAGTGCAATAAACAAGCAAGATTAATGTAAAGACTTGCATGAGCTCATGGAGTGAACTTGAGTGTGTGCAGTGATAAAGTGAAACTCTCCAAGGGAGGCTACGAAACTAGTGCAGGCCAAAAGTTTGGAGGGTAATTGTAGCTGCTACAACATTAGGGTAGTGAGGGCCGCTGCTTCCTCTTTCTCAGTGGGTTATGGAGATACCTTGGGTGATTCATCCTTGTCTTCTTCCTCCTCTTTTCCATTCCCCCTCTCATATTTGTCTTTCTCCTCTTCTTCTCCCTCTAGTTCCTCACTCTGTTCATCAATTTCCTCCTTTGCATCTTCTTTTGTTTCTTCACCACTTTCCTTGTCTTTTTCTTCCTCTTCTTCATCATATATTTCCTCTTCATCCCTATCTGTTTCTTCTTCCTTTTTTTTTTTCAGTTTCTTCTTCATCCCTTTCACTAGCAATAGGGCTCTTTTCATATTCAAGGGATTTTATATCCTCCTCTATCTACATGTCTCTGAAAATTTCCCATGTGATAGGAATTCTGAGGTTTTGGAGGGCATCTTCTATGATAAGTCTAATTAACCCATGATGGGCTAGCTGTTGGTGGTTTCCTTCCTGCACCTTCATGCTCATATCTATCACTGTTTGAAGAAGCATGTAGTGGATGCTGAGTCTTTTTTGAGGAGGTGTGTCTGCTCTAAACCTTAATTCTTGAAGAATCCTAAAGTGGTATCCATATACCACACTGTACCTACCTTCACATGAGATAAACTTTATAAGGTGGTAGCTAATTTCATTTCAAGGATAGGGTAGGCTTGCTCTTCTCACTTCATTTTTGTCTTCCATGGCCTCCTCTCATTCTAAAAAGAATTTCTTCTTTGCAGTTTGGATATTTCCCTTATCCTCCTTTCTCCAAGGCACTCCTAAGGGAAGTGTGGTAATTTTGCCTATGATTTCAGGGGTGAGCTCTATGGAGAGGCCTCTCACCACAACAGTGGCATGGGTCCTAGTCAGTGGAATGAGGGAGAGAGAAAAATCTTTGGCTACTTCATCATCATACCCCCTCAATTTCTCAAAGAAACCCATCCAATTGTGCCTTGTGAATATCTCTAGCACAGGAGGGTGCTGATGAATCCTCATTGTGTTGATGGGTTCCCTTTTATTAAAACCCCCTGTCATTTTCTTTGATGGATGGAGGAGTGTATATGTCTGATGCAAATTTTAATGAAGGAGGAAATGTAAATGAAAATTATGTGTATACAATTCCCTTATGTTGCAATAACTTTCAACAAACTAGATTTTTTTTTTTTTTTTTTATGTTCCTTTCACTTGGAAAAATGTGGGGAAATGTAGAGCCTACCTTCTTAACACTGCTTGATGAAGCTACCCTCTATTTTTTCCTTCTAAAGCTGCTCACTGCCAATCCTATAGGTGTCGGACTATATCTTGTAGGATCTCCTGTAGGATCCTGTAGAATTTCCTGTAAGATCCTGTAGGTGGTCCTGCGCAGGAAAAAAATGAAAATTTCCATTCCTGTAGATTTCTTGAGGGCCAAGAGCGACTTTACTAGTGTGAGCCTTGAGAATGTGAATGTTTCTATGCATGGGGATCGACGTTTATTTCCTCATTTGGGTGATTTGAGTGAGGTGGTGTGCTGGAAGCCGAGGTACGAATATCTATTTTTGGACCATTGGTCCCACTACCACATCATCATTCTCCTTACCTCATAATCAACTCCCACTTCGGGCATCCGTAGCTTAACTACTTTCGACCTCATCCTTATTTTCCTTGACTTGACTGTTGCCATGTGTGTAAGGACTAACTGCTTTCTCCTCGTTGACTGAATGAAGGTGGCCAAGTTAACTGGCCACCTTTTTCTTATAAACCAACTCTTTCACAACTTTTACATCTTTTGATCACATTATGCTAATGAGAGAGTGGAAGCGAGATACTTACCTGTGGTAATGATGCCTTGATGTAGTTTGTTGAAGAAATGAATTCTTTGCTGTGTGTTGGTTGCATGTGCTTTTCTCCTTTTTTTTCATTGTCCATGATGATTTTCTTTGATGTGTAGGTACTTGGTGTTGATGATGATGATACTGATGCTACTGCTAGGCCCTGGAGGAGCCTCTTCTACCTTTGGATATTCCATGCTTGAAGCTGACTGCAACTTGTGATTTATGTTTTGTGGGATAAGCTGCTACAAGATTTCCTACAAGATTTCTTGTAGCTGCTTCTCCCTCAAAATTTTTAATCATTTTCTACTGTTGGAGCCTGAGGATGGTTGGCATGGCAGAGAAGGGGTATAGGGATTTGTGAATGAGGAAAATATCCTTCAAGTGTTGTCCCCTTGCTCTCTATCTTCATCCTCTTTTCTCTGTGTTTTTTTTGAAAACTGTAATTTTTTGAAAACTAACTTTTTTGATGAATGCAAGGGTGATCATGGTGGAGAGAGGTATGGTGATGAGATGGTGAAGTAGGATTTTTTTTTTTGACATGGGCAGGTCATACCCTTGCTTTAAAGTTACTTCCTTTAGGATTACCAAACCACTATAATTCCTTCAGGATCATCCTGTAGGTTTACGGGGAATCTTGTAGAAAACACAGAACCCTTGCAAACTGAGGCAAATGAGTGGAAAAAATGGAAGGAATGATGGAATGATGAAGGATAATGAATGGAGAAATAAAAACATGAGTTGGATAGGTCCCTTTTGGTTCTCTTTTGTTGCTCTGGTCATCCTCCTACTGAAATGTAGACAATATTTTCATAATTTTCATTTTCTCTTTTCATTTATTTATTTATTTTTTATTGAAAGCAACTAGTCTGCCTCCAAGAGGTTTTCATCCTAGCTACTTGCCCTGGGTGCCTCAAGAGAGGTTTTCACCCAGAGATCTTTTTATTTCTCTTTTTTTTTTTTTGACACCATTGGGCCACCTCAAGAGGTTTTCAACCCAACAGTGGGACTCAAGTGCCTCATGGAGGTTTTCACCCGAGTCTCCTTACTTTTCTCTTTTTCTTTTTCTTTTTTACTTTTTTTTTTTTTTTTTCTCAGTGACTTGATGAGGTAGGAGTTGAGACTTGCTCCACCAACATCACTGTTTTGCTGATACCATCAATGAACTCTTGCTTTTACAATGACCTCTTGTAAACCTTCAATCTATGCCCACTAACAAGTAAAGGAATGACCTTTGCATCTATGGTTCTCATCTGCACTGAACCATTATCATTACATTTCTCTATGACATAAGGCCCTAACCATCTAGTCCTTAACTTTCCCTTAAAGTCTTTATATCTGGAATCATATAACAAAGCCCAATCACCTTCTTGAAATTGATTTTCTTGATGTTCTTGTCATGCCAGATATTCCTATGAATTTGAGTCACCTCTTTGTGTAGTAGGGCCTGCATTTTGAACTCATCCAGCCCATTCAGCTGGAGCAATCTCTCTTTTTATGCACTGCTGAGATCTAGATCTAGTTGGGCTGCCATCCTCAATGTATTGTACTCAAATTCAATGGACAATAGGGCCTTCTTCCCATAGACCAACTCATAAGGTGTGAATCTAGTGGCGGTCTTCCAGGTGGTATTGTAGGCCTAGGTGGCCTCAACTAATATATCTGTCCAATCTTTTCTGTTGTTGCTAACCACTTTGGTCAGAATGCCCTCCAATGCTCTGTTGGTCACCTCCACTTTCCCATTAGCTTGTGGGTGATAGGGAGTGGAGGTTCTATGCTTGATCTTGTGCTGTCTTAACAATTCTTCGATCACGTTGGATGTAAACTAGATGCCTTGATCAGTGACCAGTTATCTAGTGTACCCAAACTTGTAAAATATATTTTCCCTTAAGAACCCAACTACGTTCTCCTATGTTGCTGCCTTGATTCCCTTGGTTTCAATCCACTTGGTCAAATAGTCATTTCACACAATGATGTACTGCTTTTTCTAAGAAGGAGGCTCAATAGGTCCAATAAAATCCATGCCTCACTTGTCAAATGGCTCGAAAGTCACTTGAGGTTGCAAAGGCATTTCATCCCTTGGAGTAAGCTTTCCCATCCTTTGGCACCGATCACACTGAATAGTATACCTTCTCACATCTTGATGAAGAGTGGGCCAATAATAAACAACTTGTAACACCTTGAATGCTATCTTCTTGGCTGCAAAGTGACCTCCACAAGGCACATCATGACAGGTTAGAAAGATGTCAAAGACTTCCTCCTCCCTGACACATATTCTCATAATTTGATCCGGGAATAGTTTGAAGAGGTTGCCCCCAATCCAAGTGAATGGGCCGCTCTTCCTTAGAATCTTGCTTTTCTCTTTGGAGGACAAACTTGGTGGGAATTGTGCAGTCACCAAATAGTTTGCTATGTTAGCAAACCATGGAGAGAGAACTAAAATGGCAAATAAGTGTTCATCCGATAGCTGATCATCAACCATTCCTTCCTCCCCTGCATGCAAAGTTAATCTGGACAAAAAATTATGCAACAACATTTTCCTTCCCAGGCTTATCAACAATAGTTAGATCAAATTGTTGTAATAAAAGTAACCATCTAATAATCCAGGCATTCACATCAGGTTTATTCATTAAATATTTAATTTTAGCATGGTCAGTATGTACAAATGTTTGATAACATGTAATGTAATGCCTGAATTTTTTCAATGAATGCACAACATCCAGGAGCTCCTTTTTGGTCATTGTATAGTTCAGTTCGGCCTTTGATAGATTCTTATTGATAAAGTAAATGGCACAAAGCAATTTTTCATCTACGTGGCCTAGAGCTTCTCCTATGGCTTTGTGTGAGGCATCAACATGTATATGAAAAGGAAGAGCCCAATTTGGGCCTCGGAGAATAGGTGCAGTGGTCAACTTGTCCTTCAGGGTGTCGAGGGCATCTTGACATCTTTTTGACCATACAAACTTAGAGTCTCTGGCCACCAACCCAAATAAAGGAGAAGCTAACTTGCTGAAGTATTTCATAAACCTCCGATAGTATCCAGCTAAACCTAG
This sequence comes from Pinus tabuliformis, assembly GCA_031772625.1. Lineage (NCBI taxonomy): Eukaryota > Viridiplantae > Streptophyta > Pinopsida > Pinales > Pinaceae > Pinus > Pinus tabuliformis. Next base: position 498,826,139 of record CM062811.1, on the reverse strand, counting down.
AAAACTTTTGACACCTCTCTGCTTTTGCGGAGGTGGGACCCTTTGGATGATGGCTATTTTGTTTGGGTCCACCTGCGTTCCTTGCTGGGATATTGAATGACCTAGAACAATCCCTGCAGTCACCAAGAACTCACATTTTTCAGGACTAAGGGACAGGTTCATTTCAATGCATTTGTTTAGCACCTTACCTAAGTTGGATAGAGCCTCCTGGAAATCACATCCATAGGGTGTAAAGTCATCCATATAAATCTCTACTGCATCATGGACTATCTCGGTAAAGATACTTAGGACTTCTCTTTGGAAAGTGGTAGGGGCATTGCATAGGCCAAAAGGAAGGACCCTATAGGCGAAAGTACCCTAAGGACAAGTGAAGCTGGTTTTATCTTGGTATTTTGGGATGATATGGATTTGATTGTACCTGTTGAACCCATCTAGGAAAGAGAAAAAAAATTTCCCTGCCAGGCCATCTAGCACTTGGTCAATGAAAGGTAGAGGGAAATGGTCCTTCTTTGTGGCTTTGTTTAACTCTATATAATTGACACAAATCCTCTACTTCCCATTTTTCTTTGGAACCAACACCAAAGGAGAGACCCACTCACTATCTCAGATAGGGTAAATGAATCCTGCATCTAGCAACTTTTGCAGTTCTTATTTGACTATATCATTGAGAGCTGGATTCATTCTCCTTTGGGGTTGTCAGACTAGTTTGCAACCTTCTTTGATATAAATGTGGTGAGTTCACACTGAGGGGTGCACGCCTTCATTTCTTTGTAACTCCAAGAAAATGCATCCAGATGTTCCTTTAGCATGTTGCACAACTTTTCTTCCTGGTGAATAGAGAGAGATGGGTTTATTTTCAAAGTTCTCTCAGGGATGAATTCTATGGTTTTGATATGGGTGGGGTTTGAATCAGCTAATAATATATAAATTTGATGGTTGTTCTGGGTTTCCTTTGCTACTTCTTCTAAGGACAATGTGCTAGGAGTTGGACTTTGGAGTAAGTGTTTAATCAAATCATCTTCATCTGGTTGTCCTCCCTCCATGGTTGTTTATAAGGTACAAAGTTGGGCTGAATAAACTTCATCTTCTTCCTCCTCCTCCAGCCATAAAGGTAAGTCATGTTCTAGAGATGACTGAGCAAGAGGGTATAGGACTAACTGCTTTGACATATGCCCATTTTTTATAGTGATATTTCCATTCCTGCAACTAATGTAGGCATCGACAGTGGCTAACCAGGGCCTCCCAAGGATGAGAGGCTAACCAGTAAGCTTGGACTTAGGCTGGAGAACTAGGAAATCTACATGGTATTCCCAAGAGTCAATGGAGACCATCACATCCTCCACAATCCCCTCAGGGGTCACTATGGAATGGTCTGCAAGTTGTAAGATTGTTGTGGTCTTTCTCAATGAACCATGGAGGTTGAGCTTGAACATGGTGTCCTTGGTCGTCACATTAATGGTAACCCCAAGATCTATCAAAGTGTGTCGAACAATGGTGCCATTGATGTGCACATCTACTACAGGGCTTCAAGGGTCCAAATACTTTGGACAAATTACCTGCCCTAGCATTAAGTTGGACAACTGTCCAATGACATTAACGGTAGGAGAATCTCTTTTTTTCCTCCCTAGATGTTTGAAGCAATTCTCCTTAATCAACTTGTTGTCAATAGGTACATATTTTATAGCTTGGAGAAGTGGAATTTGGACACATATTTTTCAATTCTCCTAGAAGTTCAGTCTCTTCTGGGGTAGGCTGGATTGGTTGAGTTAATCTCTCAGGAAAGGGTGGTGGATTTACTTTAGGCATGATTTCCTCTCTTTCTTCCTCACTCTCCCTTGGTGGAGGTAGAGGTTGGTGGTCGGGGAGTACTCTCTTAGATCTTAGGTTGATTTCCTGAATCTCCATAACATAAGCATGATAGGATGTATCTCCACTGTATACTTGTTGTGTCTATCTGTGGTTCAGGTTCGCATTTGGCTGGGAAGGCATATGGGGTTGTTTAGGTGGAGCAGGGTGTAAAATTTGTGGTTGAGCAGGTAGTGAAGGCAATAAAGTTGGAGCATTGTTGTATGGGGGCCTCCACCCTTGGGGTGGTGCATTCCACTGAGGCTGTGGCGGAGAATATGATTGAAATGATGGGCTGGTTGGCTGGGAATGATACTAAGGTGCAAAGGACCAAGGAGGAGGTGTAGACCAGGAAGGATGAGCAGGGGGGCCCCAAGAGGGAATGGATGTGGTCTAGTTAGGGTTGTAATATGCATGGGATGACCCTTGCATGCTCTATTGGTATGGTCAAGGCCCATGAGGATTCCTTTGATTTATGAGGCAGAGATGTTCAATCACCCTTGTCTGTGGAGTGGTTTTCTTCATAGACTGAGCAGACTTCAATAAGGTTTAATGGACATTCATTCCTAGGGTGCCTCCTTGTTCATCTAGGGAAGAAGATGACTAAGTCTCTCTCTGATTCCTCCTGTTTTCTCTTAATGTGCACAGTTTCCATCTGTAGGGAAAGGTTTTGCAACATCTCACTCTTGAAATCTTCCAGCATGTTTCCAATTTCACCCTTGATGGATGTACTGGAAGAGGATGGGCTAACCATAGGTTGACTACACCTACCCTTTTTCCTAGCTGCCATAGAATGGTTTCTAAATATAGCCTTGATATCCTCATAGCGTAACTGGTAGATGTATCTCCTACTAGCAAGTTTAGGGTATCAAGAAGATCTTCTGTTACCCCTCTAAGAAGGACTAGCTTCAATGACTTTGGGTCAAGTGTGCACTTGACCCTTTTGTAGCTAAGCTGGAATCTTTCTTCATAATCCTCTAGGGATTCATCATGCCCTAATGTCATCCTAAAAATTTCCTCTTTAGTGTCTTTAGACTTGCAGTAGTCTCGATACTTCTTGTTGAAGGCTTGCTACATCTGAGCCCAAGTTGTGATTCTATCCCCAGGTAAACCCATGAACTAGCGCAAAGATGCATCCTTGAGAGTGGATGGGAATAGTTTCAACTTCTTCTCATCATTGGTGTAATCATAGGTTCTTCATATAACAACAAACTCAGAAAAGAAAGTGTCAGCATCTTCTGAGGTTAGGCCATGGAAATGAGGAAGGGAAGAGGGGCTTATATTCTTCATCTTGGTATCCCCATTAGTTTCCTTGATGGGGAAGGTACCCTCAACTCTTTCTCTATTTCCTCTGTCATTTCTATTTTCAGCCATTGGGTTAGTTGGAATGGGTTCTTCTTATTATTCTCCCCCTGTAGGCTCTTCAAATATCTCTGGCTTCTCACCTAAGTGTTCCTCCAATTCACAGCCATTGAAGAAGAGGGAAGGTTGGTTGTTTGAAGCGGTGGGAGTATTTGGAAAAAATTTCCCTAAGTTATCCCTATTCCTAGAAGGCATGAAAGAAATGTTTTTGTTTTGTTTTGTGTTTTTTCAAGCTTTGAAAATAATTGTAGAATTGAAATTGTAAATGAATGAAAACTAATTGACTGAATAAAAACTAATTGCTTGAACTAAATCTTACTTATAGAATGGAAAGGAAAGAAAATAATGTAGAATGGAAAAGAAAGAAAACTAAATTACTTTTGCAGAAATGAAACTAATAGCATAATAGCATAGACAATAAATGGAAGAAAGAAAGCAGTAATCACAAATTACTCAGACACCTCCATGGTAACAACGCCAAAAAGTGATGAGCACCAGTATTACAGCAAGAATGATGCAACTCCTAGGGCTACCAACTTTATTTTATCAACCGGGGTTCGTACAAACTTGGAGGTGACAGTGCTATATACACAAGTAAATGTGATGGGTTTGCTCATTGTCATTGCTAATCTTGCGATAGAGCACTAAGTTTTTAAAACCATACTTCTATGGATTTGAAATAATCTTGATTACCAATGAGGGAAAGAGAAATCTACTCTAAGAGAAAGCTTGTCTACTGCAGTAAGGAAAAAGACTGAAATCAAATTCTAAAACACACCATTTTCTTACTAACTGCTACGAGGATTTGCTTCAAAAGAATGCTAATTTAACATGTATGCAATCCTACTTTCCTAAGCATGCAAATTCAAAGAATCAAACATTCTATTGTTGTGCATGTAAATGACTAAAATAAATCTGCTTTTTTTTTGTCCTTTTTTAATGTGAAAGTGTGAAAACTATTCTCTTTTGCTGATGTGGCAGGTAGCTTAGGGATGATGGTGAATGGTTAGAAGATTGGGGAGACTAGTAGGTGACTGTTTTTAGCTTCCTAGAGGATTTTCCCTCAATTTGGCCTCAAAATACGCCACTACAAGAAAACCTACAGGATGTCCTGAAAACCTACAGAATCCCCTGTATTTCTACAAGATACAGTCAAGAGAAAAAGGATGGGTGTTGAAGGTGATGGAAGGATTAGGAAAGGTGGTTGGTGGATGTAATGAGGCAAGGGAGTGCCCAGGACCACTTCAAAACTCAAAACCAAGGTTAGGAGATGGTCGGATTTGTTCAACAAGTTTGGAGAAGTTTCCTTGTAAAATGATGAAATTGGTGAGGGTCTTAGTGAAAGTAAAGAATGATCATGGATGGATGAAGTTGGAATGAGTCTTCTATCTATGAAATATCTCTACACTTCTAAAACACCTGCATTGCATCAAACATTGACATTTACCCAAAAATCATGTAATCGAGAAGAATTTCAATGATCTAGGAAAACAAAATTTCATGATCTAACTGCCTACTTCATGCATGAGGAAAACTTGAAGAATAAGATGGAACATGGATGAGATCTAATGTAAGAATAAATATAGAAGAAATGATAACTAAATCATACTCTTTCAAACTGATCAAATGCTGGCCTAAGTACAGAAAACCCTAAATTCCATGAGAAACTAGAATTCTGTCTTTTTGGGGCTGCATAGGAGTTCTTTCCTCAAACCATGATCCCTGAAGGAAGGAGTGAGGAAAAAACCACCTATTGATAGCTTTTTGATGTTCCTTTTGTCTCCTCTAAACTACTACTTAAGTAAAGAACAAATGGAAGCAAACTAATAAGCAAACTAATCAGATCTACACTCCTTGCAATGAAATAATTCTAAAGACAATTCAACCATTAATCTATGAAATCAATCTAAGAATACAAATACAAGAAGAGGAGTATTTGCTTCTAGGGTTGGGCCCTAACCCAAGAGATTCATCCCTCTAAGTTAACTCAGTGTTGGATCAAGGAAATGCTCATTCTCATTATCAAAACAGAAAATTACATAGCAATGTCTTCCACAAGTCTTGAACTCAAAAATGACTAGTGTTTTTACAACAAAAATTCGAATCCTAATGAGGCTCTAGGCCTCTTTATTTATACAAATGAAGTCCCCAATGAATTCCTTAAATCTAGGGAGGCTCGACTCCCAAACTCGAGATAAACTAGCTCTTTAACTATCACTTGCTCAGTTGCCTTTTGATCTCCATGACTTGGCTACTTGTACTCCGAGCTAGTGTGATTGATGGAGGAATATTCGAATGAAGTGGGAGTAAATGAGGAGGATATACATCCTACAATCTCTCCTCCTTGTCTCATTCAAGTTTCAGCCCTTAATTAGCCAAAATTCTATGATTTTCTCTCACAAACCTGCAATCAATGGACATTAGTCCACTAGGCATAATATATCACTTTGACTCATCTCATTAAACAAAATATAATCAAAATATGTAATAAATTGTGAGAAGAGTTGATTTGACTAAGCTAGGAGATGGATTAAGGTCCATATAGTTACCTAATGATAAGGTTCATCAAAGATCAAGCCAATTCTAATCTTAGCCGTTGATTAGGGACTTAATCTCGGTCGTTGATTCGTCAACAGGAAAAGTATAAGAGGAGGCTTGAGGATCAGTTGGAGACACACTGTTTCTGGGAAAACTAGTGTCTTTTCGATCTGCTAGTCCCACTAGGATTGGAAGCTATCCTAGAAACAAACAATCAAAGCAATTTGCGATTTCCTTTATGTATGACAGATAAGAGAGAAGCAAAGGGGCCAACCTAAATCTTTCGCTTGAATCCTTGCTTGATTTCTCTCTCCCTTGATAGAGTTTGCACCTCTTCTCCTACTTATCTCGCTCAAAGAATACCTGTAGAGACAAAGTAACAAAACACCATCAAAGCATCTTGATCTATTATATCATAAACAATGCAGAATTAGAAATACATTGATCATACAATTGCATTCACAAATACACAATTGTATGGAGGAAAACTCAAAGAACTTTATTAATAGTATAAGGGAGAATTACAACCTAGCTGTTTGATCCAGCATCATCCTCCCAACATCAAAGCCCTCTTCACCTCATGAAAAGCAAGATCACCCAACAATACAATGCTCTTTCTCAAAGACAAACTATCAACACTTCCTTACAAATTACAAAATTCCAGCTTCTAGATCTCTCAGATGAGGGATCCATTTATAGATGTCTGCAAGGGTGTGAGTCATCTCTGGGTTTTTGATTAGTGTCATTCCACTTGTTTTTCTTGGTTCCACTCGGAGACTTCTTGGATCTCTTACTCATCCCTAGGCAAATTCAGAGAGGCAAGTGTCATATGAGAAGTTTCTGGAAGATTCCATGAGCATCCACTTAGCAAACTGTCTCGGACATTTGTCCATCCTTGCCCATCGCACCCCATAGAAGGCCTCTTCAGTATGCATCACACCTGGCTAGTGTAGAAGCCAATATGCATCGCACCTTGATAGTGGGGCAGTGAGTATGGTCCAGTTTTGGCCAAATCTGAGTGATTTTTCAGGTGGAACTTTTGGGGAATGATGTAATCAGTTGACCATGATCCATTAGGGTATGAAACAACACTTTTAGGGGTTAAAGAGCCCTTGGTTTATCAACATATAAGATTGGGTTTGCAGTGCCAAAATATGTCTATAACAGTTTCCCCCTAAAGCATGAAGTCGTAAACCTTTTGATGTCAGGTGAAATGCTTTATCATGAGGATCTGAGGTATTCGAACTAGAAGGTGACCTGTATAAGATGCAATACAATACATCATCATCATATTATTTTCATGATCTAGCTGAGGCGGGCATTCCATGCTAAGCTTTATAAATTCATTTTCATGTACATAAGACAGACAATCGTCTGCAGTTGTAGACTGGTGATTCCTCATATGAAGAGTCATCTTCCTTGGCTTAGATGACTATCTGTGTAGCTTTTGTGTACATTTGATGTTTTTATATTCCTGAATATATCGCAGCCCGAATAGATGAAACTAGATCTGGGGTCTTCAAAACTCGTTCAATCTTCGTTCGATGTACAAGTCGATCCATGTGAAAAGATGTTCTGAGGTCGAACATGGAAAGACATCACCTGTTTACTAGCCAATACTGTAAGCTATTAAAAGGCGCGAGAGGAATCATCAATAATGATAATGACCCTCAAGGCACTACAGTAAAATTCACGTGGTGTGAATATATGATCTGATGTCGAACACCATGCAAAATCTTTCGGTCGAAGGCCATTGATGTAAACCTATCGCCGGAAGTGAGAAACTTGCCATTGAGGCATGCAAGCTTCAAAGTACTAAAAGGGTTGTTTCTAAGTCAACTTCTTGGAAAATGAGCTGATGTCGACAAGAAGTGACCCATCGTAGGAGGGCCTTAATGTATCCGACATCTACGACACGAAATGAATCGAATGATTTTCTGGAGGAGAAAACAATCTGATGATACAAGGTTCAGGAATGGCGGTCATGAAAAATGAAGGGTGAAGGTATTGTAGTGGATGAGGCATTACCTAGATGGTGAATTCTTTGAATGACTTCTCTTGAACATATCGGCGACACTAAGATGGATTGGTAGCGTTAACCTCAAATATGGATGGTATGGAGGACCAATGGTGATACGATCAGTGAACAGAATAACCCAACTCGACTCAATCATGGTGATGGAGTGAAAGTGTCATGTTTAAGAGCGACCTGCTACCAATAAAATTCTTCAAGTTTTCTTCCCTTTTCCCTTGTCATTGCTGACTAGTACCTCTTTATTTTTGTCAAGCTTGAGGAGGACAACATATGCTTGTTCTATAATTTTCCCTTCGAGAAAACCTATCGCTATGTTTTAGCGAGCCTAGCGACAGTGAAACTCGTTCTTGTCTTGGTGGACAAGTTTGTCGCTATTATTTTAACGAGTTTAATGATAAAGACAACTTGGTCCTTTTCATGTTTAGAGAGTTTGAAAAGGGACGAAAAGAGAACTCCAGTAGTTCTTTTTCGTAGCATAATCCCTTAAGTCCGAAAAAGATTAAAATAATACAAAAGGGATGACTTTTCAATTACTTTAGCGAGCCAAAAAAGACAAGTGCTCGAACTTTTTCATGATATAATCCCTCAGGTCTAAAAAGTTTAAAATACACAGGAGGGATGGCACTTCCAATCACTTTAGCGAGCTGGAGAGGCCAATTGCTCGACAATCTTTTCATATTTAGTGATTCTGAAAAGGGTTTAAAGTGGACTTGTTTTTTTTTTTGAGGAACGATTGGTATCCAGGGTAGCAACTGGTTCTGTGTAATCTTGGAACTTCTCAAAACATGGTGATGTGAAGAGGGTGGCTAACAGGACCACTCATCGCAGCTGTTCCTCAAAACGGTAAACAATCAAGTGGAAGCGTATGATCAGCCAAGCGGATGGAGGTGATGGAGGAAACACAACCAAGGTTCAAAAGGCTGATATAATTTGTGATCAAAAGGGTTATGTATCAAAGGTAGGTTCATTTTTTAACGAGCTTGAACTCTGGGGGAACATATGCTCAGTGGTATGTTTATTTTTTAACGAACTTGAACCATACGATAACATTGCTCATTTGAGTGTGAGTTCATTTTTTAGCAACGAGCTCGAACCTTGCAGAAAGTATGCTCATGGGAGTCAAAGATGTCCTTCATTGGTAGGTTCATTTTTAGTGAGCTTGAACTCTACGATAACATATGCTCAATTTCCTTTTTATGTAAGCTAGGAATGACCAAACTACAAAGCTAAAAACACTAAAAAGCTAAGGAACTACTGAGGTTAGGTAGGATGGTTTCATCAGCTTGTTTAAACACAACCCCTCCTTTGCTTCGTCCACAGAATAAATGAAGGTGAATGGTGGATTAGACCAATCACCTAACCTAAGAAGTTGAAATACTAGAAAGCTAAAAAATCTAAAAAGCTAAAAAAATGAAATTGGTCATTTTTTGCTTGCATAAGAAGGTTTGCATGACCTTAGGCATCAAAAGAGAGTCTCTAGGAAGCTTACTGTGGTTAAGCAAGATGATTTTCTGTCGGTGGTTAGAAAAAACATTTCCTACACTTTGTCCACAAAATAGACGAAGGTGAAAGGTGTTGGAGACCAATCACATAACTCATAGGGAAACTTATTTTTTCAGTTGGGTTCATTCGCCAAATAGACAAGGGCACATGCCCCCTAAGATTTGTTTCATTCACTGGACTACTCGTGGTAATTAGGTGGAAGAAATGAAGGTTGAAGAGATACTCTTGACGCGAAAGGACCATTTAGAGATGATGTTTGACCTAAAGTTGTGTTTGAACCGGGAAATGAAAGCTAGTCAATAGTGACAATTTTGCCTTCATGCATGAAACACATCACTCAAAAGAGTGTTGAAACAATAGCTTCCATGTTGTAAACATAGTCACATCCGAGGAGTAGATTTAAATCTAACGGTCCTTGGACTACCATCACGTTCAAGTGAACAATTTTCCTTCTCAAAGTTATTGGAAACTTGGGAAGGATCCCTAATGGTCGAGTGGTTCCTTTATTAAAGCCTGATAAATTCTGTGTAACAGGCATAAGCGATGGAGAGCCAAGTACTTTCCAAGTAGTTGAGGAAAGGATACTCACTAAAGCCCCTTCATCTATGATAGTGCCAAACACAATCATTTTGTAAAATTGTACTATGATTCAGAATGGTACATTATAAGGAAGGTGATATCTTGCTAGTCGATTCCAATCAAAGTAAGCAATTAGACTGCTTGGAGGGGGTACTGAATAAATGGGTGAAATAACCCCTTGAGTTGTGAGAATTGGGGGATTCTCTTCCTATTGTGAAGGAATGGGTGGATTTCCCCCAAGCTCATTGGACTCTGAATTAACAAAAAGAATTTGAACAGTATCGTTCTCACTCTCTTTGGGAATGATATCATTTGAAGGTGGATCTTTTGAAGGCAAGACTGGGTCGACTGCCATCTTGACCTGTTGACTTTGGTCTGGTGTGGACTCAAAAGATTTACTTTCAACGATAGGTGTTTCGACCAATGGTTCAGTTAAGTCAGTCAGATTTTCAACTAGTAAAGGACTAGGGGAAAGTTTCTTGTATCCAGGTGGAAGCTGCTGCGGTGAAGCAGGACGGTTATGCAAAACTCTTTTGGCCTCATCCAAAAAAAGACAACGAGGATGACGATGGTCCCCTTCACATAATCCACATGGAGTTCTGACCTTTCCTTTCTGTCTAGGAATTTCATTTTCACTAGTTGATGGTGTGCTATCAACATGATCACCAGAGGTTGATGACACCGGACGGTGCGAACAGGGAGACCATTCTCTCAAGATCTGCACAATGCAAGGACAATATCCATGAAAATGGTTTTCTCCGCAAATTAGACAAGGATATTTTGGAGATTTAGTGTGTGGATTTTCACCAGATGATTCATGGTTTCCACCTTGCTTAACTGACTTCTTATTCTTCTCTTTTCCTTTCTTCTTCTTCTTAGGCACTTGGTTACTAGCATCACTATTTTCACCAAGCGAAGATGAAGAAGGGGAGGGAGAAACAAATGAAGAGGAAGGTGAAGGGTGAACTTTAGTATCAACTACATTATGATTCGATTGTTGAGGAATCATGTTATTTTGAACCACAGAGGTTGAGAACAGCCACACTGGCAGGCCAATAGTCAGACCTGGCAGAGACAATGTGGCCATATGAGGTGCACCAATATTTCCCCAAGATGTAAAAGGGCTAGGAATCCCCTCGAGAGGGATTCCATGATTGGTAGACTCCATTAACTCAACCTAAGATCAACGAAGGAACAGGGATGTTATTCCAATTTTAAATAAATTTTAATGACGCTTTGACACAACTTTTGCTTTTTCAATTTTTAAGAGTCAAGAAAAAGCTAAAGATGACTCTAGTACCCTTTGATTTTTAATGAGCCTGAAGTGACAAGTGCTCAGATGGACCTTTTGTTTTAAGGAGTCGAAAAGGAACGAAAGTGACTACTTTGGAAATCTAGACAAAGGAATTACCAAACCAATCGAAAAACTACAAAATACACCTTGGTGATAAATTAAAGAGAAATTACCAAGGACTTATGTACGAGAGTCAATCTTCCCGAATACTGTGTTTAGTGCATTACGATCGATAGGGCGGCAGACACGACTTCCTATGGATAAAAGATATCAGCCTATTGTGGTCTCCCAATATATACTCGATGGTATGGGGAGCACAAGTCCGTGCTAGCACTTGTCGTATCAAAGACGAAGAATCACCCAACCTTCGATGAAAACGATAGTTACTAGATTTTACGACGCCAGAACACATCTCTAGCCTAGACTTCTAGATGTGTTAAGTTAGGTTCCAAAGTGTTGTTAAGTTCATTGAAATTTATTTTAGAGTTGATCTTGCTTAGAAGTTTTCCTTTCAAGGTTCACCGCGTGATTTATATGTAAAATTCCTAAATATGCAATCTAAAATGATAAACAATCATTGTTTATTTTTAGCGATGGAAATCCTAGCTACTAAGGAAAGAAGGTTACAATCCTTTCAAACAGAGAGCAAACAGCACACACTAAATGCACTTTTCCTAAATCATTTTTCACACAGTCTAAATGCAAATGCAAATGCATGTATTTGTTTTTCTTTCCCTTAATGTGAGAAATGCCAAAAAGGAAAAATGAGTATAGATCTGAAATATTTTCTTCAAAGCGACATTTCGACACTTTCCTTTTTCAAAAATGAAAGGAAGACTTAGATGACACTTTTCAATTTCAAATAGAAGATGCTTTCAACACTTCAAGATATCAATAAATCAAATCAAATACATGAAAAAAAGTTCAATCGACTATCCAAGGAAGGAAGACTCAACAACACTTCACTTTTTGATACAAAACAACAGTTACAACATTTTTTACACCAAAACGATAGTTCGATTTAAGCAACTTTTGTCAAAGGATTGCAAATGATGGACAAATACATAAATTTTTTTACTAATCCTAATCAATGGAGGCTGAACTATGTAAAGCAAGGAGGCTCCAGCAATGAGATATTGTTCATAAGCAACAAAACAATCAAAGAGAGCTGAAAATAAGGACAAAAACACAAATTTCAAGGAAAGAAATAGGATTACTCAGTCATTGCACATGTGCTTCACAGAAACAGGGATGCATCTCACCTACTACACTCGCGAAGTGCGAAGCATAATGGTCTCCAATGGTAGATAATTTGATGGGCCAGGGAGCACAACTGAGATGGGTTTTGGCTCAAATTTGTAGCTGAATTCAGTGAGTTAAGCTGAGCTATTATGGATAGTAAAGAACAAAGTACATGGATATGATCTTGGGAGGTTATTAAGCTACCAACAGGGCATCTAGAATGATTGTAAGTCAGATGTTCAAATCATAAACTAAACTGGAGATTGACTGAAGCAACATTCATCTACTTTGCAATTGCAGAGCAAGAGCAGTTTGAAGGCTATATGGATAACTTCAGGCTCCGCCTATAGCTTATAAAACAAAAAATCAACAACAAACAAACAAACTATTCGATCCCCAGTGGAGTCGCCATTTTTATTCTGGGAAAACTAGTGTCTTTTCGATCTACTAGTCCCACTAGGATTGGTAGCTATCATAGAAACAAACAATCAAAGCAATTTGTGATTTCCTTTATGTATGACAGATAAGAGAGAAGCAAAGGGACCAACCTGAATCTTCCGCTTGACTCCTTGCTTGATTTCTCTCTCCCTTGATAGAGTTTGTGCCTCTTCTCCTACTTATCCCGCTCAAAGAATACCTATAGAGACAAAGTAACAAAACACCATCAAAGCATCTCAATCTATTATATCATAAACAATGCAGAATCAGAAATACTTTGATCATACAATGGCATTCACAAATAACAACATTCACAAATCCACAATTCTATGGAGGAAAACTCAAAGAACTTTATTAATAGTAGAAGGGAGAATTACAACCCAGTTGTTTGATCCAACATTATCCTCCCAGCATCAAATCCCTCTGCACCTCATGAAAAGCAAGATCACCCAACAATACAATGCTCTTTCTCAAAGACAAACTATCAACACTTCCTTACAAATTACAAAATCCCAGCCTCTAGATCTCTCAGATGAGCGATCCATTTATAGATGTCTACAAGGGTGTGAGTCATCTCTGGGTTTTTGATTAGTGTCACTCCACTTGTTGTTCTTAGTTCCACTTGGAGATTTCTTGGATCTCTTACTCATCCCTTGGTGAATTCAGAGAGGCAAGTGTCATATGAGAAGTTTCTGGAAGATTCCATGAGCATCCACTTAGCAAACTGTCTCGGACATTTGTCTATCTTCGCCCATCACACCCTACAGAAGGCCTCTTTAGTATGCATCACACCTGGCTAGTGTAGAAGCCAGTATGCATCACACCTTGACAGTGGGGCAGTCGGTATGGTCCAGTTTTGGCTAGTTCTGAATGGTTTTTCAGGTGGAACTTTTTGGGAATGATGTATTCAGTTGACCATGATCCATTAGGGTATGAAACAACACTTTTAGGGGTTAAAGAGCCCTTGGTTTATCGACATATAATACTGGGGCTGTAGTGCCCAAATATGTCTATAAAAAACACCAAGTGATCATGGAATTTGACTTTATGGGGTGAGGTTTACTAAGGAAATCGAGCTAGTGATCTAAGCTCTAGTGAGAGGGGAATTTCGGCAGAGGGACTTCAGTCTCAGGCCAAGAATACATACCAGAGAGGCATAGAAACACCAGGAGAGACAACACAACTCCAGAGAGGGTGACACAAAGCCAAAGGCACTGACGCAATCATTTAGAGGTAGTGCTGGGGTTTCTGTGAGGCAGAGAGAGCAACAATTCAGCATATCAATTTATGAGCAATGAAGGCTCACTGGGAGGGTGATGTAGTTCTAGAGTAGAGCTTGGAGCAACCATCACTGCCCAGCACTAGGAACAACATTGTCATCTGTGGGGTTTGGTCGTCCAATTATTGGATTTGCCAAAATATCTGTCTCTAGATAGAGGTATTTCTGCCAGGTTTATTCTCTGTTGGGCGAACCATATTTAGCACCCTAGTTGTATTCAAAAATCTATTTAATAATACAAACCCTCTATATGCTAAACCAATTTTCCCGAATTGGGTTTTTGTGGGGACGATTGTCCAAAAATAAATGTGTCCCTTGTGTGATTGTCTCATTTTATTTCAGTTCATGATCTGTATATATGTGTAGTCTGCAATAGTGTTTTCATCGCTATCTAAATAATTGAATAACCTGTTAAATGTAAAGAACAAGTAGGATATGATAAACCAGTGATTGTAGTAGGATTTCTGATGTGTAGATGTAAAAATCATCACAATGAACACCACTATACCCAATAGGGGAGAATTAGAGTAGTCACTCAAAAACAACCATATTCATCTCCAATGCTTAGTAGGAGGAGCCAATATGAAAATAAATTTACATAAGTAATGGGGGTGTATAAATAACAAATGGGGTGATCATTCACATCCCTTCTGACTTTTGGACTATCCTCATGATTTTTTGAATTCTCAATAACCTTTCAACTTCCTTCATGACTTTTAATATTACATGGATGACTCTTTGACTTCCCCTTTACATTACATTTCTTCGATATTGAATTTACATAATCCACAAATGACGTGGAAAATAATGACTCGTGATAGGACATGACATGGTATTGATGACATGGACTGCATGACGATGTGGTAGTGCCAAGTTGCCCTTATTGCTGCTTCTTTCTCTCTGTCTTCAATAATATATGTATCTAATACTTCATATTCATGAGGGATATTATTTTTTCTACATATCCACCCTCCAAAGGGCCGTGAATAAGGTGGAGTCTTCATGCGGTCCTCATCTTTGGTCTTCTGTTGTAATCTAGTGTTCCTTCATCTTTCTTGCATAATGATCATCTTATTTACTGAACTTCTTAGGTATATTCTAGCAATTTATATTTCTCCATCTCCTTCATCATCATCTTATCATGACATAATAGAATACTTGCAACCACAATCCACTCATGAAAATACAACATCATCCCAATAAACCCCTAGCTTATGATGCTTCATGAAACCACTTGTTAGAGCTGGAACTAGTGACTGATTGAGTGAATGACTTGGGGATTTAATATATCTAGAGGCCAAGGTCAGGGGTTAAGGCTTGATATTGTGAAACACATAGTTTAGGATGGCCAGGGTCAAAGGATTGTGCAGTTGATTGACTCAAGGACTCAGGATGGAGGCTTGAGCCTTGAGACTATGCAATGTGTAGTTCTGGAGGCCTGGGAAGAGGGATTGCATAGTTGAGGGAATCAAGGGATCAATATGGATGCTTGAGGTTTGATACTTCATAGTGCATGGGTTTGAGGTCCTGGACTAAGTGATTGCATAGTTGGGGGACTTAGGAGGTCAAGATCAAGGCTTGATGTTGCCCAATGCATAGTTTAGACAGGAGAACAAGCTATGAGATTGCGTAGTTGAAGGGTTCAAGGGGTAAAGGTTGAGGCTTTAGGCTTGAATTTTCCCAATGCATAGTTCTAGAGGGAGAACAATCTCAAGGATTACGCAGTTGCATAGATCAAGGTGTCAGGCTAGAAGCTTGAGGCTTGACACTGTGTAGTGTGCAGTTAAGGCTGAATGGGAGACATAAATTATGCAGTTATGGAGCTCAAGGGTCATAGATAGGCACTGTGACTATGCAATGCATAGTTCCAAGAGGAAAGGTCATGGATTGAGGTTAATAATACACAATGCACAGTTTAGGAAGGTTGGTGAGGTCAAGTTTCCCGGGAGTGAAATTTTCCAAATGAGGCTAAGTGTGGAATCAGTGAGACCAAAGTAAACAAGGAGAAAAATTGAGCATGATCACACTCAAAATAATTGAAGACACAAAAATGATAACTCAGAATACATGAGCATCATACTTCCCTCAATGCGACAACTTCCCCAAGTTTAACATTAAAGATACACTTTGCGACGATAGTAACGCCACTTGAGCGAACATGCATAAAACTTTAGGAATGAGTGTAAAAAATGTATACATGACTAGAGGGACTCATAAACATCAAATTTACCCTTTGAAATAAAACAAAAATCCACTTTACAAGATAAGCGACACTTCCCATGTCAAAAGAGGACATTTTCCATATGAAGAGAAAAGTTTGAACGACACTTCTGATATGCGAACGACAATGAAAGTGACACATGCCAGAAAGATGACATGAAAATAACACTAATTAAAGTGAAATAAATAAAAAGTGACATTCAAAAATATGAAAGTGACACTAGTGAAAGCGAAGGTGCGCAAAAGTTATATTTTGAAAAAATCACTGAAATAAAATTACAAACGCATGCAGAAGTGAGAAAGTGTTAATCAATGTGTGCACTATTTATCAATATGAATTTCACATTACAAAGGAACTATATTAGAGCACTATGTTAGGCTGCATGAAGGAATGCGCTCATGAATTCATTATGGTCTGAGAAAGTGTGAGTGGGTGACTTCGACACTTACAATTCAGGCAGGGAGCTCAAAGAATTAACAAAGTATCATCCAACCAAGAAGTGACTATGGAAAAAATGATCGCAAGATCCACTGTAGGCTCCAAAATTTAAGTATAGGAAAAAAAATTGAGGGTATTTGTCGTAACGACAACAGGTGGAAGAAGTTTCTCCCATATCTTTGTCTATGCAGAGTATACCCCAATTGGCATTTGTCTTTCCCACCCATATGGCCAATGGGTGCTCAAGCTAGATATGCAGGTGTTCTACCACTTGAATCTTAAGGGTCCTATTGGGAAGATCAACAAATAATAGGATATGCATGATCCTTACCATTTATGGTAAGTGGTATCCCTCCTATTATTTCCAGGCACTGAGATAGCCACGATCATTACCTCATAAGGTAAGTGACATCCCTCCTATTGTTTGTGGTTTCTTGATTCATAACATTGGCTCCCCATTCGTAGAGATTCCTGGGTAGCAACATTGGCTTCCTGTTAGCAGTGATTCCGGGTGGTAGAAGTGTCTCCCTGATGGATAAAGGGTGGTCGATTGAGCTCCCTTCTCATGTCAAATTCTTATTCTTTTAGATTCAAGAGTGTTCAACATATGAGTAGAGACAAGAAAGAGATAATCATTGATAACCATAGATGAGCGATATGAGCAGTGATGACATATGATTACGAGATACTTGAGATGGGACGTGATATGATGACAAGATTATAATTTCTCCTAGCTGAGAGGGGGAATTGATTTTTTGTAGTTTAGCGACAAATTCCAACCATGAGACTAGATTCCTCTTTTCGAGAGGACCAATTTTGACTATTGAAGTGCTCAATTTGGTCAAGGGAAAGTGTATTTTTGAAGAAAATCGCACATATGCACAGAAGGTGTTAGCCTCCTGTTGCAACAGGGTTTCATCTTTCATGATTGACATTTTTACATGCCAAATATGTCATACTTTGCAAGTTGTAGTGTTCCATATTTCCACAAGAAAGCCATGAAGTGTGCTAGTCCAAATGCCACTGCTGATTCCAATTTTGATGAGTTGTTCCAGTTTTGAAGAGTTTTCATTTAAGGGAGGTCCAAACAGTCTAATCTTGGTCTCCCTAGGTTTCAATTTCCTGTTTTAGAATATAGAGAATGATATCTGTCCAAACAGTTTAATCTTGGCAGATTTGTAGTAGGTAGAGAAACAAAAGGGACCCAACTGTTTAATCTGGGCCCTGGCAGAAATAAGTGTAGATTTAGATAGGAAATCATTCAAAAGAAAAATTGTAAATCAGGGTCTGCAAGTCTAAGTGCACCCAAACCAAAAAGAAGAAAAAATGTTAGGAAAGTAGGCCGGGTAGGTAGCTATGAGGTTGTAGAATGATGATTTATGATCAATTTTGTGTTACAAAGTGCCTCATCTTTACAGATCACAGCGCAGGCAGTTTTCATTCAAAGGAGCTCAAAGGTGGACATCACTAACTCCCCCTTCTTCTAATTCCCTAAAGTCACTTACTAAATTCCCAAAGAGGTCAAGATCTGCTTGATTCCTCTTAGTTTCATCATCATCCATATCAGTTGCCTTGGTGAAGATCTGCTTCACTCAAGGATTTTATTTCTTTTCAAATTCTTTTCCCCAAAATTAGCCTAAGGTCCCTGACCTTAGCGCCTGCTTATCATCTCCATATTAACTACTAACTCTAGTATATAACTCCCTATTAGTTTTCCCCTTCCCCTACTAAAACTATGTATATAAAATTCCCCTATGTAAATATCCCCTCCCTGGCAATATAGCCATATTTTTTCCAAGTCCGGGAAAAAATGGTCCACCTGGGGCTGTTTTTAGCCCATCCGAGTCATAGCAGGAGTTAGATGACACCTGGTCATGCTAACAACCTCTCCCCTAGCCCTAAAAACCCTCAAAAACCCTCTTTTCCGCCCCCTTACCTTAAGTTTTGGGCAGAAATTGTTAAACCCGCGCGCATTAAACCCATGTTTTACCCCTTATCCCTAAGCCCCAACTGTAAATACATTAACCCGCCCATTTTAAACCCCATAACCCACTTTCCCTAAGTCTACAACCCCCGCCGCGCATTATTAAAATCGGAATATCCCTTGTATATTCCCCTCCCTAACTTCCCGCCGCCTCACCCTTCCCGCCAACCGTCCGATCGTCCTGCGCCCAGATCAACGGTTGACGGGCTGTCCCATCTCCGAACCGCCCGAAGGTTAGCATCCGGGAGATGGGCGGTATTCCCGCCGTACCTCCCGCCACGCGTCACCTCCTGGGCTGTGGCGGAGCCCCCTCTGACAAAACCGCTCATGCCCAAAGGCGGTGCGCCCCAAAACCGGAAACCGCCCCTGCCCGGTGACGTCACCTGCTTGCGTCACCCCCTGCCCAGTCACCATGACACGTCATCCGCCTGTGTGGACCTCCTGCCACTGTATTGCCGAGTCACCTACCACGTGTCCTGCCACTCCATCAGACCCGCCGTACTGCCACGTCACCTCCGTACGTGATGACGTCATCATGCTGATGTCATCCCGCCACGTCATCATGTTGACATCATCTGCCGTACAAAGTCACGTCATGCTGACGTCATCAACATTTTTAGCGCGAAGAGCGAAAATCGCACTCTGGAGCCACGGAATCAGTTTCTGAGGCAGTTTTTGATGAGCGATTTGCGCCTCGCTGGATAAATTATGCTTGAATGGGGAATCTTTAGGGAATCTTTTCATTATGCAGCCCCCAGCAAGCCCGAAAGGCGCCAAATGACCCATTTTTCTTCGCGAAGCTTGCCGTAAGGAGCAGAAGACAGTTCTAGAGGAAACAGAGGCCGAACAACGGCCATTAATTTGTGATTAGACCCACAACAAAGGAAAACAACGACCATTAATTTGTGATTAGACCTGCAGCAAAGGAAAACAGCGACCCAGTTTATTGTCAAAGAGTATCAGAGGAAGAAGAAGAGCCAAAGAGTATCAGTCAAGATTTTTTAGGGGCTCGAAGCACCTGAACATTGATGAGCCCCCCAGAAAGTCAAATCAAGAGGCGTAAGCCCGTCCTTGCCCTCAAATCACAGTTAAAGCTTTAAATACAGGCATACAACAAAGAAGCAGAAACCCATACACATTTATTTCAGAAAAAACTGCACCAAGCCACCGAGGAAAACATCATTTACTCAGTTTTGATACGGCGGCCCTCAGCGCAGCCAAAGATATTTTCATGCATTTATTTCAGATAGGATTAGGTCAAATTAATCGTTCTTTAGGACCTGTTTAGGTCAAGATGTAATAAAAGCAGTTGTAGAGAGTTTTTCCCTATATATACCGCCCTCCACATTGTTACAAGGGTTGGTTAATTGAGAATTTTCACTAGAGACTCGCATTGTATACCTGAGTTTTTTCTATAATCAAAGATTGTTGAAAGCTTGGAGAGAAAACTGTCTATTGTAAATGAATGTTTTGAAGATCTAAAGATGGAATCCTTGTGCTGCAGTCTGAAGCAATAAGTGCATCTTACCTCTGTTTATTGTTTACCACTATCTAAATAGCAGAAAGAAAGAATAGCTTAGAATTTGTTTAAGTACACTCTATGCTCAATTTCTGTTGTTTCTTTATGTTTTCCTCTAAATGAATAGGTTATGAATATGAATTCCTCCTGGCTCATATTTACCCCGATTCACCTGTGTTGGCCAATTATCTAGGGATTCTTCGCTGCCCCTAGGTAGAGCTCTGTTACCCCCATCTGTTAAGCTGATTGAGAGATTCTTAACTGCCTCTCATTACTTAGCATTCTTTCCATCATTTAAACCTGAAATATTGTTTCATGCACAACTATCTTGCTCCATTTTCCTCTCTTGTGACCGAAGAAATGCACCAGCAGTTCTCCTCCTCGACTCCACGCCCAATGGTTTGAAACTTCCAGACTATGCCTTGCCTCTCTATCTGAAAACATCAATTTTCCCACCAAAAACAAAACAAAAACCCTCTGAACTCAAAACCTAGCCTAAAATCCCTTTCAACGAAGTTAAATCTGAAAGAGAGAGCCCTCTCTGATTGCAGGTTAGCTAGAACCTGTAGTCCAAAGCTGGTCTGTGGTTACCTCGGTCGTATCCTTTTCTGGAGCTTAAGGACAACCTGAGTGATAACATAATGGCGACTCCACTGGGGACCTTCCTCAGATAGTTTCACGAAGAAGGTAAGAAAGCTCCGCTGAGACCATAAATCAAACTTTCCAATTGTTGTTTATCTCTTAAAACTACAGATGAAGCCTGAATGTCAGTCACGAAGCCTTTAAAACTGTTTTTTGCTTTACATTAATAGGAATAAATAAATGCTGCTTCAGTCAATCTTCATGCTAGTTTTAAGTTACAAATAAGCTGTCCCAAATTTTAATTAGTCCCTTGTTGATTACAAAAACATTCCCAGGAAAAATACCCAAAAAAAACAATTCTGAAGCTGGCTCCCAAGAAAAATCCATGATATACAAGGTCAAATCCAGATCCCAACGCTCCAGCTGTTTTTGAAAACCCTAACATAATCTCGAAAATCCTTAGGAAGCAAGAAAGACAGGAAAATTTTGCTGATTTGAGCCCTGAAATAGCTCACCCTAGCTGTATTTCGACTCCTGTCAAGGTTTTGTTCCGTTCAACCCCTATTTCCCCTAGTTCATCATCTACATCTCGAACTCCTCCTTCCACACCTTCATTTGCTGCATATACTACCACTACTGTTGTTTCCAGCGTTCCAGTTACTCCTGTGATCCCCGTTACTCCAGTTGTTCCATTTATCCCCGTTGTTCCACTTATACCTGCCAATATGGCTAATAGATATGCACCCCTTTAATTACCTGCTAATGCTGGGGCTTTACCTCAAGAGTACCAATCTAAAATTACCTATTTTGACAGCACCGGTCCTTTCACAACCCTTCAGCACACCAAAAAGATGCAAGACTATTTTGAAAACTACGAGATAGATGATGATAGCGTAAGAATGAGAATTTTTGTTCAGAGTTTAACAGGTGATGTAAGAACTTGGTTCAGATCACTTGCTGCAAATTCCATAACCACCCCAGATGAGCTTTACCAATCCTTTACCAACAGATGGGAGAAAAAGAAAGACCCCTTGCACATACTAGCTGAATATGATACGATTAAACAACGTCCTCAAGAGACTGTTTTGGAGTACTGTGCAAGATTCAATAATGTATATAACGCAATACCACAGAACTTAAGGCCTCCACCTGACCTTGCCTTGTACAAATTTCCCGATGGATTCGACCTGGATATGGCATACCAATTAAAAGAAAGAGCTCCTCAGACCCTTGCAGACATGCAAAATGTTGCTGTTAGCGTAGAAGCCAATTTAATTGCCAAAAGAAACAGAGCTAGAATGGAAAGAAGAACCACCTTTAAGGAAGAACCCTCAGCTTTTGATCAAAAGCTTGATGCTATCATAAATGCCCTGCAAAGGCTGGGAGAAAGAGTAGAAAATGTTGAGAGAAAAGCATCATGGGAAGGACAACAGTCTAATACCATAAGGAACCCAAATTTTAGGAAAATGCAGAACACAAATGCTGGTAGGACTAACCAAGACCATGATATAAGACCCCCTTTCCAAGATAATTATGTTGAAGGATCTACTTCTAGTGAACCCATAGAGGACACTCACATGAACTTAATGGATCTAAAGGGCGAGCACGAAACTGTCCTATCCCAAGAAGACCAAAATGAACCCGATTACAATCAGTTTCAGACTAGATCTGGCGAGTCTTTCGATTTTAAACAAGGTTATGATACTGCTGTGTATGAAGTACACAAACAATATAAGCTGAGAACTAGGACCATTGACATTTCCGAACCTAGCAAAACAAAGGATGGCAAACAGCCCAACAAGATTAAAGGCAAGGCTATCATAACAGAACCAGCTGATATACCTGTTCCAAACCCACATCAAGTGACTGTAGAAGACATGACAGACCTGCAGCCTTCCAAAGATCAGCCTTTGCCACCTCCTTCCTCGAAAGAAAGCTCGAACAGTGTTCCAAAAAACTTTCCGGAAACTGTAAAACCGCAAGCAAAAACTTCCCATAACACTGATAAACAAGAGCGAAACGCAGACAATTCAAATGAAACAGAAAAAACTGCCATTATCAATACCAAGACTCCATTGGAAAAACCATTTAATTTAGAGGCAGAAATAGCTAAGTTGAAAATATCCATTCCCCTCTCAGAACTTGCCAAACACGATGTATATAGGCAGCAAATTCAAAGATCACTTCAAATGCCAGAGGTCAAGGATGATGTAAATGTTTTGGATGACACCCCAGAGCTGTTGTTTGGCCCAGAAGTTAATGGAAAATCAACACATGGACCTGTCCCACCCTTTTATGTCAGTTTGCATATACATGACAAAGTTTTGCACAACGCTATGTTTGACTCAGGGGCATCGCACAATCTTATGCCCAAAGCAGTTATGGAAAAACTGAATCTTGATGTTACAAGACCTTACAAATATTTATACTCATTTGACTCAAGTCAAGTGAAATGTCTAGGCCTCATCAAAGACTTGTGTGTCTCCTTAGTCCAATATCCCAACAAGACCATCCTCATGGATGTAGTGGTTGGTGACATTCCACCAAAGTACGGTATGCTCCTATCAAGATCATGGGGAGCAAAGCTTCAAGGATCCCTTCAATTAGACCTTTCCTATGCCACCATTTCAGTCTTTGGGCAACCAAAGAGACTGTATAGAGAAACACTCATGAAATATGTGGTAAGTAGTGAGAGCAAGCCTGAAAATTTTCCCATTTACTCAATCCACTCTGATATGGATTCCTTTATTTTGTTTAATGATGATACAAATTCTCCAATTGATAATGAGCCCTTTACTCTAGAGAAACAAGCCCACATCAACGAAAAATTAGTTTCACACACTGATGAAACTGTCAGAACAGCTAATGCAACCAGCATACCAAAAGAACTTTCCCAAACAGAAGTTTCGAATCTGCCCAATCCTAAGCTGATTGACACTTTAGGCATCAACCACAAGCAGTAAATCACATGGTATTTAGAATTCGATGGCTCTGTTAACAAGTTAGGAGCAGGGGCAGGTGTCTGGATTCACAATACATATAACAACCATGCAGAAGGTCATGCCTACAGACTGAATTTTAAATGCACAAATAACATGGCAGAATATGAGGCTCTATTGCTAGGCCTTAAACTCCTCAAAGCTCTAGGAGCTGCAAAAGTGTCTATTTTAGGAGACTCTGATTTAATCATACAACAGATGAAAGACAATTTTGTAACCAATGACAACAAAATGAGAGCCTATAGGACCGCTGCTACTAATATACTCCAGGCATTCACTGAATTCAAGCTTGACAAGATTTCCAGAAATCACAACATTCATGCACACAGCCTAGCCACCTTTGCTAGTACATGCAAGCTTCCTTTTGACCCAAACCATCACTTCACAGCTGAAATAAAACATAGGCCCGCTGTCCCAAATAACGTTAAAGATTGGCAAGTGTTCGAAAATGATGCCCAGATTAATAATTTCCTCACCCTTGAGCATGAGTTTGCGAATATTAACATCGACATGGATGCTATGAACGGCTCCCAACACCAAACAAATGAAAATCAGCAAGATGTAACAGCTGCAACAGCCAAGCAAATCCTGAAACCAACTATTTTTGACAAAGAAAACATAGAACAGCTGAAACAAATACACTTGGAAGAAGTAGCCAAAACAGAGGCAGACATCATTGACTTAAAGGATAACTTTCTGCCTGCTGGCCTAACCCCATTAGAAGACATGTTTGATGCTAATGACGTGCCCAGAAAGCCAAAATTGCAGCCCATAAACACTGATATAGAGGAACACAACATTGGGACAGCAGAGAAGCCAAAAATGATCAAACTGTCCAAAAATTTACCACCTGATCAAAAGCCCAAGTACATTGATTTGTTCAAAGAGTTCCAGGATGTATTTTCTTGGAGCTATGAGGATTTGAAATCCTATGACACTTCAGTGATCCAACACACAATCCCCTTAAAACCAAACCAGAAACCCTTCAAACAGAAACTTAGAAGAATTAACCCTATGCTTCTTCCACCGATTGAGAAAGAAGTAAAGAGGATGTTTGAAGCAGGCATCATAGCACCTATCAGATTTTCTGAATGGGTGTCCAATCTTGTTCCTACGAGAAAAAAGACAGGTGAAATCAGACTTTGTGTAGATCTCAGAAATTTAAACCAAGTCTCCTTAAAAGACCATTACCCTTTGCCCAAAATGGACCACATCCTACAAAGAGTAGTGGGATCATCTAGAATCTCTTTGCTAGATGGTTTTTCAGGTTTCAACCAAATACTTGTTCACCCGGACGACCAAGACAAAACAGCTTTTACCACACCGTGGGGAACATTTAAGTATGTAAAGATGCCATTTGGTCTTAAAAACGCTGGTGCTACCTTTCAACGAGCAATGGATATTGCTTTTGCCAAAGAAATACATGACTTCCTAGTTGTCTACCTTGATGACTTAACCCCATTTTCCAAATCTGATGAAGAACACCTCAAGCATCTCAGGCAAATTTTCATGACATGTAGGAAATATGGCATTTCCTTGAACCCCAAGAAGTCTCTGTTTGGCCTCAAAGAAGGAAAATTACTTGGCCACATCATATCAAAGGATGGGATCAGAATTGATCCCGAAAGAATACAAGCCATCCTCCAAATCCCATTTCCAAGAAACATTAAAGAGCTACAAGCATTCCTTGGGAAAATCAACTTCTTGAGAAGATTTATTCCAAATCTAGCTGAGCTGATAAGATTGTTAAGCAACATGTTAAAGAAGGATGCCAAGGTAAAATGGTCTCTTGAAACCAAGCAAGCATTTGAGAATATCAAATCAGCCTTAACACAAACCCCTGTCCTAACTAGCCCACAGTTTGACAAGGATTTTATCATATTTTCGTTTGCATCTGATCACACTATAGTCGCTGTCCTTTTGCAAAAGGATGAACAGGGAGCTGAAAAACCAATCGCTTTTTTCAGCAGAGCCTTAAGAGACGCCCCTTTGAAGTACCCAATAATGGAAAAGCAGGCCTACGCACTTGTTAAGGCCATCAAGGATTTCAGAGTGTACATCTTATATTCACATGTGATTGCCTATGTCCCACATGCTGCTGTAAAGGACATATTGACTCAAGAGGGATTAGAAGGCAAAAGAGGCAAGTGGATTGCAAATATCCTTGAATATGACATAGAAATAAAACCAACCAAGCTGATAAAGGGACAAGGTTTAGCTAAACTGATGTCCGAAAAAAATTTTCAAGCCTTAGAGATTAACCAGCTGGACAATGAACCAGAGCTGGCGACTCCACAGATCAGTGAAATCTTTTTGCAATCCCCATGGTATGCTGATATATGCTTTGTATTGTTAAACCTGTGTGCTCCCCCAGGATTGTCCAGAACCAAGAAAAGATTTTTGAAAATGAAGGCTTTAAAGTTTTGTGTTATAGATGGTGCATTATTTTGGAGAAATCATGAAGGTATATTGCTTAATTGTTTAACCATGAATGAAACTAAAAATGTCATGAAAGAATTCCATGCAGGTGACTGTGGAGGACATCTATATTGGAAATCCACTGCTGATAAAATTTTAAGGGCTGGTTTTTATTGGCCCTCTCTTTTTGCAGATGTAAAGAAGTTTGCCATGTCATGTCACAAATGCCAAATTTTTGAGGGCAAAAGAAAGCTGTTACCCCTGCCCCTTAAACCCATCTCAACCGAACAACCTTTTCAACAATGGGGTCTTGACTTCATTGGAGAAATCCATCCCTCTTCCTCAGGCCAGCACAAATGGATCCTAACAGCCACCGACTATTTCACTAAGTGGGTTGAAGCCATTCCCTGTAGACAAGCCAATGACACCATCATTATCCAATTCCTTGAGTGCAATATCCTTTCCAGATTTGGCTGCCCTGATAAAATCATCACTGACAATGCCGCTGCCTTTAAGTCCAAAAAAATGATCAATTTCTGCCACAGATTTCATATTACCTTGGGCCACTCCACGGCCTATTACCCTCAAGGTAATGGCTTGGCCGAATCATCTAACAAAAGCCTCATCAACATCATAAAGAAAGTGCTGGAAGAAAACAAGAAGAACTGGCACAAAAAACTGGTAAATGCCCTATGGGCAGACAGACTTTCAAGCAAAAGATCAATTGGGATGAGCCCTTATGAGCTGGTATATGGCATGGAGGCTAGATTTCCTTCATCCCTGGGCATTCCTACTATCAAACTGTTACAAGAGATTCAGGCTGAACCAAATGACATCCAAAGAAGAATCAATCAGACCATCCATCTGCAGCAAACCAGAGAACAAGTTTATGACAGAGCTCAAATTGTGCAAGAAAAGCTCAAAAAGATGTTTGATAAGAGAGCTAAGGCTGAGGATTTCAATGTTGGTGACAAAGTTCTAAGATGGGACTCAAGAAGGGAAGACAAGGGCAAACATGCCAAGTTTGATTTTTTATGGAGAGGTCCATTGGTTATTTCTGCTGTTCAGGGAAATAACACTTATTTTCTCAGATCTGTAGAGGACGGCACTGCCGAAGAAGGCCCTGTCAATGGCCGTATGCTGAAACATTACCATGACCCCTTTTAAGGGACACAATGCAGTTTTGTATATATCTTTGTACAGTCTTATTTGTATATATCAGCACTCTGTTTTTATTTTGTATAAGCAGGCCGATTGTTTAAGAAGCAGCAGTAAATTTGTGAAGGCACAGCCAAAACAAGTGTTCCAGTTTTAAAGGCTCTGTCTCTGCACCAATTTCAGCAAAACAACAAAAGGAAAACTGTCACATTACAAGCAATTCATGGTAGAAAAGAACTATTTGCAGTCATTGTGCATAATTATCAAGCACGCAGAAGAAAGCAGGCGATGCTGCACAGTTCACAGTAATTCAGTTGAGGAGGAGGTTGTTCATAGTTCAAAGTTTATATTTTTAGCAGCCAGAACAAATGTTTCCAGTCTACAACAACCACAGAAGATCAAGGCAGTCTGACCTGCTGTTCTTGGCTTTTCACAAGGAAAAGCCATCCCCAAGTGGAGCCACTGTTAGCCTCCTGTTGCAACAGGG
Source organism: Pinus tabuliformis (assembly GCA_031772625.1). Lineage (NCBI taxonomy): Eukaryota > Viridiplantae > Streptophyta > Pinopsida > Pinales > Pinaceae > Pinus > Pinus tabuliformis. The sequence continues at coordinate 498,798,218 of CM062811.1, read as the reverse complement.
TTTCATCTTTCATGATTGACATTTTTACATGCCAAATATGTCATACTTTGCAAGCTGCAGTGTTCCATATTTCCACAAGAAAGCCATGAAGTGTGCTAGTCCAAATGCCACTGCTGATTCCAATTTTGATGAGTTGTTCCAATTTTGAAGAGTTTTCATTTAAGGGAGGTCCAAACAGTCTAATCTTGGTCTCCCTAGGTTTCAATTTCCTGTTTTAGAATATAGAGAATGATATCTGTCCAAACAGTTTAATCTTGGCAGATTTGTAGATAGGTAGAGAAACAAAAGGGACCCAACTGTTTAATCTGGGCCCTGGCAGAAATAAGTGTAGATTTAGATAGGAAATCATTCAAAAGAAAAATTGTAAATCAGGGTCTGCAAGTCTAAGTGCACCCAAACCAAAAAGAAGAAAAAATGTTAGGAAAGTAGGCCGGGTAGGTAGCTGTGAGGTTGCAGAATGATGATTTATGATCAATTTTGTGTTACAAAGTGCTTCATCTTTACAGATCACAGTGCAGGCAGTTTTCATTCAAAGGAGCTCAAAGGTGGACATCACTAACTCCCCCTTCTTCTAATTCCCTAAAGTCACTTACTAACTTCCCAAAGAGGTCAAGATCTGCTTGATTCCTCTTAGTTTCATCATCATCCATATCAGTTGCCTTGGTGAAGATCTGCTTCACTCAAGGATTTTATTTCTTTTCAAATTATTTTCCCCAAAATTAGCCTAAGGTCCCTGACCTTAGCGCCTGCTTATCATCTCCATATTAACTACTAACTCTAGTATATAACTCCCTATTAGTTTTCCCCTTCCCTTACTAAAACTATGTATATAAAATTCCCCTATGTAAATATCCCCTCCCTGGCAATATAGCCATATTTTTTCCAAGTCTGAGAAAAAATGGTCCACCTGGGGCTGTTTTTAGCCCATCCGAGTCATAGCAGGAGTTAGATGACACCTGGTCATGCTAACAACCTCTCCCCTAGCCCTAAAAACCCTCAAAAACCCTCTTTTCCGCCCCCTTACCTTAAGTTTTGGGCAGAAATTGTTAAACCCGCGCGCATTAAACCCATGTTTTACCCCTTATCCCTAAGCCCCAACTGTAAATACATTAACCCGCCCATTTTAAACCCCATAACCCACTTTCCCTAAGTCTACAACCCCCGCCACGCATTATTAAAATCGGAATATCCCTTGTATATTCCCCTCCCTAACTTCCCATTGCCTCACCCTTCCCGCCAACCGTCTGATCGTCCTGCGCCCAGATCAATGGTAGACGGGCCGTCCCATCTCCGAACCGCCCAAAGGTTAGCGTCCGGGAGATGGGCGGTATTCTCGCCGTACCTCCCGCCACACGTCACCTCCTGGGCTGTGGCGGAGCCCCCTCTGACAAAACCGCTCATGCCCAAAGGCGGTGCGCCCCAAAACCGGAAACCGCCCCTGCCTGGTGACGTCGCCTGCTTGCATCACCCCCTGCCCAGTCACCATGACACGTCATCCGCCTGCGTGGACCTCCTGCCACTGTACCGCTGAGTCACCTGCCACGTGTCCTGCCACACCATCAGACCCACCGTACTGCCACGTCACCTCCGTACGTGATGACGTCATCATGCTGACGTCATCCTGCCACGTCATCATGCTGACATCATTCTGCTGACGTCATCAGCATTTTTAGCGCGAAGGGCGAAAATCGCACTCCGGAGCCCTGGAATCAGTTTCTGAGGCAGTTTTTGATGAGCGATTTGTGGCTCGCTGGATAAATTAGGCCTGAATGGGGAATCTTTAGGGAATCTTTTCATTATGCAGCCCCCAGCAAGCCCGAAAGGCGCCGAATGACCCATTTTTCTTCGCGAAGCTTGCCGTAAGGAGCAGAAGACAGTTCTAGAGGAAACAGAGGCCGAACAACGACCATTAATTTGTGATTAGACCCACAGCAAAGGAAAACAGCGGCCATTAATTTGTGATTAGACCCGCAGCAAAGGAAAACAACGGCCCAGTTTATTTTTAAAGAGTATCAGAGGAAGAAGAAGAGCCAAAGAGTATCAGTCAAGATTTTTTAGGGGCTCGAAGCACCTGAACATTGATGAGCCCCCCAGAAAGTCAAATCAAGAGGCGTAAGCCCGTCCTTGCCCTCAAATCACAGTTAAAGCTTTAAATACAAGCAGACAACAAAGAAGCAGAAACCCATACACATTTATTTCAGAAAACACTGCACCAAGCCACCGAGGACAACATCATTTACTCAGTTTTGATACGGCGGCCCTCAGCGCAGCCAAAGATATTTTCATGCATTTATTTCAGATAGGATTAGGTCAAATTAATCGTTCTTTAGGACCTGTTTAGGTCAAGATGTAATAAAAGCAGTTGTAGAGAGTTTTTCCCTATATATACTGCCCTCCACATTGTTACAAGGGTTGGTTAATTGAGAATTTTCACTAGAGACTCGCATTGTATACCTGAGTTTTTTCTATAATCAAAGATTGCTGAAAGCTTGGAGAGCAAACTGTTTGTTGTAAATGAATGTTTTGAAGATCTGAAGATGGAATCCTTGTGCTGCAGTCTGAAGCAATAAGTGCATCTTACCTCTGTTTATTGTTTACCACTATCTAAATAGCAGAAAGAAAGAATAGCTTAGAATTTGTTTAAGTACACTCTATGCTCAATTTCTGCTGTTTCTTTATGTTTTCCTCTAAATGAATAGGTTATGAATATGAATTCCTCCTGGCTCATATTTACCCCGATTCACCTGTGTTGGCCAATTATCTAGGGATTCTTCGCTACCCCTAGGTAGAGCTTTGTTACCCCCATCTGTTAAGCTGATTGAGAGATTCTTAACTGCCTCTCATTACTTAGCATTCTTTCCATCATTTAAACCTGAAATATTGTTTCATGCACAGCTATCTTGCTCCATTTTCCTCTCTTGTGACCGAAGAAATGCACCAGCAGTTCTCCTCCTCGACTCCACGCCCAATGGTTTGAAACTTCCAGACTATGCCTTGCCTCTCTGTCTGAAAACATCAATTTTCCCACCAAAAACAAAACAAAAACCCTCTGAACTCAAAACCTAGCCTAAAATCCCTTTCAACAAAGCTAAATATGAAAGAGAGAGCCCTCTCTGATTGCAGGTTGGCTAGAACCTGTAGTCCAAAGCTGGTCTGTGGTTACCTCGGTCGTATCCTTTTCCGGAGCTTAAGGGCAACCTGAGTGATAACAGAAGGATAAGTCGGCCCAAAAGAGAAATTGGACACCGATGGATGACTATAAATACAAGTCAGGTGACCCTCATTTGGAATCATTATGATCATTCTTCTTTCTTTGGTTTGGCTCACACATGTCTGAGGGGTTCATGGAGATGGTTTCATACAGGTCTAAAATTGAAAGATATGAAGCTCACACGTGAGAAATATGGTTTTGGTTTCTAGCCACAAGGATGACACAAGAAATTTCCGGTTGCAAATGCAGGCATGAAGGCTCATGAGTGTAGTTGAAGGGTTTAAGTGGAATACACATCACTCTCTGCATGAGGTGGGCACCTAGGATTTGAGTTTTATAGTTGACCACATATTTCATCAGTTGATCTCAGAGTTTAATTATTGAAGTAGTTGGCTACGGGCTTCTGAATTTAGGGTTTTTATTATTAGTATTACTGGGTTCATCTGTTGTATGTTGATTAGTTGATTTTCCTAGATATTTTTATGGTTGAAGGTATGGATCATTGTAATATCTCTTTGTTGAACATTTTATGAAAATATAATGAGAAGAAGAATTTAAAAGGGTTTTCCCCTTGTCTTCGACCAATCTGGGTGTCTCTATGTGTGAATGATTTTCTTCTATTCTTCCTTTATGTTCTACTACATTGATTAATATATTGTTCTCTCTATAAAATTGCACATGTTGATGAATAATGTTGTAAAAATAAATAATGATATGATGTTGTGGGTTGAATTTAATATGAGGATGAAGAAATGCAATTATCTAAAGAAAAGAACAATATAGCCCTAAGAAAATTTGTCAAGGGATCATATAAGGAGGTTGGGAAGAGGACTAGAATTTTCAAGGAAATATGACACTAGCATTTCGTCATTCAAAATGCGCAGGAATATGGTATGGGGGGCATGTGATGAGGGTAGCAGAAAAACATTGGAAACACATGGAGTTTATTCAAGAAATGACAAAGATTGTAAAGAATGTGTGAGGGGAAATATAAGCTATTGAAGAGACCATTGGGGACTCACCTACCAAACATAGGTAATCATGGACTTCTTGAACCAAGTATCAAAAGAGGAGATAGTGTGGGTGAACCTCGATTGGTATGAGTGAGTGACTAGAGCCAACAAAGTGATAAGGAAAAATGAACTAGTGATAGTGGCTAAAGAAATAAAAGCATTAGTTGATGAGGTAGAAGGTTTCAAAAGGAAGTGTGACTTACTGTATCAGAAGAAATTTCCAAAATTATTTATTGAGAAGGACAACCTTCTTCCTAAGGAGTTCTTCATGATACTCCTTGCTACAAACAAGGAAGGTCACATAGGCCTTGGATGGGAGAATTGCGTTCTTCTGGAAAAGAAAGTCATGAAGTTATACAATGATCATTATGAAGTCATGTTCTTTCTTAAACATATATTTAGACAATGAGAAAAAATTGTCTATGAATACATCACAAGCTTAGAAGGAACCATCATTGAAGCTTGGCCTTTTGACATTCCCTATGGTAGAGAGTGGAACACCCTGATGGATTTGTATGAATGAGATTCCCAACAAGTATTTTCCACAGAAGCTGAAGTAACCTTGGCATGGCCCAATTCGAGAGCAAGGGACTCCATACACTAGATGATATTTCACCAGTCTACCCTGGCATTGACACTTTCCTCCCTACTAACATCATCACCAATGAATTTTTCATCTCTATAAACCGTTGCCAAAAACGCGAACTCTGACAACATTGAAAACATCAACACCTCTGACGTCATTGTCGTTGACACACCCACTCGAGCATCATGACACATTAGCCCAGAAAATTCCTAAGAGAGAGAAGGAAGGCAACACCTAGTGAAGAGAGAGATAAAGAGATAACAAAACCAAATATGAAGGGGCCCACTCCACAATTAGCAAATATTTCAAGAAACTTCTAGAAGAAGTTAGTTAGAGTAAAACTAGTAATTTTATAATAGATCTTGAGTGGTTTTGCAAATACCACTAGTGATATAAAGTGGGGTCCAAGTTCTTGAGTGGTTATATATAGGCCCCATTTTGAAATGTAAAAGAGGGGAGAAATATTGGTTGTAGGGGAAACTCTGCCAAATTTTTTGTTGAATTGTTGGGAGGCCTTGAAGCAATCTTAGGGAAGAGTTTTGAAGTAACTATTGGGATATATGTATTTTATTATCCAATATGTTTCATACCCACCCTATGTTTTAAACTTTACTACCAATGAAATACTATAGGTTTTAACCCCATACATAAATTACTTGCATACGAATTCTAAAACACAGAAAATAAACAATGCGAGAGCATAACACATAAAACACATATACACAGAGATTTCCCCTAGATCCCAAAAACAAGAATACCAGCTTGATTTTTCATTATTTTCCTTGCAATGTTACAATACATATTTATACATGCTGAAGCATCCAATACCATGGACCAAAAACCATCGCATCCAAAACCATGGACCGAAAACCATCGTGTCCAAACCATGTGAAAAAAACTATGCACAAAACCATAGGTAGGTCCGCCCAACCTAATATAGGAAAGAATATAACACAACCCAACATTCTCCCACTTGTTGTTTTCTTTCCACACGGGGCCATAGGAGAGCTTAGTCATTTATTCGGCCTTGCAATACCCATTGTTTCTCTACACCAAGAGAAATTCTCAAAGCTCACAGATTTTGTCAATGCATATACAGTATTCTTCAAAGTGTCCACCTTTACTAGCAACACCTTTTTGTCTTCTATCATATACCTCACAAAGTGATACTGAACATCAATATGTTTTTCCTTTGAATGATAAGAAGGGTTATTCACCAAGAAAATTGCACTTTGGTTGTCACAATCTATCTTTATAGCTCCCTGTACTAACCCCATACTTGAACACAGTTTCTGCAACCAAACTGCTTCCTTTCTTGCATGAGTGGCTGCCATGTATTCTGCCTCTGTAGTTGATAGTGCCACTACAGATTGTTTCTTACTCATCCAACTGATTGCACCTCCAAATAGGTTAAACACATACCCACTTGTAGATCTTCTCTGATCCAGATCTCCAGCCCAGTCTGCATCAACAAAGCCACGAATATCCAACACTCTGTCCAATCCTGGTCTTCCTTGGTAGCACAAACCACAATCACTAGTGCCACGCAAATACCTAAAAACCCGCTTCACTGCTGTCCAATGCTCCTTTCTTGGTTTTGACATAAACCTGATCAATACTCCCATTGCATGTGCAATGTCTGGTCTAATATAGACCATTTCATACATCAGGCTACCGAATACACTTGTATATGGAACACGGGACATGTCCTATTCCTCCTCTTGTGTCTGGGGACACTATTCAACAGATAACTTTACACTTACAGGAATAGGAACCTTCACCGGTTTACTATCCTGCATATTAAACCTCTGCAGTATTGTCTCGACATACTTCCTCTGGTTTAACCAAAGCTTCCTCTTTACCCGATCTCTTTTAATTTCCATGCCCAAAATATAGTTTGCAGCACCAAGATCTTTCATGTTGAATTTGGAGGACAATTGGGTCTTCAAATGCTGGATAATTTCTTTGTCATTTCCAACCAGCAACTATCATCCACATACAAGACCAGATAAATAACACAGTCACCAATTAATTTAAAATACATTGTTAGGTCCCTATAATACTAGTGTAACCCCTTATTGTTATTAGTAGAACCCCCTTATTATATTGTTGTGCCCATGTAGTCCCCATATTGTTATTATTGTGCCCATAGAAGGCCACTATTGTTATTATTGTGCCCTTACATTATTATTGTTATGTCGGCTCTGATTATATTATGACCCCTTAGACTCCTATATATAGAAAGGAGGTATTGTCATTTGTATCATCCAAGAATTGTTCATTTGTGTAATGTAAAGGAGGTTTCCCCCTCGAAGAGGCGTTGATCTATCTTTTCTATCTTTTTGTGAGCTGGTTTCATAACATTTGGTATGAGAGCTTTGGATTCTAGGGTTTCATTGCTCCAAATAGGTCATCATGGTATGTTTTCTATCATTTTTTTTCTGCGAAGTTTCAGAAGCTAAAAAAAACCCATTTGATAAGAAATCTTGCTGAAACGAGCGTTTGAATTTTAGATCCTGTCTCCCTACATTTTCAAAGATATGATATGACGAAGTTAGGGTTTTTGCAAGCTCCAAAATTTCATCTAAAATAGGTCATCATGGCATGTCCGCTATAACCTTTTCGCTACGAGGTTTCAAAAGCTAAAGAAAAAACCCATTTGAGAAGAAATCGTTCTAAATCTCGGGTCGAACTTTAGATCTTGTCTCGCTATATTTTCGGATATATGATCTGAGGAAGTTAGGGTTTTTGCAGACTCCCGAATTACATCTTAAATAGGTGACCTTGGGAAAATCATCATAACTTTCTCTATAAGCAACAAATTGAAATTTCGTAAGAAGTTATAGAAAGAGGATGGATTGTAGTTTTCTGTGCATAGTTTTCAGATTCGAAGGTCGAAACAATGACACGTGGCACATCGTACAAGTTCGCTCTATTGAAGCAATATATAATCAGGTCATCTTAGGAGATTGGGAATAACTCTTTATTGGAGAATCAAATTATGATTAGACTTGCGGGGTTACAAAGAGGACTCAGAGGGCTACAGCAGGAGACAATTTCAGAAATTTGAGATCTGAAAGTATAGATTTACAGTCGTTTCAAGATCGAGCTCCTGAAATAAAGAAAAGGCAATATGAGGAAGTTTGATGGAAAGGATCCAGTAAATTGGATACTACAGATGGAGAAATATTTTGATCTACATGGTGTACCACTTCTACAAAAGGTATGTATTGCATCTTCATATTTAGAACCAGATCAATTTTTATGGTATAAAGGGCTTTGTTCTCGTAAACAACTTGTTACGTGGTCAATTTTCATGGAGGAAATGATAGCACATTATGAGGATACAAAGAGAAACACCTTCTTTAGAGCAACACCACAACAATTGGAAGAAAAAAGAGAAAAAGGGCTTTGTTACAAAGTGGAAAACAAAATTATGGCAACAAGGAAGTCTACCCCTCACAACTATAGAGATGGAAGTGTTGTTTCTCCTAGCCTTCCACAACCTACTAGGGTTACACCACAACAATTGGAAGAAAAAAGAGAAAAAGGGCTTTGTTACAATTGTGATAACAAATACATTAAAGGTCATAAGTGTGCTAAGAAGAAATTATTTTACATTGATTTTGGAGAGGAGGAAGAAAAGGATCAAGAAATGTCAAAAGAAGAGTATATAGACCAGGAACCAACCCCAGAGAAAGAAGAAATGAATCCGGCCATATCTTGTAAAGCATTGGAAAGAATTACCACTCCTAAAACTCTCAAGATAGAAGGACATATCAAGAATAAAAAGGTTCAAGAAGTGAAAGATCACATCAAGAAAGAAGAAATTAATCCGACCATATATTGTAATGCGTTGAACGGAATTACCACTCCTCAAACTATCAATATAGAAGGACATATGAAGAAGAAAAATGTTCAAGAATTGAAAGATCACATCGAGTCTCAAGAAATCAATCCGACCATATCTTGTAATGCATTGGAAGAAATTACCACTCCACAAACTATCAAGATAGAAGGACATATCAAGAAGAAAAAGGTAAGAGTGTTGATTGATTGATTGTAAGATAGCCAAGGAATTGAATTGGTTCCTATATCCAGCATCAGAGTGTCACGTGATGGTTACAAGTGGAGTAACCATAAATTGCGCTGGAAAGTGCCATAATATCAAGCTATCCATGGGAGAGTATGTATTGAATAGCCCAATGCTTTCCATTCCAATGGGTGGTGCTAATGTTTTACTAGGAGTCCAATGGCTATAATCTTTGGGTACGATAGATTTTAATTTTCAAGAACTTTTTTTGAAATTGTTTTGGGAAGGAAAGGAAGTTGAATTGAGGGGTATCAAAGGAAAACCTGGAAAGATAATCAACTCTAATAGCATGACAAAGCTTCTAAATAGAGAACAAGGGGGTGTAATCGCACAATTATGTTCACTAGAGGATCCCACATCGAAATCATGTATTTATCCAGATCTTCAAAACGTTTTGGACAATCATTCCAAGGTATTTGAGACTCCCAAAGGCCTCCCACCTATTCGTGATCATGATCATGCTATTCTTTTGATTCCACGAAGTTTTCCTCCAAACATCAGGCCTTACATATATCCATATGCCCAAAGGAGTGGGAACTCATTCAAAAGTTGCAGAAGATCCCAGTTCAAACAGTATTGCGAGAACTTGATAAGGAAGGAAAATTCATATTGGAACCTAAAGCAGTCACAAAACCAAGAAATCAGAAGCTACGAAATAGATCAATTTCAGAGTATCTCATCAAGTGGAAGAACTTACTCGCTGAAGATTCCACGTGGGAGGACAAGAATTTATACAGAAGCATCAAAAACTACTCAAGTGTTGAGGACAACACTTTTTGAAGGAGAGGGGCATGTTAGGTCCCTACACTACTAGTGTAAACCCTTATTATTATTAGTAAAACACCCTTAACATATTGTTGTGCCCATGTGGTCCCCATATTGTTATTATTGTGCCCCATAGAAGCCCACTATTGTTATTATTTTGCCCTTATATTATTATTGTTATGTCAGCTCTAATTATATTATGACCCCTTAGACTCTTATATATAGAAAGGAGGTATTGTCATTTGTATCATCCAAGAATTTTTCATTTGTGTAATGTAAAGGAGGTTACCCCCTTGAAGAGGCTAAAATCTAAGGCATTGATCTATCTTTTCTAAACTTTTTGTGAGCCGGTTTCATAACATACACATAGTGATCTGCTTTGCTTTTGGTGAAGCCAAGTCCCCGTATAAATGTATCAAATTTCTGATACCACATCCTTGGTGCATGTTTTAACCCATACAGAGACTTCTTTAACTTGCATACCAATTCTTTCTTACCCTTCACCACAAAAACTTCAGGTTGCTTCATGTAGATCTCCTCTTCCAGATCCCCATGAAGAAATGTTGTCTTCACATCCATTTGTTCTACCTAAAAATCAAAAGCAGCAACAATAGATAAAAGTAATATAATAGAAGCTACCTTGGCAACAGGAGAAAAATATCACCAAAATCAATTCCCGACACCTGGGAATAACCTTTTTCTACCAACAGAGCTTTGTATTTCTCCACCTTTCCTTTTGCATTTGTCTTCTTCTTGAACACCCATTTGCTGCCAATGGGTTTCCTTCGAGTCGGCAACAACCCCAGATCCCAAGCCTCATTTTTGTGTAAAGATGTCATTTCATCAACCATGGTCTCTTTCCAGAATTTTCCATCCTCTGAATCTACTGCTTCCTTCACAGTTTTGGGATCATCATCAGTAATAGATAAAGAAAAAATTGAATAGAAATTAGATGGACTATACCTTTCTGGCTGCCTTCTTTCTCGAACTGATCTTCTCACACCCAGAGTTTGTGGTTCTTCATCTTCTGATTCCTCCTCTACTGTAGAGTCTGATTCTTCCTCTTTTAGCTCAAACTCTATCTTCTTAGGTTCCTTTGATGGGACTTCATGTTTAATAACATCTTTCACCTCTCTGAACACCACATCTCAGCTATACACAACCTTCCTTATTACTGGGTTCCAAAGCTTATAACCCTTTAAACCATCCTTATACCCAATAAAGATGCACTTTTTAGGTTTGTTATCCAACTTGGTTCTTTTCTCCTTTGGAACATCTACATATGCATCACATCCAAATACCCTTAGATGTGAAAGAAAGGGTTTCTTACCAGTCCATATCTCTTGTGGAGTCTTATCCTCCAACGCCGATGAAGGTGATCTATTAACTAGGTAACATGCTGTCTCCACTACCTCTGCCCAGAATTCTTATCCTAACCTAGCACCATTGAGCATGCTTCTTGCCCTTTCCATCAACGTCTTGTTCATTCTTTCTGCAACTCCATTTTATTCAGGTGTATATGGAGTAGTCTTCTACCGTGCTATACCACACTTCTTACAGAATTCTTCAAATTCCTTACTGCAAAACTCTCCACCATTATATGTCCTCAGCACCTTTATCTTCTTCTCTGTCTGGTTTTCCACTAGAGCCTTAAATTCTTTAAACCTATCAAAGATTTCAGATTTCTTCTTAGGGAAAAATATCCATGTATTCCTTGAGAAGTCATCTATAAATGATACATAGTACACAAACTTACCCAGTGATGGAACCTTCACAGGTCCAAACACATCACTGTGCACAAGCTCTAATATATGTTTCACCCTCTTACCACCAAAGGGGAAACTTACCGGATTCTGCTTCACATATATACATTTTTCACAGAAATCAAAATCCAGAGAGCTATTACTCATACCTTCTACCATACCTTTACCATGAAGTATTCGAATGCCCTTCTCTCCAATATGTCCAAGCCTTTGATGCCATAGCATGGTATTCTCTGCAGAGACCACTAGATTTTCTGCTCCACTTTCAGGAACCACAAAATTGTTTCACCCATCAACAACAGTGCTACCTTGTAGCTTGTACAGATTTTCAATCTGAACTCCTCGCATCAATACTAGTGCTCCCCAAACCATCTTGTAGTTATCCTTCTCGAGAACTATTTTTACACCTACATCATCCAGCTTGCTTATAGAAATCATATTTCTGGCCAATGTAGGAATATGCAGAACACCCGGAAGTGTTCTAACCCTTCCACCTTGCAACTTCGAAGGTCCTTCTCTCCAATATGTCCAAGACTTTGATGCCATAGCATGGTATTCTACCCAAAGACCACTAGATTTTCTGCTCCACTTTCAGGAACCACAAAATTGTTGCACCCATCAACAACAGTGCTACCTTGTAGCTTGTACAGATTTTCAATCTGAACTCCTCGCATCAATACCAGTGCTCCCCAAACCATCTTGTAGTTATCCTTCTCGAGCACTATTTTTACACCTACATTATCCAACTTGCTTATAGAAATCATATTTCTGGCCAATGTAGGAATATGCAGAACACCCGAAAGTGTTCTAACCCTTCCACCTTGCAACTTAAACTTAGTTTTCCATGACCAAAAATTCTAGCCTTCCTGTCATCTCCCAATAAGACATCACCACCATCATATTTCTCATACTCGCAGAACCACTCCCTATGGGGATTGAAGTGAAAGAATGCACCTGAGTCAATCAACCATGCCTCATGATCTACATGTGTACTTGAAGAAGCCAAGTACACATCCCCACCTTCATCTGAGGTGGTTTTTGCCTCTGCAGAAGGAGCATCATCAGATCCCTTTCCTTTGTCAGGAGCTTTAGATTTACAATCACTTTTGTAGTGCCCTTCCCTTTCAGATTTCTAGCACACCACCTTTACATGTTTTCCTGGAGATTTAGATCTCTCTCTAGATTTAGATCTCCCACTCGATGACTTATTTTTATTTATTTATTTATTTTTTATTTTTCTGTTCTGGGACCGTCCTCGTACATAAAATGCATCACCATTCTAGCTCTCCATATTTTTCCATCTCATCTCCTCCGTCAACAAGGATTTAGACTATTTCATCAAATTGCAAGGAAGTTGCATTGCTACTTATTGCAATAACCAGACTATCCCATGAATCTGGTGGAGAACACAACAAACTGATGCACTTATCTTCATATGAAATTTTAATATCAACATATAATAACTGACTTACCATAATATTAAATGCATTTAGATGCTCTGTCACCAAGTCTCCATCTTTCATCCTCAGGTTATACAACTTTTTCTGTAGGAACAGTTTATTCACCAGAGACTTAGATTGGTACAAAGTCCCTAACTTGTCCCACAAAGCCTTAGCTTCCCCTAATACAGTCAATAATACTAAATCTGAGACACACAATTTTATTGTGCTCTTTACCTTCCGATCCAACTTCTTCCATTCTTCATCAGACACTCCCATTGGTTTAGTACTTGGATCTACTTCGATCCACTAATCTTTATCCACCAACAGATCCTCCATCTTGAGTTTCCACAACTCAAAACTCTGACAATTGAATTTCTCAGTCTCTATCTTTCCACTACTCACCATCTTCTTTCACCACTAGAATCGATCCCATAAATATCCCACTGAACAGGGTCGACCACAAGCCCGAGTGAAACCCCTCAGCAACAAAGGCATCCTCTTGAAGCCAAAACAACTCTGATACCAAATGTAGGTTTTAACTGCGTACAGAAATTACCTGCATATGAATTCTAAAACACAGAAAATAAACAATGTGAGATCATAACACATAAAACACATATGCATAGATATTTTCCCCTGAAACACAAAAGTGGGACTACTAGCTTGATTTTTCATTATTTTCCTTTCAATGTTACAATACATATTTATACATGCCAAAGCATCCAATACCATGGACCGAAAACCATCGCATCCAAAACCATGGACCGAAAACCATCGCATCCAAAACCATGTGCGAAAACCATGCACAAAACCATAGGTAGGTCCACCCAACCTAATATAGGGTCCAAAAAAAATTTCCCTGGGCCGTTGCCCCGGACCCCGTAGAGGGGGGCTACCTACTCCCCTCAAACCCCCCGGATAGGGGGGGCTGCTGCCCCCCCTGTGACCGCCCCACTGTGCAATTGGCGTAACGAAGGGGGGGCTCTGCCCCCCCCTCTAACCCCTCGGTTAACTACGTGGGCTAGTCGTGGAAAGAATATAACACAACCCAACAAATACAAGTTTATGCAATTTCCATGGAACTTTGAGTTGTAAACTTGATTTGTTGTGTAAATTGTGTAGAATTGTATGAGAAATATTAACTAGAATGAATTTTGGCATCATTATGATGGTTTGTTTCAAGTTTTCAAGATGTATCAAGTTAGATTGAAGAGTATCTTTACTTTATTGATATTTCTTACAAGGGTTTTGCAAGAAAATGGTAAATTTCAAAATTTTGCTTTTTCTAATGGTTAATTCATAATTTATTAGTTTCCCACAAAGTCTTAGTTGATTTAAAGGAATTCTTAATCACTCATTTAAATTGGGTAAGGATTGATTCTCCATATTTCATCCATATTTTACATTTTCAACCTTTTATGTCAAACCGAAGGGTTATGAATGCTCGTACTTAAGATCAACAGAAATGCAATTCAGTGATCCAGACTTATGCAGGAATGCAAAAAAATATAGATATACACATAAAAATAGAGATGCAACAGAAATAAAAATTCATTTCGTTAATATCAAAGAACTAAAATATTCTTACATACAGTTATGGAAATAAACTAGCTCGGGCGATGGTAGCTTAACTTTGAGAAGAGATGTGGTGGCTACATGCCTCTAAACTATGTTAAAATGAGGCTCAAGGGCCTTTTCATTATTGAAAAACAAGAGGAAACTCTAAACAACCAAAAACCTAACCCCAAGAGATGGAATGCCAAGAGTTTGTGGGACCCGATGGGGTTAGTTGGGCAACCAACTTCCTGGGGTCATAACTTAGTCATATTATCTCTGTTTCGAACATACAATACGCCATTGGAAATATCTCTATGAGGACTACAATATTTTCTTTATGCCACTATCAATGGTTATTGGCCTAATATGGGCCTAAAAAAAATCGTTTTGTGGGTCAATTCTCTTCCGAAAATTCCGGACCTGAAAAACTGCTAAAAATAGTAAATGCTGCTATAAAAGAGGAAATTGATGAAACCAACTAGAAATAGGTTGGTCGCCGCCAATATCCACCTGGATCAATCCTCCCCCCTTAGAAAGTAATGGTCCCCATTACATGTAGAACCTCCATGAGGTGAGGAAATTTCTGTTGAACGTAGTCCCTGGTGAACCACTTGCCCTAGTGAAGGAGTTGGCCCGCTTTGGCAATTCAATATAGATGGATCCTCTATTGGAGAATGTTCTTGATTTGCATGTCCATGATCTGATCAATTGTGGCCTATTCCATGTAGTATGGGTTTAGCTCTATTGGTGTGATTTGTTCTACAATGTTGAATGTGTCCAACAATGGTGGAAAGTATGACCGAAGGCAGTCCACAATGATTACTAGGTGCATGCCAAGGAATGGTGGAATGTTGAGCTCGAAGGAATTGTCCCCTACAACCTTGGTGATGGTGTATGGCCCATATTGAAGTGGGTGAAGCTTGCGGTTGGTCCCAGCGAGACATTCCTTCTGTAGATGTAACCAAACTTTTCCACCAACCTAGAACTTTTGTGGCACCTGATTCTGATAGTGTCGATGTTTATACTTATCATTAGCTTTGTTCAATATCTCATGGACCTACTAGAAAATGTCTTAAATGTGCTCAATGAAGTTGTTATCCCTGTTATCTTTGGACTGGACATCAGCTAAATTTTCTTGAGTAGATGCAAATGGTATGGCCACATCAATGGGACATAGTGGCTGGAATCCCAATCCCACCTAAAAGGAGTTGTGGCTAGTTGAGCTATGGAGAGCTTTGTTGTAGCTGTGATAGACATAGGGTAGATTTCATCCCATGTGCATGGATGCTTTGATTTGTACATGTGCAGAATGTGTACGATCATCCTGTTGACATCCTTTTTTTTCCATCAGTTTGGAGGTGGAAATCCATGGACTTAGTGAGCTTGGTATCCAACATCGACTAGAGAATTGACCAAAATGTAGGAACCCATTGTCCTGCTAAGATAATGGACTGTGGGATCTCGAAGTGTACCCACAGTCATTCAAAGAAGAGCTTAGCAGTGGCTTCTACTACGATACTCTTTTTACAAGCTGCGAGAATGGCCATCTGAGAGAATCTGTTGATGACCACGAAAACCCAATCATTGCCATGCTTAGTAGAAGGAAGGCTTGGCATGTAATCCATGGAGATGGATTCCCAAGGTTGACTAGGAGTAGGAAGAGGAGTCTATAGGCCTTTCTTCTTGATGGTTGGTTTGGAAATGGTGTAGGAAGTGCAGGATATGATGTACTTCCCAACATCTTGTTGAAGGTTTGGCCAATAAAAATATTTCTGCAACATTGCCACTATTTTCTATACCTCGAAATGTCTAGTTACCTAATTGTAGTGTGCCTTCAACATCATCTTGGCACGCTTGTTTGAAGAAACATATAGGTGTCCCAAGTGGCATAACAATGCATCTTTTAGGTGAAAATTGTAGAAATTTCTCTATGGATCAGCTAACTCTGATACCATGTAGAAATTCTCATTGTAGATTAAACTGATTATGCAATGTACTAAAGAAAAATACTTAATCTACTTCTACAATCAAACTTGCAGAAGCTTCATCGATTTTGAGCAAGATCAACTAGAACACATATAACAGAGAAGAAGAATCAATCACACATGAAACACATAAGAATACTCTGGGGAAAGCCTCAGCGAAAAACCCCGCTATCTGTATTATCATACAAGTGGAAATATTTCAGGATTACACAAAGCTTTAGCTCACAAGCTATCCAGCTCTCAGTACAATCCCTCACTGCTGCTCATAGACAGAATAGACAACACATATGCCTTCCTTCAGTCCTCCAAGCCTCCTATTTCCTTGCGCAGTTTCCCCTGGGTCCTTTAGCTGCAACCTGTGTGATTCTCACCTCACACACAACACTGACCTCTGAAATAACTACGCAATCCTGAAGGAGTTAATTCCTTCTGCATGGATGAGTTTCCTTTATAGGAAAATTCTTCCAACTAATAGTACA
Organism: Pinus tabuliformis; assembly: GCA_031772625.1. Lineage (NCBI taxonomy): Eukaryota > Viridiplantae > Streptophyta > Pinopsida > Pinales > Pinaceae > Pinus > Pinus tabuliformis. The sequence continues at coordinate 498,781,324 of CM062811.1, read as the reverse complement.
ATGTCCCTGTCTTTAATATCAACTAGGTCTCTATCTCAGCTGACATGCATGAGTTATTTATGAGAGAATATTTAGTTATCTAGAGAACACTAGTTGCATGCATGCATGCATTAACTGACTGAAATCACAATTAGTTCCTCCAACTATTTGGAACTAATTTAACTGGACTTAACTCAATTAATTGAGCTAACTAATTACAACTCAAATACAACTCATCCTTATCTCTTTAATTAAGGGATAACTTCCTCAATCAAAGCGATAACTATTGCATGTCTTCACAAAGACTTCATGTTTGAATTTCTCCAACTAATTAACTCAAGATCAATTAATTAATTATTTTTCAAATAGCTAGTGAGACTAAATTCAAATTTTAATTCTCAATTTTGATTCAAGGGCAAATCAAAATTGGAATATATCCCAAAATAATATTTATATTAATGCTATTTTTAGCATTTCTATTTTTTGCGATTTCCAACAGAGTTGGAGTATATCCTGAAATGCTATTTATAGCAATGCTATTTATAACATTTCTATTTTTAGCATTTCTTGTCGCTATTTTCAACTCTCCCTCTCAACAAGAAAGGCATTCAACTTGAACCTGATCCTGAACTTTTAGAATGTTCTGCATGCAACACTTCCCTCAAGTAGATTTGCTTCATCCTCCTTGGATGAAGAACCATCTCTAGTGCTCCTCCCGATCTCCTCTTGCATCAGATCCGACCACAGTCATTCCCAATCTAGTAGTTTCTCTCTTCCATTCACTGAGTCTTGGTAGCTATGCCATCTCTTAGGAAGACCGAGGAGAGTAAGACTCACCATATTATCATCAGCTGTCATGATTCCTACACTTCCAAGCTCATCTCAATAGGTGGTGAGCTTATTAAGATATGTAGATATCGTGTCGCCCTTTTCACACTTGATTTTCCGAAGCTTGTCCGCCAGATTCCTCTGGTCGCCATTGTTCTGATATAGATGCTTCAATGTTTTCCACATTGAAAACGGAGTCTCCTTCCCATGGAGACTCAAGACAATATGGTCTCGAACTCCCTCCAAAAGAATCCTCCTCGCTCTCGCCACACATTTCTTCCATTCCGCTAATTCTTGGGCATTAGCTGCTGCTGGCTTGGGGACTTCTTGATCAATTAAGTCCTTCAAACCGTTGTCCTATAATATCACTTCCATGCTCCTTCCAGGCTATGTAATTCAAGCTGCCATCCAGGTCATACTCGAGTCTCAAGCCATTGAACGCCATTGGTGAACTTTGAGATGTGATAAGAAATCGAGTTTGTACCTACAATCAATAACTTCAAAACTTCGAACTTCTCCCCTCTTTGTATACTGTTCTTTGCTTTGATCACCTTAGTTTCGATACCATGTGGAAATTTCTCTATGGATCAGCTAGATCTGATACCATGTAGAAATTCTCACTATAGATTAAACTGATTATGCAATGTACTAAAGCAAAATACTTAGTCTACTTCTACAATCAAACTTGCAGAAGCTTAATAGATTTTGAGCAAGATCGACCAGAACACATATAACAGAGAAGAAGAATCAATCACACATGAAACACAAAAGAATACTCTAGGGAAAGCCTTAGCTAAAAATCCCATTATCTATACTATCATACAAGTGGGAATATCTCAGGATTACACAAAGCTTTAGCTCACAAGCTATCCATCTCTCAGTACAATCCCTCACTGCTACTCATAGACATAACAGATAACACATATGCCTTCCTTCAGTCCTCCAAGCCTCCTATTTCCTTGCTCAGTTTCTCTTGGGTCCTCTATCTGCAACCTGTGTGATTCTCACCTCACACACAACACTGACCTCTGAAATAACTGCACAATCCTGAAGGAGTTATCCAAATGATAATACAATGTCCCTGTCTTTAATCTCAACTGGGTCTCTATCTGAACTAACATGCATGAGTTATTTATGAGAGAATATTCAGTTATCTAGAGAACACTAGTTGCATGCATGCATGCATTAACTGACTGAACTCACAATTAGTTCCTCCAACTATTTGGAACTAATTTAGTTGGACTTAACTCAGTTAACTGAGCTAACTAATTACAACTCAAATACAACTCATCCTTATCTCCTTAATTAAGGGATAACTTCCTCAATCAAAGGGATAACTGTTGCATGTCTTCACAAAGACTTCATGTTTGAATTTCTCCAACTAATTAACTCAAGATGAATTAATTAATTATTTTTCAAACAGCTAGTGAGACTAAATTCGAATTTTAATTCTCAATTTTGATTCAAGGACAAATCAAAATTGGAATATATCCTGAAATGCTATTTATAGCAATGTTATTTTTAGCATTTCTATTTTTTTCTATTTCCAACAGAGTTGGAGTATATCCTGAAATGCTATTTATAGCATTTCTTGTTGCTATTTTCAACAAAATTTGGAACTTTCTTTCCTTTCAGGAGTGTCTGGTATGCGTTTCCAAATTCTAGATCACTCTTGTAAAGATACAATCGTCCTGTAGTCTCATGCCCAAAAGAGTTGAGCATAGTTGTCAGTGCCATGACCGGAAGTCGACTGAGGTAGTCTGCAAGAATGTTGGTGTTGCCCTTCTTGTACTTAATGTTCAAATGGAACTGTTGCTAGTATATGGATCATTTTTTATGGTGATCGTTCTGCAAATTCCCTTATGTATGTATGAGCTACAAGGGTTGGTGGTCTGTGTGGATGACCATTTCCTTCCCAATAATGTAATGCTTTCACTGTCAGTAGGCTTGCACAATGGAATACATATCTTTGACATAGGTGGGATACTTTCGAACTGTGTCTAAAAGTGTCTCATTGTGATATGCCATTGAATGCCCCTTCTAAGTAAGAATTGCACCAATGACATAGTCGGAGGCATCTATCTCAATCTCAAATGATTGTTGTAGGTCCAGTAATGTGAGCACTAGTGCAGAGGAGAGGTGATGTTTCAACTCAGAAAACATCTTTTGTTGGGATTCAGACAAAAAGAACTTTTCTTTCGCTCCTCCCTTGGTGACTTGAATGAAAGGCCATGTGATATGAGAGAACCCCAACATCAACATATGGTAGAAGTTGGCAAGACCCATAAAGCTGCAAATCTCTATTAGAGTGGTTGGGGCTATCCAATCCCGAATGAATTTCATCTTGGTCGGGTCCACATGTACACCCCATTCATCAATGATGTACCCCAAGTATTGAATTTGGGTCATACCAAAAGTGCATTTCTACAAATTGGCACACAACTTGTGTTGCTGCAAGGTTTGGAGGACCTGTCGAATATGGTGGAGGTGCTCTTCCCAACTCTGGATGAAGATCAGAATGTCATCCAAATACACCACCACGAATGAGTTGGTGAAGGGTCACAAGATGTCGTCCATCAACCTCATGAAGGTTGTGGGGGCATTCATCAACCCAAAAGGCATGACCAACCATTTGAAAAGGCCCTCCTTAGATTTCAAGGCATTATTCCACACATCGAAGGGTTCGATTGGTACCTGGTGATAACCAAGCTTCAAGTCAATATTGCTGAAATATTTGGCCCCATTGATCTGATCCAAAAGTTCATCAATTTGTGGGATTGGATACCTATTTCGTATAGTGATCTTGTTAGCGCCTGATAGTTAATACAGAGTCTCTAGGTCCTGTCCTTCTTCTGTAACAACATGATCGAGCTCCCACATGGTGATGAACTTGGCATATTGTGACCTTTTTTCAACATCTCTTGAATTTGCATCTTGATTTCATTGTTCTCTATAATATAGCGTCGATAGATAGGCCCATTGGGTAGTGGTGTGCCCGAGGTCATATCGATGGAGTGCTTGACCTGACAGTGTAGATTGTTAAAAATAGAAAAACAAATTCCAATTTAATTTTCCCTTGAATTAAATTGTGAATTAAAATCAAATTCTATTCTCATAGCAACTTGTATATAGTTAATTAAGTTTAATTGAATTAATTGACTTAGGAATTTCGAGTTGGAAGTTTATTTGGAGTCATGTAAGTGTGATCCCTAAATTTTAGGGGTCCAAGTTGAGTTCTTTGTATTTTGAATTAGATAACTCAGTTCAACTGAGTTATAGTCAGTTAAAATAGTTCTAATTGTTGGAGGAACTAGAAGAGGTTTAGTAGTGAGTCAGTGCACGAGTGCATCCTTAGTGCCATACCAGTTAACTAAAGTTTCACTCAAAAATAATTCATGCATATCAGTTCAGAGGAAGACCCAGTTGAGACTAAAGTGTAGGGACAATGTACTATCAGATGTATGATTTTTCAAGCTATACAGATCATGCATGCAATTAGTTAAGGAACTAAGTTTGGATTGCACAATTTTGGAAGAAGGATTTCCCAATTAAATATGGGCTTATCCTCTTAAGAATTGCGCAAAGAAATATGGGCTTGGCAGGCAGGAGAATTGGTTAAGTGTTGGTTAGAGCGGGCTTGTGAGTTAGAGAGCTGAATATACTTGTGCATGGACTGTTCTTGTGAGAACAAGCATTGTATTTTCTTCTTAGGTTTTTTATTAATGTAATATAGATAGTCAGGGTTTTGATTAGTTTATTTCCCTAGAGAAATATTGTGTTATGTGCGATTGGTATACTTCCTCTTGCTGATTACTATTTTCATCGATCATTATTAGTTTCTGCTATTGAAAGTAGAGTAGATTATTGTCTTATGTTTTATAAAATTATATGAGTTGTTGAATCTAAAGAAAAATCTACATGGTATCGAAGCTAAAGATAGTATAGAAGAGGAGATTTTGAGTTTGGTTGTGCAGGTGAAATTTGAATTTGTACTTCATACTTCAGAGTCAAAAAATGGCTTTCTACGGTTTGAGACTTGAGTATGCCTTGGAAGGCAGCTCAAATTACATAGCCTGGAAGGATATTATGGAAGATGTGCTGGAAGAAAATGGTCTCAAGGAATTCATTGATCAAGACATTCCTAAGCCTCTAGCATCGGTTGCTAATGATTTGGCCAAATGGAGAAAGTGTGTGGAAAAGGCGAGGCATATTATTCTTGAGGGAGTTCAAGACCACATTGTCTCGAGTCTCCATGGCAAGGAAATTCCATATGCTATGTGGAAGGCATTGACAGACCTGTTTCAGAATAACAGTGACCATAGGAAGTTGGCACTGAAGGAAAAACTCAGAAAGATCAAGATGGAGAAGGGCGACTCAATTCCGAAATACTTGACCAAGTTCACTCATTGTCGAGATGAGCTTGGAAGTGTTGGGATTACTGTTGTCGAGGATGATATGGTGAGCCTAGCTCTTCTAGGACTCCCCAAGAGTTGGCATAGTTATCAGGACTCTGTCAATGGGAGGGAGAAGCTGCCAGATTGGGAATGACTATGGTTAGATTTGGTATAGGAAGAGATTCAGAGGAGCACCAGGGACGAATCCTCATCAAAGATTGATGATGAGGAAAATTGTGCCTTAGTGGGTAAGGTAAAGAAATGGAAGGGGAAGATGTCCCATTCCAAATAGGATTTTTGTCATGGAGGTAAGAAGAAGGACATGTTAAAAGCCAAGTTCTTTCATTGTCACGAGTTGGGACATTTTGCTACAAATTGTCCACTCAAGAAGTCCAAGAAGAAGTCCTTAAGAGGAGCAGTAGGTGAGCCTCTTGCCTCACAATTCGAATTGGACTTTACCCTCATTGCATGCATGGTGTCATTGATGATGGGTAGTGTATGGTACCTAGATAGTGGAGGTTGTTTCTATATGACTAGTAACAAGGAGCTCTTTAGTGACTTGGAGGAGAAGGACTTCCATATGCATATCGAGATGGGTGATGACGGGAGGTATAGTGCTATTGGGTTGGGTACAGTTACCTTTTAGAGGGAGTTGGGTGCTCCCCTCACTTTGTGAGATGTTATGTATGTTCTTGGTTTGAAGAAGAACTTGGCACCTATGCCCACATTGGAGGAGAGAGGCTATGATGTGATATTTAGTAAGGGAAAGGCGTCCTTCGTCACATAGCCATGGGACACGTAAAGAGGATAGGGATTCAGGTGAAGAATCTCTACAAGTCAGAGGTAGAAGATTGTGCTGCCTTGAGCACAAAAGAAAATAAGGTGTAGAGCCACAACATTAGTGAGTTGTGGCATAGGTGGTTGGGTCACTTGCATCATGACACTTTGAAAATCATGTAGCAAATGTCTACCGATCTTCCCAAAGGTACACTAGAGCAAGTTGACACATGCAAAGGTTGTACTTTGGGAAAATTCATCAAAGCTTCCTTTCATGACAAAGATAGTCAAGCACAAGTGATCCTTGATCGAGTCCATTCAGATGTGTGTGGAACGTTCTTGACAACATCCACGACCAAAAACAGGTATTATGTTATATTTGTTGATGATTTTTCTTGTAAATGCTGGATATTTTTCATGCAAAAGAAAGATAAAACTTTTGCAATGTTTTTTGAATTTAAAGCATTGGTCGAGAAAGATACTGGCAGAAAGATTAAATCTCTCAAGAGTGATAATGGTGGGGATTATGTGTCAAATGGGTTTAAAAACTTCTGTGTGGCAGAAGGGATTAAACGGGATTTTATAGCACCCCGTAACCCATAGCAGAATGGGGTGGTTGAAAGGAAGAATAGAAGCATTGTAGGGGAAACACGAGCGATGTTGCATGATCAGGGCCTACCACTACACTTTTGGGCCGAGGCATGCAACACAATTGTTTATTTGTAGAACAGAATCCCTCATTGGATTCTTGGGATGAGTACACTAGAGGAGGCTTTCTCAGGGAAGAGACCAGATGTGGGTCACTTCAGGATTTTTGGCTCATCAGTATATTTCCATGTGACCAAAGATGCATGGAAGAATCTTGAGCCAACAACAGAGTTGGGGATATTTGTGGGGTACAATGATACACCTCAAAACTATCGAGTGTATCTCCTGGCCAGCAACCTGACAATGGTTCATAGGGATGTCAATTTCGATGAAGAGAAGGTTATGCGATGTTCCCTTGAGAGGGAACTTCAGCTACATGTGGCTGAGGATATTTTGGTTCCTAAGGAGGAACCTTAAATTGATGTGGAGCAACCACATGCAGAGGATACAGGAGTGGAGACATCCACTCAGGTAGAGTTATGGTAGAAAACGCACCAGAGAGGTTGAAAAGTTATTGCAGGATGCAAGAGAGAATGTGGGAGCACCCACATCACACTGCAGGAAGAGGAGGTCACCTAATAGGTACACTGGATACATGGCTCTTATAAGCGGATGTTTTGAGACAAAGCCATCTTCCTTTGGGGAGGCAGTGCAACAACTGATTTGAGTTGATGCCATGGTTGAGAAGTATGACTTCGTTGTTTGTAATAATATTTGGGATATGGTCCCAAGGTTGGAAGACAAGTCAGTGGTGAGTTCATGATGGATTTATAAGGTAACGCAAGTAGTGGTTGGTAGTGTGGAGAAACATAAGGCGAGGTGCATGGCCTGAGGCTTTTCTCGGGTAGAGGGTATTGACTATGATTATACCTTTGCTTCCGTTGCAAGGTACTCATCAATCAGATTTATTTTGGCACAATTAGCACAGATGGGTTGGAAGATACATTAGATGGATGTAAAGAAAAAATTCCTTCATGGAAAAATTGAGGAAGAGGTGTATATTGAGAAACCTGAAGGTTTTGAGACCTTTGAATGAGAGACGCATGTGTTCTAACTCAAGCGAGCATTGTATGGGTTGAAGAAAGCACCCCATGCTTGGTACACCAGGATTGATAGCTACTTCACTAGGTTGGGCTTCACCGAAAGTGAAGCAGATGCAAACCTATACCATATTGTGGTGGAAGGAAAATGGTTGATTATTGTTTTATATGTTGACGATTTGATTCTAGGAGGTGATTATAAGCTGATCAAGTCTTGCAAGGAGGATCTTCCAAGAGACTTATGAAGGACTTGGGGCCCATGCGCTACTTTCTGGGCATGGAAGTATGGCAAGGTGATGGGGAACGTTTTGTCTCTCAAGGAAAGTATGCCAATGAGATACTAAAAATGTTCCACATGGAGAGTAGTAAATCCATGGAGATTCCTTTAGGAGGTATCTAGAAGAAGGAGGATGCGACTTCGGGTGAAGTAGTGGAAGTTATTGTTTACAGGAAGCTTGTGGGTTCACTCATGTATTTGGTGAACACATGACCAAACATGTGCTACATAGTTAACCATCTTAGTCAAGTGATGGTGAGGCCTGCCAAGCTATATTGGAAGGTGGCCAAGCATGTGTTGAGATACCTTAGGGGCACTACTCAATATGGATTGTGGTACAGACAGATAGAGGGATTAAAGCTTCAAGGCTTCAATGATGTAGATTGGGCAGGGAGTCCATCTGATAGGAAGATAAAATGAGGAGGTATCTTCAGTATTAGGTCAGAAGTTGTTTCTTGGTACAACATGGGACAAAGATCAGTTGCACTCAGTTTGGTAGAGGCAAAGTACATGGATTCTAGTCAAGTAGCATGTGAGGCCATATGGATGAGGAAGATTTCGATTGGTTTGTTTGGTCAACAGATGGATGCAATTGTGATTTACTATGATAATTAGAGTTGTATAGAACTCTATGAAAATCCAGTTTTTCATGATCGGTCCAAGCATATTGATATCTGGTATCATCGTCTTCAAGATTATGTGTAGAGGCGGATTATGTCGTTGGAGTACATTCCAACAAAGGAGTAGGATGCTGACATTTTGTCAAAGGCATTTTCAAGATGTAAATTCAAGTTTCACAGAGGCAAGATTGGGGTAGCTAATAATCCCTTTCTGGTTGAGAGGGAACGTTAAAAATAGCAACAAGAAATTCCAATTTAATTTGTCCTTGAGTTAAATTGTGAATTAAAATTGAATTCTATTCTCATAGCAACTTATAAATAGTTAATTAGGTTTAATTGACTTAGGAATTTCGATTTGGAAGTCTATATGGAGTCATGTAAGTGTGATCCCTAAATTTTAGGGGTCTAGGTTGAGTTCTTTGGAGTTGTAATTAGATAACTCAGTTCAACTGAGTTATAGTCAGTTAAACTAGTTCTAACTATTGGAGGAACTAGTAGAGGTTTAGTAGTGAGTCAGTGCACCAGTGCATCCTCAGTGCCACACTAGTTAACTAAAGATTTACTCACAAATAGTTCATGCATGTTAGTTCAAAGGAAGGCCTAGTTGATACTAAAGTGTAGGGACACTGTACTATCAGTTGTATAGATCATGCATGCAATCAGTTGAGGACCTAAGTTTGGTTTGCGCGGTTTTGGAAGAAGGATTTCCCAATTAAATATGGGCTGATCCTCTTAGGAATTGCACAAGGAAATAGGGGCTTGGAAGGCAATAGAATTAGCTAAGTGTTGGCTAGAGCGGGCTTGTGAGGTAGAGAGTTGAATATAATTGTGCAGGGATTGTTCTAGTGAGAACAAGAATTATATTTTCTTCTAAGATTTATGATTAATGCAATATAGATAGTCGGGGTTTTGAGTAGTTTCTTTCCCCAAATAAATATTGTGTTATGTGCGATTGATATTCTTCCTCTTGTTGATTATTTTTTTCATCGATCATTATTGGTTTCTGTTGTTGAAAGTAGAGTAGATTCTTGTCTTGTGTTTTAGAAAATTACATGAGTTGTTGAATCTATAGAAAAATATACATAGATGTACCCTTGTGGATGAAGTGAAGAAGTCCTTATACTCCTCCACAACCTTGTCCATCTGTTGTTTTCGTGTCAAGGAGCACTATTTGGAGGCCGTGGCCATAATCTTATTCTTTCCCTAAGGGCGAATCATAAGGAAAATAGATTTACCGGTCTAGGAAATAATATTATTGCATTGCTTCATAGTGATAAAAAAATGGTTGTAGGTGGTGGTACCTCTGATATCATGTATAACTTATTGCCCAAAATAATAATAATAGTGTGAGGCCTAGACTCATATACAACATGTTTCTTCCACAAGTATGGTTGGCCTAATAATACATCACAAACTTTAAGAGGAGCAACCTCACACACTACCTTATTTGTGAAGTGCTTGATGTTGTAGGGAAGGCGACACTGTTGGCTGACGTGGAGATCTTGCCCTTGGTGAAGCCACCTGATGGTGTACAAATGCGGGTGTGGTGTGATCGGTAGGCCCAACCACTTCATGATCTCTGCTGAAATGAGGTTCTTTGTTCTCCCTCTGTCGAAAATGAAGTGTGGCGGAAAACCCTTCGCCCACATCTTTAAGTGGAAGAGTCGTTCCCCCTCCTCTGGATCTTCAGGCTCATCCTTCCAGATATTGGTGGTGCCAATGATTGCACTAAACTCCACATCAATAATCTGCTTCGCTTTGTCATTCCCCTTACCAATTTCTAACTCAGAGTCAGAACATGCATCTCATTCAGAAGCCTTCAGCTCAGTCACCAGTGACTTCTTGGCTCGGCACTCACTTGTGTTGTGAGTGGGGCTCTTATGGAACTCACACCATTTCCCTGTGTCATTATTTTTCTTCATGGTGTTGTTCTTTGCTTGTAGCTTCGATGGGTTTTCATGGGTCACCCCACTTTGGATTTATCCTTTGTTTTGCGGTTTAGGGGCATCTTTCCCTTGCTTCGAATTCGTAGATCCAAAGTCTCACTTTAACACATCGATAGGTGGCACCAAGAAAGGATATGTCCAGGAACTCCATCTCATCTTGGATGTACTTGCGTAGACATTCGAGGTACTTGAGTACCAAATTCCACTCAGAATCCTTGATACCCAACTTTGTGCAAAGGGTATAGAAAACATTTGTGAACTCTGGCACATCTTGGTCCCTTATATATTTATATTCATAGCTCCTGATATGGTAATATTGTTCCTTGATGGTGTCTGAGAAATAATTCCAAGTGGGTGCAGTTGAAATAGTGTGGATTCCCTCTCATCCTTTTGTTCACAATAGGTTTCCCACCAGTCCTTAACATGTGGGGTGGCTTTGAGTAGTGAAAAAGTAATATTTTCCTAATTAGAGAAGTCATGAACTAAAAAATTTCCTTCCAACATATTTAACCATATATCTATGGCATTTGGATCTATTTGGCCTTCAAATATGGGAATTTCAAAGTTAACTTATACCTTAAAAGGAGTGGCACCTCCAAAGTGGTTTCTGGATGAAGATGTGTCGCCTGTGGGTAGCCGTTGAAGGATCTGGGAAAATTTATCCATCATTGTGTTCCTTTGTCACTCAAGGGATTTCTAGAGTAATATTTTGATAGGATCTCCTACCCCCTCGTCTTCCTTTTCTTCCACCATGGGAGGTCATCGGGGTTTGCGAAGCTGGTCTTGCAAAGGCTCAACTAGTTCAAGCCCTAACTCCTTATACCCTGACCTCGTTGGGGACATGTAAATAAAAATAGAGAAAAGTAGACCGCTCTGATACCACTGATCTAAAATTATGTAGGAATGTAAAAAAATATAGATATACATATAAACACAAAGATGCAGCAGAAATAAAACTTCATTTCATTAATATCAAAGAACTGAAATATGCTTACATATAGAAATGGAAATAAACTAGCTTGGGCAACGGTAGCTTATCTATGAGAAGAGATGTTGTGGATAATTCCTCTGAACTATGTTACAATGTGGCTCAAGGGCCTTTTTATTATTTAACAACAAGGTAAAAACCTAAACAACCAAAACCATAACCCTAGGAGATGGAACTCCAAGAGTTTGTGGCCCTGTTGGGGTTAGTTGGACAATCAACTTCCTGGGTTGATAACTTGATCATATTACCTCCATTTGGCGCATACAATACCTCATTGGAAATATCTCTTTGAGTAGTACAAAATTTTCCACAAGCCTCTACCCACAATGACAAGCTTGCTGCGAACCTCAAAAAACACTGTTTAGGCGGTCAAAACTTCTTCGCAAGTTCATGACCTGAAAAACTGCTAAAAACAATAAATGTTGTTATAAACAAGGAAACTGTTCAAACTGACTTGAGGTCTAGGTGGAATAGGTGAGTGGTCACCAATATCCACCTGGATCACCCAGCAAAATGCATTTAATGTATGATGGGTTCCCCCAATCTTGAATCCAAACAGATCTCAAAACTTAACAAAAATTTAATCTGAATTTGAAGAACACTCAAGCATATTTTGAATTCTTGCTTTCAAGAATATGTCATGAATGTTAGATGGGAATAATGAACCGATTTCTTGGAATACTTGTAATTTTAATTCTGTTGGATTTACATGTTCACATTTGGCTACATAAACGTGTACATCTACACAAAGACTTTAATTCAATGGTTGTGATGAAATTATTCATGTAGCCTCATTTTCTTGTGACACTTATCAGGGAAAATTAAATACATGTATCTTAAACATAAAATTAAATTCCTCCACGATAAATGAGTTCAAGATTGTATTACATAGTTATTTACAATAACAAATTTACAAGAGTGATTTAAATACATGGTTTTCTTTGCTTGCATTTGAGTCATCCGATATTTTGACCAATCTCATGTTAAGAAACATGAACTAGAATATTATAGTCAAGATGCTCCAAAACATGATGAACACATTCACAATAATAGATGACCATACCCACAGATTGAAATATAATACCTTTAGAATGAAGTAGAAAATAGAATTTCACTTAGATGTTCCTAGGCTTTGGACTACAACACAACATAGTGTGACTTTGGGGTCCCAACGCACCCCTTCCAACTCTTCATTTATAGTTCTAGGTTGTTGAGTTTTAGTTACAATGAAAATAATTTTTTTTGGCTTAAAAACAATTTTCCCTTCTCTTCCTTTGGTTCTACATTCAAAGATTTCTCATATTTTTCAATAAACTATTTCCTTTTATTTATTTTTGCACATTTATACTTACTACAAAGCTAACTCCAAAGTATAATTTTAGTTGAATTGAAGTGTCAATGCTTCATAGCTTCCATATGGACATCATGGCTACTATATCACTCAATATGTCAACTTCTTCCACTAAATGAGTTGTTAATACAATGACATGATCCTTCTTTGCATCCTCAATGTTTCCCAACCATATTTCTTATGCTAGGGAATGTCTTGAGAAGGCCACAAACTTGGACACCCACATTTCTTTAAATTCCTCACTTACTACTGCATTCATGGATTTTGATACTATGCCAACATATGGTAGGTTTTGTGTATGTAGGAGTAGTCCAAGAGTCAATAGTGCATGGAATTTAATTCAACACAAATGTTTCAAAGATAAAAGCAAATAGAGAAAGCATTATTGTAGTGATGACATGCTTGTATGTTATAAGAAAAAAGTGATTAATGCCTTTGTCAAGAGATATTTTACTAATAATAACCAATCCTACATATCCAAACTATAGGGAAATCATTGTTACATATGATTTTAGTTTCCCCATAGGCACTTCCTTTGATAATCAAATCAATAACCTCCAATGTAGTCTTTATCTACAAATTGTCACTATAAAGTGAATACAAGAATTTCTCCTCTAATACTTACAACCATATTTGTAGATGAAGAAAATGAAACAACCATATATAGTTTGTAACAAACACACATTGTTTGGAATGAATAAAAATTATATCAATGATGTAGGCAATACATACCCATAAGATTCACATTGGCCTCACAAAACAAATGGTGGAAACTCCTTTTTCTCAATTCCACTTTCAACCAAGAATCACAAATAGGAAATTTCCCTATTATCGAGTTCACATAAAAGGGTTGGAAGGATAATCACTAGGGTGGCACTCAAATGAACAAATAAAATCAATGATATTGCATGCTAACATCAAGAGAAAAAAAAATGTGGACAATGCGATGGAGATCGAGTCAATAGAAAGGAAGAAAGTTGACTAAATGTCATGTAGGAAGAAAGTAGAATGTTTGAAAATGACATTTGTTTACTTTCAACCTATTACATATTCAAAACAATGGACATTTTCCTTGTCCTACAACTACAGGAGGACAATTGAAGGATTCATTACCATATTACATATGATCAAATCCCGTTATGCTCTCTAGTGATTAAAACACATTGCTCCACCATTAGTTTGAAATGTGGATAAAATTGTAAGAGTTGAAGTGATATATGATTGTTACATGTCATTTTGTCACCATTGGGGAAGTGAACACAAATCTAGATATCTCACTATCTGATTAAATCTTGCAATCAATCCCTTATAATGATGGAAGCAAAACCATTATGAAAGAAACAAGAATCTTGGATTACATTGCTTTAAAAACCTAATTTAAAGCATTGTTGCACTTTTCCTAGCAATTAACTGCGCAAACGCAGTTATAGTCATTATATTATGTGAAATCTCGTGCTCTGTGTTCCACTAAAAAGTGCAACAACCTTTTAACGTAGGTAAAAATAAAAATCAATTTCTAGAAGCTTTGTTGGGGAATATTATATCAACAAGAAGAACTCAAGACCCTACCTATTTAGTCTGCATCCCATGGTTCATGAATCTATCCCCTCTCATTATGGAACTCTAATCCCCATCTTTGTGGATATGATCCTTAGAAGGAGGATCTCTAACCCTCTCCTCTTGTCTTATAAATTCCCTACAAACCAGAGGGGAAGGGGTTGACTTTTGATGTAAACTTATGTTGTCATTTAGAGGTCGGAAGCTTGTCACTTAAGGGAGGATTGAGGACTATTGTAAGGAGATTTTACAACATCTAGGCTAGGTTGTATCTCTCCTTTTAATTCAATTATGATACAAAATAATATTTCTTTCTCACTATATTGTCCATTGGATCCAATATATTGAGTGTTTACTTTCATTGTCCATTGGTTATGATATCATGTACTAGTCTCCTTGATCACTATTATCGGTTGTATTGAATCATTTATATATCATATGCCTTTGATACTTTGATTGTCATTATATTTACAAGTTTGGATTCTGAGCATTGAAAGTTTGCATCAAACCATAGTGAGGATCTTCATCAGGCATTTCATTTTAAAGGTATGAATTTCATATTCCATTACTCTCGCTTATGATTCAACAGAAATGGACCTAGGGAAAGATTTACTAGTTTGTTTATTTGTTACTAGACTCAGTCATTAAGTCTAGGGAGATCTTGTCTTGTCCGCAAGACGATATTTATTATCCTAACAAATTGGTGACTCCACTAGGGATTTACTATCTAGCTAGGGGAAACCATCCTATGGTCTGGAGGAATTTATTCTCCGTTTGTAGGATCATATATTACTAGAGCTTATACAAACCTTGGTTAGATACCATTGGTTGGTCCAAGTCAATATTGTATATCTCAACCCTTGATTAGTGCTCCATTTCCAGGAATGGGGAGTACTATTTGGAACCCTCCTTATGTTCAACAACCTATTCAAGCTGCTCCACAAGTGCCCATATGTCAGCCTATACAAGCTACTGACCAAAATGTATTATAGACACTTGTTGAACAACCTATCCAGGGTACTCCTCAAGTATCTATTCAACAACTTGTCGAGAGTATTCCTCAAACATCTGTTCAATCTACTGTGCAAACAATTGTTCAACAACCGGTTCCAAGTACACCTCAAACACCTGTCCAATCTATGCCACAAATGACTATGCAAGGTATGCCTCAGATATTGGTCCAACAACCTACACAGACCATGCCTCAAGCATCTAGTTATCAAACTGGTCAGACTATACCTCAATCTTTTATTAGTCCAACTTTCCAGTCTACAACATAGATACCTATTGGTCAACCTAGTGTAGGAACAATTCAAAACACTGTATCTAGGTCAACCTTTTCAAATCTAGCTTTACCCAAGTCAAAATGTATAGGGCCAATCATATCAGGGTCAACCTTTTCAAAGTCAACCATATCCTGGTCAACCTTTTCAAGGATTTTCATTTCAAGCTCAACCTGGTATATCTTACCCTGGTTTTCCTGGACAAATGCAAATTCCAATTTTATAAGCTATTCTAAGATATCTTAGATATCCTCCTCCAGGGTTTGGAAAAAATCCTCAAGGGAAGTTGTATTCTCAGCGATACTTTAACTGATAGTTTACTTTTCATTGTAACATTAGATTTACCGGATCTATCCTGAGTCATGAATGATCCAATTTATCATTATCCTTTTTGGTTGGTGATTCCTGCTAAATTACCAAATGACATACCGAAATTTGATGGTAAGTCTGGAGAGGATCTGCAATGACTTATCACCTATGGTGTTCTTCAAATTCATTAAATGATGATTCCATTAGGTTACGACTTTTCCAATGAAATTTAATAGGTCCAACAACAAAATGGTACATTGAGTTACCACGTGCCTCTTTCCATAATTTCAACTCCTTAGAAACAACATTTTTAATGCATTTTCAGTTACCTATTCAATATGACATTGGTACTGAGATTTTGACTTTGTTAAAACAATATGATTCCACCCATATCTCAGATCATATACATGAGTGGAGACATAGACATCATTTAGTCAAAGTTTACATTCCAGATCAGTTGTTAACTGAATGGTTTGTTAAATATTTACTTCCTGATATAAAAGAAGATGTTGTTAAGGGAGGAGTTGTTACATAAGAGAAATTTATTGCTTGTGCCCAATACTTAGAACTTGTCTATTCAAAATCCAACACCTTGTACAAAAATATTTCAAATGCACCTCACCCATCCAACACAACTCAACTAGCTCCAACTCCTACAGGATCTCACACCTATGATGGTGTAATTGGTTTTGTTAGCCAACAGTCAAAGAGTAAACAATCTAAGAGTAATTCTAAAACTACTCCTACTGTGGCTACACAAATTCACTCAATGAAAATACTACTCCCAAAATTACTTCTGATGCTATTGAAGTGGAATCATCTATTGGTAAATCTCAGCAACCTGGAAGTAAGAAAAAGGTCAAAGGAAAATAAAATTAAAAAAACCATCAAAAGGAGAAACCAGCAAAAAATGAACCTTCTAAAGAGGAAAGGAAACCTCAGTATCCTTGTTTGATTTTTAATGAATACCATTATAATAAGGGATGCCCACACCATGTAGAGGTTAATAAATTCCTCAAAGGTTCCTCTACACTTGTTGTCTTAAAATATCCTTTTCCTTCTCAGAACAGTAAAACGATTGCTCACAATTTTTCTTATTCATCCACATCTGCAGATATCATGATGATGTCCTCTCAAGTTTTGGTAGCAACAAGCCTTCTAAAGCCTACGAATCTAAAACTCCTTCGAAGAAAAATGATACCAACCAACCTTTCGCATCAGTTCCACATCCTTCACAACCTTTATGTTTTGAGAAATAAAATTCTGACATAGTAATCTATCCTCCTCCTTAAGGTGTTATTTGAAAATAATCTTTTAATCCAAATGCCAGAGTGGCTCAAAATTATAACATTTTTGAAGATCTATTTCAATCTTCTTCAATAATGTCGGCTCTTAAAGTGCTTCAAACGTGTCCGTTAGGGTGGAAATTACTATTGTTAGCCATTGGTGCAATCAATCCATATGATTCTAACCTCATAGTCTTTGATCTTGAAAGTCATATACCTAGACTCCTGCATCAACTACAATTTCAAATTCCAGTTTTTTTTAAAACAAAAGGAGTTTTTCGTACAATAATTGACAAGGGAGCTTCTACTTGTATTATGTATATTGTTTGTTGGAAATCTTTAGGATCTTTGACAATCAATCATTCACCTACCACTCTCAAAGATTTAGATGGAAGAGGCTTTCTGCCTTATGGTATTTTAAATGACCTATAGGTAGAGTTAGAGGGTAAAATGGTTATTATTGGAGTAGAAGTTGTTGATACTCAAGTTGATTACAATATTTTACTAGGTCGAAGTTGGAGTTATTCAATGTCTGTAGTGATCTCGCCACTTTTTTGGTTAATATTATTCCTCATCAAGAGAGGATAGTTAAAGTAGAACAACTGGATTTTTAGAATTCTGATCCAAATTCTACTGGTAGTGTACGTTTGTGGGGAAAACGACTAGTTCTTATGAGAATGTTGGAGTTGGTTTGATGGGAACTTTTGCACTATCCACCCAACACTCCTTTTTCTGTTGCCTATGTTAACATGATTTCATGAAGCACTCCATAATCATGGGATCCTTGGATCATGCCTAAACAATCAGAATTGATCATTTACAGAAACCAAATGCCTCTAAGCCCATTGGAACTAGTTTATCAAGTTGTTCAATCCTTTTAAGAACCACTTCTTGATGAAATTGATCGAGTGACTGTGATCATCGATGAGTATTCTAAATCATCTTGGTTGGAACCTATATCATTCCCTAACCCTTTTGATAACATGTTTCCAAAAAACGAAAGTATAATGGAGGTTATGAATTTAGATTAAATGCCTTGGGACGATTATCATCATCATTCCTCTTTTCTTCGAACCTCAAAAATATTGAGAACAAATTTTCTACAATGTTTTCACTTGAGATTATAAATGATCCTAAATTCCTTATATCGATTTTTGTATCTAAATCTGATAAGAATTTAGGGACATATCAACAACAATTTCGATTAATATCTCGGTGAAACTTGGAATTATAATGAACATTCATATAGGTTCCTCATGCTCACTTGATGAAATTCAGACTTATAAGGCCCTATTCCAAGAATTTTGTGACATTTTTTCCTAGTCTTATGAGGAAATACCCAGAATCGACCCAAGTATTGTAGTTCATGAAATCAAGACCTACCCGGATGCTAAGCCTATCAGAAAGAGATTACATCCAGTGCATTCTAGGAAAGATGTAGCTATCAAAGTTAAAGTTGAAAAAATTCTTAAGGTTGGTTTTATCTATCTTGTTCCCTTGACTGATTAGGTTTCCAACATCGTTCTTGTTAACAAGAAGCAAGGGACAATAAGATAATTCATCAATTATAGAGATATTAACAAAGATTTTCCTAAAGATAACTATTCTACTCCTCACATTGACCAAATGATTGATGATTGTGCCAGTAATGAAATATTTTCTTTTAAGGATGGATTTTATAGTTACAATCAAATTAACATGCTCCCTGTAGATCAACATAAAACCACATTCATTTTTCCTTGGGGACTTTTTCCTATCGAAAGATTTCGTTTGGGCTAAAGAAAAGTGGCGCCACTTTGAAACGAGCTATGTCTTATGCCTTTCATGACATTAAGCATATTGTATAGTTATACTTAGATGATCTACTAGTGCATTTGTTAAAACGTCAAGATAATCAAATGCATGTACAGAAATGTTTCTCCAATGTTAGCATTATTATATACACTTTACCCACATAAATGTATTTTTTGTGTCACATATGGTCATTTACTAGTATTTGTCATGTCTAAAGAAGGCATTCATGTTGACCTCCTCAATGTAGAGGCTATTTTGAATTTTCCTCCTCCTTCCAATTTATGACAACTCCAAAGATTGTAGGGGAAAGAAAACTTTTTATGTTGATTTGTTCAAAATTATGTAGAGCTAACTAAAGATTTCACCTAAATTTTGAAAAAGGGCATCTCTTTCATTTGGGATGAAATTGTTTGAAAAGATTTTGATGGACTTAAACACATGTTGATTCAGACACTTTATTGCATCTGCCTGATTATCATTGATATGATTTTTTGTATTTAGTTGCATCAAACATTACCATTGGTATGGTATTAGTCCAGGAGGATGAATTAAACAATGAACATGTTGTTTACCACTTAAGTAGGAATCTTACCAATTCTGAAATAAAATATGCACATGTGTAGAAATCGGCCCTGGTAGCTCTATAAGTTGTCTAGAGATTTCATCATTGTATTATATTGCACAAAACAACAATTGTTTCAGATTGTAACCCCATGGTTTATATTCTTACCAAAAAATTGCTTGGGGGAAAATGTTCCAAATGGATTGTTATCCTATAACAATTTGACTTAGAATTTGTTAAATCCAAGTCAAAAAAATCACTAGTGTTTGCTGAGGTTATTTGCGACTTTCCCTATTATGAGACAGAAACAATTGATAGACGATTTCCTTCTGGATGAATATCTCTTTCTTATCAATACACTAGATCCTTGGTATGGATATATTATTGTTTATCTCCAGACTCAAACTTTTTATCCTGACTTATCTCGATTTGACCATCATTGCATTTGGTACCAATCCCAACAATACACTATTGTTGGTGATACACTTTATTGTCATGGCGCTGATTCGATTTTCTGACGATGTTTAACATATGACAATGTCAAAAAAACCTTGAATGACTACCACTCTAGAGCATGTGGTGGTCATATGTTAGGATTTCATTGCTTAAAAATTTGTGCGTTGGATATTTTTGAGCTTCTATGTTCAAAGTTTGCATTGTTGTGGTCTAGAAATGTCATAATTGTTAAATATATCATCACAAAATGCATGCACTGCTGCTCTTCTTCACCCAGTAATTGTTTTTGGTCCCTTGCGAATGGGGCATCAATTTCATTACATGTAACTCTCACTGGACTGGGGGACATGGCTATATTATCCTAGCTATGGATTATTTTACGAAAATTGGATGAGCCGATGCTTACATTAAGGGATGATAGTGAAACCACTACTCTTTTCATATTCAATCATGTGATTGCTTAGTTCAGTGTCCATAGGCCATCATTATGATCATGGCAACCATTTTTTAAACTTTATGATGACCGAAATTACTGTGAAATTAGGCTTATGTCATGATAACTAGACTCCCTATTACTTGCGGGCCAATGCTAGGTTGAAGTTGTGAACAATTTTTTTACCACTATGCTTAAATGGATGATATGAATCCATAAGAGAACTTGGCATCTAATGCTTTTCTCAGAATTGTGGGCATATCGCACCTCAGCAAAATTACAACTGGATTCACACCCCTTTCAGTTAGTTTATGGTCTGGAAGCAGTCTTACCTATTGAATGAGAATTCCATCACTAAAGCTAGAAATCAAAGTACTTCTTCTACTTCTACATAGGAGGAACGTTTTCTGTACTTGACATGTCTA